>CM073763.1:19750057-20209207 GCA_037127475.1 Arma custos
TTGGTGGTGGAGCGGTGGAACGGTGTTGTCCCATCGTGACAAAGGGAATATCAGTCGGATTCTAACTCAATTATCTTTTCCGATCCTCTTTCGCCAATAGTTCATCGTTCCTACTTAGTTCATTGCGTTTCTCAATAACTCAAAAAGACATGAAGTAATGATTAGAACGGAATCGAAAAAACATAAAATAAATCCATTCATCACGAGATTCTTCTGGTTTCGAGCGTGAGGTAAATTGTTTTGGGGACTTTTCGCTGGCCATACTGCAATCTTCCTCAGGACTTAATCAGAGACTGCTTAAAAAGACAATTTATGAGAATTTTTAACTAGCCTCGAAGGGGAGGATATAGCTCGAAGGGTGAAGATGTTTATAAAACTTAGAAAGAAGAAAATAAACATGATTTGTAGACTAGCCTGTCTAAAAAGTTATAGGAATCACAGGATCATACCAAATTTCGGTAGAATTGGCAGTCAAAAGAATTCGACTACACGGCCGAAACCAGAAGAAACTCGTGATGGATGGATTAAAATAATTAGCCGTGGCAATTGAACATTTAACAAAACGCGAAGTCTTAAAAATTTTATCTCTAAAATACTGGAAAAGGAAATGGCCGGTCAACGTTCTGGCGATCCAGGAATCAACATAAAGACACACCGAAATTGGAAACCAATAAAGTATTTCATTGAACATCATAGTGTGAGGTTGATGTGACTGACTGAATCTGGTTGGTTGCTGACGTAAGATGTGTATTTTATTTACACTCATTTGAATTTTTTTAATACAGCACCTCATTATGATGCCTGAATTGACAAATCGTTGACTGGTTAGTATTATAGTTTCCAGTATATTTAGATTCTTGAGGCTTTGTTTCTTGGAGTTTTCCAACTGCGTTTAAGCTCTGAATTGACTCTGAAACACTAGCGGCTCATTCTGAAGCTCACTATTTTTTATTATTTGCATTTTATGTCTAATTCTTTATAACCAAAACAAAATAAGCGATACTAGTGGCATAACGCATGTTAGGCGCTGAGGTTCATAAGTTTCATTCACAAGGTTCATATGTTAAAAAATAAATTTAAAGAACATGATTTTTTTCTCGAGAAGAGAATTTTTTATGTAAACTGATTATGTTCTTCAACAAAATTTTCATTTTCTCAATAATTTTCTGTGGTTAGAGTATTGAAATGATTATTTATAAATATGATTATAGATTGTAAAACAAAATGATATTTCCTAGTGATTCCGTGTGTTTTTTTTTTTTTTTTTTTAATGGAGGTGAGGCTTTGACAACCAAACCCGCTGCTGATATAATATTACTTATATTTAAGTAATATTATATCAGCAGCTTGCTATATAAGATTATTTAATGTAATATTGTAATGTATTATAATGTATAATATTACTTCTAAGTGAATAACTCCAAACTTCAAAAATTAACTTTTTACTTTTTTCGCTAGTTTAATCAAGCAATGCTGCCGAAACTTCAGGTTCATGGCCGGACTAAAATTATGAGAAATAAGGCGGATAAGTGACTTGTTATACAAAATTAATTGACTAAACAAGCGAAAAGTGTGAAGAAAAAATCAATTTTTGCATGTTTAGAGTTTCAGCTTTTGATCCTGAACGTCTCGCACCAATAATGGACGCTATTACAGGTCATAATAATTTTGCTTGTATTTATTTTCTCTTGATTTGTCATACTACCGGCATTACTAACAAACATAATGATATACTGTAACACTAGAAATTGTATACCAACTTTAAGTTGTATTGTATAGTTCAATTAAATTAAAAATGTTATTTTAATGGCATTGTTGTTATTACTATGACGAAATGGTGTAACTGCAAGGTTTTCTGTTTTTGGTTTGGCGTAGGGAGTTGGTGCCCCATCGGCCAGTCATCTGACTGCAATTAGCCTCTGGTCCTCCAGGTTTGGGGAAACACAATACCGGGGTGCACAGCCCGGTCACCCTTTCTATAGAGGGGACATAAATATTCAAGCGACTAATTGTTCCGTGTATACGGGGCCTACGTTGCTGGGCTAATAACCCGCATGTTAGAAAATACTATTCAAAGTACACTAAATAGACTCGCTGGAGGTTCCTCGACGCTAGAAATGGCATAAGAGGAAGCAAAAGAAGAAATAGCTGTTTTTAAAATGTTGCTATTGCCTCCTCAATGATAACAACAGCTTAATAATCCAGTGAATAATTAAGAATCCAAAATACAGCATAATTAATTAGGGAATGTGCTACATTAGTTGTCCGACCGAAATTCACACCTTACGTTTATAAATCCAGCAGTGCTATAACACCTACAGTATATTGAGCAGAACTAATTTTTTTTTCATATCAATAAATGAATATTCTTTCTTATTGATTTGTATTTTGAATAATTATGAATTCATTAATATTCCAGGAAAGAATTGAGATAAACAGACTCGATCATTCTTCAAAGAGGTCTGTTATTTGGGCTTTCTGCGGCCGATGAAGAAATGAGCCTGAATAAACCCTCTTGATAAAGCCGTGAAGAGAAAAAGAAAGGCTAAGTAGATTATCCCTGAAAAAGAACAAAAAAAATCTGAGATAAAAGAAGAAAACAGAGAAAGAAAAGCCTCCCTCCCATTGCCCTTAGATTAGCAATTAAATTTGATTCAAATGGCAGATGAAGTATCCTTTTTCCCCACTCCCCGAGTTAACAACCAATCTGCTTTGTCTTATTTCAAAGATGGCCGACCAGTCTATTGGAATTTTCCACGCGTTTTGATTTAGCTATACATTCTCTTTTGTTATAGTCTTATGTTTTTCAAAATTTGGTTTTACATAATCTGTCTATTGACGCTTTAATTTTATTTTAACTTATTAAACATATTAACATTTTTCTTCTTAAAGGCAAGCTGCTGATATGATATTACTTAAATGTAAGCTAGAAATAAATCGATGAGAATTGAACCCGCATCATCACTAGAGGTTGGTCTAGTACGCTCATAATGACGGGTTTGGTTGTCAAAGCCTCACCTTCATAAAAAATAACACGGAATCACTAGGAAATATCATTTTGATTTACAATCTAAAATCGTATTTATAAATAATCATTTTTATACTGTAACCATATACATTTTTTGAGAAAATGAAAATTTTGTTGAAAAATAAAATCAGTTAGCATAAAAAATTATCTCTTCTCGAGAATAAATGATGTTTTTTTAAATTTTTAACATGTTGAACTTTAAATACAGTCAACAAAACAGAATATATAGCTACTTTAAGCTCGAATCTGATTTTAACCACGCTAAAATTTAATGGCGTTGAGATTCAATATTATTATTTTTCCAAAAACAATTATAATCTAATAGTATTGATATTATTATTTGTTCATAATAGTGTTAATGTCTGACAAGTCGGAATTAGCGGTATGCAATAAATCAATTAATCCCACAGAATGCTACATTTTGCATATAAAAAATATATATCAAGTAATTAAAAAAATCAGAACGCATATGCATTCCTGGGAGAGAAATTTGACTTTATATTTTTATTTTTACTTTATATATTTGATATTAAGAGGAATAAAGGTTGGGGTATCAGAGAACAGAATATGGAGGAGACGAAGAAATTAGGAGGTAATAGAACTGTTCTGAGAACCCGACATGGTGACATTAATAAAGAGTCGAATAGGATGGATGTGTTACGTGGACGGAATGCCATACCATAGCATACCAAATAACATGCTCTACGGAAAAAACGGACAACAAATGAAGAAGAGGAAGTCCACGGGTAAGATAGCAGAACTTTGTGGAAGAGGATCTAAAGTGGCTGAGTGTTCGAGTTCTTGTAAGGCCGTTATTGATGTGAAAGAAAATTTTATGTGGATCTTGAATATGGTTTTTTGAATTTTTAAAGCAAAACTCACTTAAAGAAACATTAGCAACTACATCCGGCATTATGGTTTAAAGAGGACCCGTGGCTTTTAACCATGTTCTCACTCCTGTGAGATTCTTCCTCTCTATCCATCGAAGACCTGCTTAGGGGACCTTCTTCTATCATCAGAAGCATACGCCCAATCCAAAAATATCTATTCCATTCATCACATGAAAGAACATTAAGATATTAACGGTACCAGAATACCCTCATTTAACCGAATAGAAGAAGAATGCAGAGCATATATACCATTGCGATGGAGTAACGAGGAGCATAGAATAGAAAAATATTTCATAATCAAAGTAATGTTTGACTAGGCATATCCATCCCGAAGCTGTAAGAGTTATCCAATATTCTGTTACTCCATTCCTATGCTAAAGGCAAAAACAAGTTTCCATTAGAGTGATGAAAAGTTGAAAAGGAGTTTCTGCTTCGGCTATATTAAAGGCTGAAATAATATCTAGGGTGGAGAAACTCAAGCGAAATATCAGCGGGGATGAAGAGAGAGGGGATAGTGAATGACTCGAAAAAGCTTAAAACTTTTCGTAGTATATTATTATCTTTTATCCTCTATTGTTCTGCCTTTATCATCTAAGTACATATATATTATTCAGGGACTTTGTCATTACAGAATACTAGGGAATCCAGTTAAGAAACAAAGTAGGCGAATTGTTTTATAGAAATAATGTGTTGTTCTCAGTATTTATTATATTGTATATCACTGCTTCGAAAGAACGCAAAAACCTAATTATTTCAATAGAGGAATTTAAAAGATCCATGTGTATAAAGAAATAAAAATTCGGGCATCGGTGAAGAAAACCATTCGTATTGTAATGATTATATTTAAATTCAATCATTAACCATATGTTTATGATTCTCCTTATTACACTGAAATCTTCAAGATACTACTCAAAATTAGACTTTATTAAAGAAAAGCATGTTGGAAATGGAACAACAGATATGCCGTTCATGTATTAAAAAGCTTCAACTAATATAATTTCTATTTAAGGATTAACTCTACATTGCCATTTTATTTAGTATATGTTGTACTTTTGAAATAGCGATATTCGAAAATTATAAGTTGAAAAATATTTAAATAAAAAACCTGTACTCCTACAAACCTTGAACGGGTCTGGTACATGGTAGAGACTGTACAGTTTCATGGACAACGGTTGTGCAGTGAGGTAATTTGTTTTATATCACGCTCAACCGCCATATTTCTCCCTTATTATGGGTACCCACTTTAACGGAAGCTGGGTGAGCCCTAGCTGAGTCCTAGAGCGCATATGATCCCTCTCCGCCCGCTAATAGACTAAACAAAAGTCTTGCCAGCAACGGGATTTGAACCCGGATTGTAAAAAGCATATCAAACATCATACAAATGGTTACAAACATAAATGTGAAGTTCTAGTTGTGATCCTCATTATATCAGCTGCTTAAAAGGTGACACTTCATAACCATAAAGGCTTGATAAAACCTGTGCCACTACAACTCACGGTCTTGTGTTACAGTACTTGGTAGGGACTGTAATGTTTCTAGGATAACGATTCTGCAAGGAGGTAATTTGTCGGAAATCATGCCCAACGGAAACCCACTATAGAGGCTGGGAAAATTCCAAGAGGTTCTGTAGAAATAATAGAAAATTACATATGTATACAAATTAAAATGTCAAGTAGAAAAAAAACATGGCAAATAATAAAACAAAAATACAAACAATATCAACTAAGATAACTTGTTTTTAAAAATATCAAACTGGATGAGTGAAGCGTTAATAAAGTTAAATGAAAACATCATTGATTTCAGTTAGAAAATTTTAATATGAAAACTGAGTATGATATTTCCAATTTTTTGGAAATCGTGATGTTGTAAATTGTGGATAATTGTGAGTATATTAGGTAATTGAATATATGGGATTTGAAGGTTGAAAGATTATTGGAAAGACGAATAGAAGAAGATATAGAGTTCCAAAGGGACGGGGAGAGGATAAGGAAAGCTAAATCAAAAGCAATTTTGCAAACTTATTATTGAAAAATCTATATACTAATTAGAAACAGAATGCAAAGCCTTATGTTTCAAAATCATTTGGATTTTGAAACGTAAGGCTTTGAATTGTGTTTTTTCCCAATTGCATTCTAATAAATGTTAGGGTTTCTTTTTGAGTTTTAGCTCTATTTTATTGTCTACTTTTGTAGCAATATAATAAGAATCAAGATACTGCCAATCTTATAAATATAGTAAGACTTAAAAGTTTAGCGCATAAGAAATTAACTAACTGAACGTACGTCATGACATCACGACGAAAATCCAGTCGAGGAATCTCCTTTGAAACCTGAGAAAAATGTTTCGCAATTACAGTTGCCAAAATTCCTGTAACCTTGAATTGAATAACGTAATTGTACAGTGTTATAAATGCTATGCAAATTGCTTGCCTAACCATTGAGGATTCCTATTGAATTTTACCTCATGCAATTCTCGAATGCATTATCATCGACTAGTGTCTAGACTCAGCTTAGTAGTGCCCGACAATCATTATTTAGTATTTCTTAGAACTTACTTTGGACGCGGTTGCATGCTAAAGAAATTTGCTTGTTCAGTGGCTATTTGTAGACCCTAGCCGCTTTCCCTGATCTGGTTTATAGAATTCTGAACCACTTAACCATAGCTCCATAATCTGATCATAATAGTAAATATTCATGTAAAATACTTTAAGCACGATAGAAGAAAAAAATATATAAACCTCGAAGGGTCCCCAGTTCAATACATGTTAGAGACTATACAGTCTCTAGTACCCCGTCTGTTGTGCAGGTGAAAAGGCCAAGATCATACCGACCACTTGGTTTTATCCAATTACCTCAAAAACGATATGAAATCAAACATTATTCATTTATTATAATTTATTGAATTGTTATATGATATATTTTTTTTAAATATTTTATTTGAAAAGAAAATATTAAAAATAATTATTCATTTATAATTGCCGTAACACATATTCCTAAAACTCCAAGTTTCCTTCTGAGATGTGGAAATGAAGCTTTACATAGGGATCAGGTTTAAGCGCTCAGTTGCCGTGCCGAAGGTCCGCGGTTCAAATTAAGATATGGACATTTTTTTTTAATCTATCAAAAGCCGGAGATTCGGTCTGGAAACCTCCTGGGGTTTACCCATCCTCCGCGAATTTCCTAGAGGGAAATATGGCGGTAAGCCTGATCCAAGAATCATTCTCAAACATTCTCTATCATGTACTGAAACCAAGAACCACTACTTTATTGTTGTAGTGGTACATTTTTTTTTTGTAATTCAATACTTATTAAATTTCCTAATTTTAATAAATTAAATTTGCTCCTGCATTAGATTGGCAGTAATAAACATACCTTCATTTTGCTTTGATTGGTAATTAATATATTGATTGATGAATCAAACATTTTCAAATAGCAATGTAATTAAAGCTCTTAACATATATTAATATGTGTTTAGTATAATTGAATTCTTTCTACCTAATGTGTTAACATGTGTATGTTGATGAGCATTAGCGTTTTACATTAAGCATCAGGTATAAGCAGATAATGAAAATGTCTTTATTCAGAATTTCAATCATTAGCTTTAATTCCGCTTTTTGTTAATCACTTCTAATAACTGAATACGGTCGTATAGCAAACTTAATTTTAACTGCAACCAATACTCAATAACGTTGAAATTTCACATGTTGAAAGAAAAAATCCAATATTAAATCGTATCAAGATATATAATAGTATACGTTTTGTAGGTACATTTGTGGATTACTGTTAATATATATTCATTAATATTAATTTATTAATTACTGATAAATTCAATTTCAGGCATTAAAGGTTAAATATGGCTTAATTTGAATATACTCTAACATTTAATTGATAAATATAAAATCTTGGATGAAAGCAATAGGATACACATTAGAGACTAGAAAACTATTTTTTTTTTCAATATAACTGATTCATGGAAACTCGAGAAGACAGAAATAATACTTGGGATAAAAGGAAAGAAGTAGAAAAAGGCTAGACATAAAGAAGAGAGAAATGGCCTCATAGATAGAGCAACAAAGAAGACCAGAAAAATTGGAATCTACTGTAGCCAGGATCTGGCAAATTGGAACCGCCAGTTGTGATTTCCTCAAAGGGCATCTTCTTCAGATTTCTTCGCAGGTAACTGTCCTTATCTGATCTTATACTCTTGTAGATCGGCCAGTGATAACTTTAGCCTAGGAGTATTTTTTACTTTAGTTCCTTGTTTGAAGTATGTATGCACCTTCATACTTCAACGTACAGTTATTGAAATATCCTTATAACGATAAAGTACTTGGGAAATTGAAAGAAGACTCATGTTGCTCAATTAATACGTAGTGTATTAAATTGCTTTCAAATAGTGGACCTCCTCACAGCCACTTCTTTCAGCTAAGAGCCATCTCTAGAATCTTTACTTAACGAAGATGATGTATGGATGGCCAAGAGGGTATCTGCCCCACAGGTTGTCACTTATAGTTGACTAAAAACAAGTTTTACCTGATTATTCGTTTCACTTTTAATGTTTTTCAGTTGTAAATCAACAACTGCTTGTCCTTCTGTATCGTTTAATAACATCCCACTGATTCTTGTAGAGCAGGACCGGACTACATCTTCACAAACGCTTAACGCACAACTATTTATATCATTCAGAAAAAAACATAAATAATACTCAATAACACCAATTATTGTACTTAGTAGGCTAGCTAATTTTAATGATTCTTCTTCCCAGATCGTACCTATGATAAGTTTTTACGAAGAAGTATTAATAAACAGTGTGTTCCGCAAACATTAACGAACATGTTTTTAGATTCTTAACATTATTAGATTCTTCAAGCCCTTTAAAAATCCTTAGGCGAAACCACAAACTTGGGCTAAAAAGGTTGTTATGCTGACCATTAAACCACAGGTGATCCCTGTTATATCAAGTAGTTTGTATAATTGTACATGTTTATCTAATATCGCTTATATTTCTAAAATTTTAGGAAGAACAAATAATCAATAGTTCTCACAAGTGACCGAAAGATCATGAAGAAGTAACCCTATTTTGGAATCTCCTAAAGATTTATCAATTAATATAATTAATTAGTTTTGTCTCTTAAATAGAAAAGTTATACTTAACCTTTTGGAAACTTGATGACAGGTATTTATCAGGCCAGCATTCCGGAACCAGCTTGATTGACATTTAATGTTAGTCCAACTATGTCGGAAGTTTACATGTCCCGTAAGCACTCTCTTGTTAATTGGCTGTCTCTTCTGACGAGGGTTCCGTTCTTTCAACCTAAGTTCGATGATGAAAGTTAGGGATGTTTTCACTTCGGGAAATTCCGAGGAGTTTTGAAGTCATAAGGGCTAGGAAAGCACCTAAAAACAGGTTTTAAACTGCAACTTTATGTTTTCACGTTAGTAAGTAGTTATTTGATCTTGGAAATATATTTAATCTCATGTTTACAGAGTTGATAGCATAATATAAATTTTATGAAAATTGTATTAATTTACCTTCCTAAAGCTCTCTTAAAATGTTGATTATACAAGAAAACATCCTTTTTTCCTAGATATCAACAACTCAAATATATGTTGCTAAGATAAAAAAATTAAGGGTGTTATAAAATGTAATCGTCCAGGGACCTGGATAATAAGCAATGTTCTAGGATAAAGCTTACAACTGAGATGGACTAATAGAGGAGAGCTGCCAGGGTATCCAGACTAGAAAGAAGATCTAATGCCGAAATTAGAGAACGGGTGCAAACTCAACAAAACGTCCTCCAAAATATAGAGTAAAAAGGATTGGAATAGTATGGTCATCCCGAATTAATGAAGGAAGAAAGAAGAAAATTTAATTTTCAATTGGATTGCTGAAGAGAGAAAACGGCTAGGAAGATCAGGTAAGGGATGGATGGAAGACATTGCGGAAAGTATGCACGGTCATTGTCTGAGAGGGAAAGATATACAAGATAGGAAAACAAATGGAAAAATTAATTAAAGGAAATTTTTGGTTGAAGGAAACCTGAATCTGAGGAAATCCTCAGAGAAAAAACTATAATGTAATCATTGAGACAACAAATAAGTACGCCTAGTTGATATATAGGCTGGTGGAATCCCAGATTAAAGATACCAAGAAAATAAGGAGATAAAAATTGAGTCACCTGGGGTTTAGTGGTTAGCAAAATAATCGACAAAGCAAAAGCTTTTCAGATAAATTTCTTTCAAATCATTTTTGTGAGAACTGATGTGGAAGGAACATGATAGAGCTCGAATGTCGAAATTAAAATTATAACCATATATATGTGTAATATGATCAAAATCTCCAAAATGAGACATGAAATAATTATAAAAATACTCCAGAATGCTGAATAAATATAACTATAAATTCAAAGTTTACTCAGTTGAGGCGTCATCAGGAGATACATAAATAAAGTTAAAATATATGTTATATGCCAGCGAAACCTTGACACTTAACAAGAAAACAGATAAGGAAAGTCTAAACAAAGAGGAAATAATGAGGAAAATACTAGGGTCAAGACGTATAGTAGAAGGGTATATATTACAGAAAACACCTAAAAGTGAAGAATACTCTAACAGAGATGAGTAAAAAACATGGTCACATAATGAGGCTTCCCGATCACAAAATTACGGTAAGAATAGTAACATTTGTAGTATCCCTTGTTAATGGAGGGGGATGGATCCAAATTATTAAGAAAGGCTTGGAATTAGCCAAAATTACTAATGAAGACAGGATCACAAGAAACAATTTTAAACTTGAAGTTGAAAAATGGGAGGTTAATCCAGTGACAAAAGCGTCGAGAACTGGACCAAAATGGAGCGAAGAAAAAGAAAAGCAGAATTCTCGCAAAGATCGAAAACTTGGTGGTCAAATAAGAAGAACAAAAAGCCACAAACGTGAACCATCTTTACTTAGCGTCTTCTTTAAGAACCATCTTTACGACTAATAATAATTTAAAACATAGCACATCAGACATATTTAGTCCAAAATCCAGAAACAGCAACCTCGCATCAAGACATCCGACTAATTAATTTTTATTAAATACTCTGGTTGACGAGTCGGCTTGGACTGTTGATGTCAAATGTTCTGAATTTGATTATTATTACGGTGATTTTTTTGTGTGTGTAAGTCCTTAATGGTTATTGGTTATTTTTTTTCATTGGTTATGTTTTACCTTATATACGGCTAATCCGCGTGAATATATGTCTCAAACACTAGGACAGTAGCTGCTTGAAGTTACTCTTTGTAAGGTAGATGGGTGTACCTACAGCTAACAGCGGCCCTTGGGCACAGCGCCTTGGGATTCGCCGTAGGATCCTTTGAAGGGTCCGGGATAATTAGCCTAGTTTGGTCAAACAGGGCCTAAGGCTTTGTTCCGACAAATTGGATCAGTGACCAGTTAGCAAGGTGCCCCGCTGCCGGCTAACTTGGATACTATTGGCAATTTACTTGAAAGCAGGCAGCTGATCTCACGGGTAATGGCGGAGCACCGGCTCCGAGGCTATCCTAGAAGAGAGAAATTGATGTTGGAATGTTAGGATTTTGTCCATAACATAAATACCTCATGGGATCACAATTTAAAGGAAAATATAGGAAATTAAGACAGACTTATTATTTGAACAAGAAAATTTTGAATAAATTAAAGCGTAACTAAGGAGCTGAGTACGTTAGTAGAGTGCAGAATTGATTTGTTGTAAGTTACAGGTTCAACTCCAGATTTGACAGATAAATTATGTAACCAGTTGAACAATTCTTAGCCATTGGCTTAGAAAGAGTATACAGCTTCTAGCTTCGTGGATCTTATCGGCGATACTGGCAAGTAGAAACCTAATTTTCATGATTCTTAGATTTAAATGAAACGGTTTTTCATCACTAAGTTCGATTTAGCGTAGTATATGTCTACTCTCAGATTCAGTATAGACTGAAAGCCTGTCTTTGATGTCCTGATTGGGTCGAGCACTGGGTTTCTTAACTAAATCAGAAATATGTTTAATGGCATCGTGGTCTAGTAAGGGCTCAGCTCTTCCGAATTTCGTCTCACTGTTGATTATCTTTCAGCTCGGAAAAAACTGCCTCGACTCTGATGAACCAGAGTTCAGGTTCTGACTTTCAGAACGGCGGAATCTTCCCTCCGTAACAATAGGTTCGCTTACCTCTAGTTGTATCAATCCCATCTTGTATCAAATTTAAAAAAAAAAAATCTTAAGAAATTCCACAAATATTGATAAAGGTTAAGAAACTAATGTAACTTACTATCCGTGTCACCTCGTGGGGCAAAATAATATCAATTGTTTTAGCATGAGTACACTTTTATTATAAGTACACAACTTCAGTTCAGTAAAATGCATTTATAATAGAAATTCAATACTTCAAAATATCTGTAATAAACCGAACTCGCACATAACGTAACATTACCAATATTACCACTAACATAAGATCAGGTTGGTAATCGCGGTTATTTAATGCATGCATGCAGGTAATAATGGTTATTAACATCGCTACAAGTACAGTCCCACTACTCTTAAGTTAGGTTTTTATTGGCTTTAGCCTTGTGAGCTAGGCCCCCTTACCAATACTAGCACAAATAATTTCCTTTTTTGAATGATAATAGTTGAACTTGATGATGAGTGGAGCATCGATGATCCGAACGTTCAATTAACGGAACTGTTTTTTGTTTTTTTTCAAATTTAATTTTAAATATGTGGAAGAAAGTGGTCCGAAGTGAAGAAAGCAGTCAATGAATTTCTCTTAAAATTGGAGAAATGCTTATTATGTAGCCAACGTTTCGACCTACTTCGTAGGTCTTCTTCAGGGCTAGATGCAAAATAAATTCATTTTTCCATTTTATAGGCGTTCCGACAAGGGTTGCCTCAACTGGTCAGAGCAGAGTTCCATGTCTCCCGATCCATCCAATCATCCTCCCGGAGTCCTCGACCAGCCATCTCCTCCTGGACTCCCTCCATCCACCTGCTTCTGGCCGTCCGCCTCTCAAATACATAATTTCATTTATTTGTATTTTGCATATATTCCTGATGAATACCTCTAAAGTAGGTCGAAACGTTGGCTACTTAATAAAAATTTCACCAATTCTAAGAGAAATTCATTGAGAGGGTCCTAATCATTTCTCGGGAAAATCAAAAAATTGAACTTAGACTTCAATACGTATTTTTTTACTAAGTGCTGTAAACCTAATTAGGTAACTTCATTTATTTCTCAGTTTCCATTCCTATTTATTTGGTTGGTATTTATTTTTTGTGAATTTCGATTATCCGAATTCTTGATTATCCGAACCATCCTTGACAACATTCCGATAATCGACGTTCCACTTTATATGTGGAAGAAAATAGTCAATTTATTGCTCATAGATATGGAGAAATGTTTATTAAATACCCAACATTACGACCTACATTGTAGGTCTTCTTCAAGACCGGACAATTTTCTTCCACAAATAATTTCCTATTGATACAATTATAGTAGAACAATTGTAGCAAACCTTTCTTCTTTCATACCTAAGTTTTATTCCTCCTTAGGTTCAGACCCTAATCGTAGTCTGCTACGGTCTACTTGGATATTAATCAATCAATAATCTTCATTCATATAACAATGAACTGAGAATGTTCAATATCAAAATACACATAATGAACACCCATTGCAGATTATCATTGACTTGCAAGTTTAGATTTAATTATGCTAACAAAATGGTGTATGCTGGAATGAAAAATATACGTTAAGGTTGTAAATTTGTAATGCGATTTTAATCATAGTTCAGTCAGTTAGTTCATTCAAATCATAGTTGAAATTTTCATATAAAAGTTTAAAGGTGTGTGTGTATTTGTACCGATCACGCTATTATCACGTCCATAATCTTGCCAAACATATCCAATACATCCTTAAACTGTAGCGCAGACGACTTCGAAAATAAATTTCCTTTATAAAACGATAGAAATGATCGGCCTAATTCAGTTTCTATTATTTTTACAAATCCAACAGTTTTTCCTCTCATACTTGGAGCAACATCAGTTGTGGAAAACAGGTTTCTTCTTAAATCAAATACATACCAATTTTGTAAAATTTTGAGCTCATATACTTAACGAAAAGTTTTACTGATTTTTTCGTGCCATTCATTGAAGCAAGAATACATGTTTTTTTATTGACATTTCAGCTATTTATTGATGCAATTCCAATTATTACTGCAAGCCTACCGGTATTATTTATATCGGTATATTGATGCCCTATAATATTAATTATGCATTAAAAATATATGATCATATTTATAAGGATTTCCATAATATTTATGATGTTATACGTTAAACCAAATGGATTGAAGATGGATTCATATGTTTAGCCAACATCTGAAAAAGCGGGGAGAGGACTAATATCCCTGGTAACTCTATTGGTAGCAACTCCTTCAAAGGACACAAGTCCTAGCTCTCTCAGTTCCCTCCTTTATCCTTTAGTCTCTTCCTTTAATCACCGAATCCTTAACAAATCCAATTGGCCAATCCCCTCCTCCACCTCCCTCATATACAACTTCCATTTTCCTTGAGGAATTGAATGAATGATCTTGTTTGTATTATGCCTTCCATTTGGTGCGTAATAGTATTTATATTTGTAAAAGTGTATACAATTTAGTATAATATATTACAGCACCAATGGCCTGTAAAATATTTAATAAATACCAATCTTTCATAGAATTCGGATAGATCACTTTTTGTTGTTTTAATTGAACCAAAAAAAAAATATTACAGTATAAAATCATTTATCCATTATTAGTTCTAATATAACTGCAAAATACATTTTCAAAGAAATGGGGAATAAATAATAAATTATAATGAGTCTACTTTATTATTACATATTTTATTTTCTAATAGTAATAATTCATTTCTCTATATTGTCATGTATAACATCAGATTCCCATAACAGAATTCATAATTTCGTGAATTATATGCCTTCTAGGAGAATAGTTTTTCTTATTTTAAAGAAAATGACATGGTACTTTTTCTGAGTCTGAATAAAAACAGGTAACAAAGGCTACATAAGTAGGATGCCATAAAACTTATGAGGGTGCAAATACCTACAAGGGGAACGACTATGACATGACTCAATGATCGTGAAAAGAAGAGACATGAAAAATACGGTTTATCTGTTGACAGCCTTTGGAATCCGGAGACCATTCCGGGGCTCACCCATCCTCTACAAAGTAGGTTCGCTTAATTGGAGGAATCCTTATGGTTGAGCGTTATCTCGGTCAAATCACCTCCCTGCGCAACCGTTGTTCTAGAACTATGGCAGTCGCTAACATGTGTTGAGCCTAGGTACGGGTAAAGGCAAAGCTTTTTGTAAAAACTCAAACAACCTGTGGAAAGGATAGCAAAACATTTTTGGGCACTGAAATGTTTATTATTTTGTTTATTATTTAAATTTATAATATTGTATTAAGTATTCATCTTCCACCATTGGACATAACGTAAATAGATTTTATGTTTCCCTGTTATTATACTATTGGGTATTTAGTACTACTGTAATACAATCTGTTGAATGCAAGAATGTGTATACCTGTATACAAATATACTGTCTACTTTGTTTCTTCATCCACTTTGACAAGGCTGGCTAGCAACGCCTACGAGGCAGCACTAATTAAAGCAGGGAGAGGAGTCGAACTATTGTTTTTCGGCTCCTGGAAGCGTAACAATGGACCGCGGCAAGACGACGAGAGGCTATGGAGGGCTCTTTCAGATGTAAAACATGGCCGGTGAGGAGAGATAGAGAGAGATGGGAGGGAGATGCTGTTGATGATTTATGAGCGACCGGCGGCTAATAGAATCCAGAGTTGATAAATTGAAGACACTGCTCGCAATTATTAGTGCGTCCAGGACCTCTTCCACAAAGCCTCGGATATAGCGATCCATTTCCGGTTGGAAGGAAGTTCGTGTCCGGTCGTTACCACGGTGTTGCCGGCTCTCGAAAGGGTTAGCTCTATCCGATAGCTGTCAACATCCGGTGGGGTACAAAACTATTGTAACTTTTTTTATCTCGAATAACCTCCTTTCATACTATTGATTACGATTGATCCATTTTTTTTATAATTCCAAATCGTAAAAAAAGTTAGAGAGAATAATCAGTACCATTTTTAGCTTAGTATTACAACAAAAATCTTTTAATTATAATTTATTTAATTGTTATATGATATAAATATTTTACATACTTTATTCGAAAACAAAAGATATAACCAGGATCAGGACTCGAACCCGGGTATTTCACCTCTCCGTGGTGACGCCTCAAACGTGGTCCCGGTCCTGACCATAACTTTTCTTTTCAAATAAAATATTTTAAAAAATTATATCATATAACAATTAAATTAATTATAATAATATTAATGACTTAAAGACAACAAAATCCAAAAATAAAGTAATGTTCGATTAACATCCTCTCCGTGTATACATCGCAAATTGCAATGATTATTTAAATCAATAATTTTGCCTTAGTTACCTTAAATATCGTTTCATTTTGCACTTATTCTTTTTGAAATGAACAGTTAACAATAGCGATATATTTAATAATTTAAGTTACACGATATAAATAATTAGCTAAGTATTCTTCACTTTGTCATTGTTAAGCTACTTTTTTTTGTTTTATTGTACATTTTTACCCATTATTTAAGAATAATTAATCAATTTCGTAAACTCCACTTACCGATTGTGTCACCATGTGTGGATTGAGGAATATCAAGGAAACCAACAACATTTGACGCTAGATTAACAATTTTTTAACGCGTTATACGCAAAATGTTCCGGAAAATTATGTACTAAAACGGAGATATAAAAGATTATGGCGTTGACTACCTCCCGAAACTCGCTACATTGGCGTACGTCCAAGAAGGCACCATAATCGTTTTTCGGATCAGTGAACGCTTTTACGTCACTACATAAAAATAAGATCCCTTGTATAGCAGGAAACAAACTTTAGCAAAATAAATAAAGACGAAAAAGAGATGGAAAGAGAACACTAATTCTCTTAGCATAGGTATGATTTCCAATAATACATCTAATTGCAATAACTTAAATTATTACCTAGACGTGTACAACTACATCCCATAAAGGATCCTGGGTTCAGCACGTAGTAGAGACTGTACTGTTCCTTGTATATCGGTTGTGCGGGGAGGCGATTTGTCTTGGATCATGTTCCTCCACCTGAATACCAACAAATATATTGAATATAACATAATATTTTTATTTTATTTTTACAAGAGGAGAAATATAGAGAACTGATTGAATTATAGTGAGGGGGGTGGGAAATTCAGAAAAAAAATCTTTAATGATTCACACACATATAAAATCATTTATTTATGCCACATCTTCAATAAATTTGGCTTTAGGTACTCTATATATTTAATAGAACAATTAATTTTCATGCCTTATAACCTTACTTCAATCTTTACTCTGGTAGTACAAATGTATGTTTTATAAAAAAGTTTTTAAACATGTATATAATTTATATTATATAATATTATTATTCATTTATCGCGAATGGACTAAGGAGGATAAAGCAAAACTTTCCGTTGTTATTTTGTTCATATAATCTTTTTCTCTCTTTCCATTTTGTTCTTGGTTTCTTTAATTCTCCCTTTTCTACATTGTTATCCACTTTTGTACCTTATTTCCAAACATTCTTTTGTGTATAACTTCACTTGGTACTATATTCGTTTTTGTAAATCAATTTTTAATAGGTTAATCCATGGTGACTTCTTGTATGTAGTTACCAATTCTAATTGTTGGCGGAATTCTGTTCGTCCATGAAATATTGAACCGTCGTATTCTTGTCTACTGCCAGGTTTGAAATATTGTTCAATATTCTTTCTAGATTTTAATTCTACTGTTAATTTTGGACCTGAATTCATTCTCATAATTTGCGTTCTTCTTTAATATATTTCTTTGTCACATTGGTATGAAGTATGCGATTTTTGCTTGGATATTGTGCTGCTTGGTTAATTACTGTGCAGCAGTGCCTGATCTTTTTGTTAGAGGAAATGCGTTTCCTATTACATTTAGTATACATATGTATACATATTTTTTTACTTGTGCTATTCGAGCTTCAATATATAATACTTCAATTATAAATTGCATTATAATATTCAATGTTTTTTTCTAATGGTATAATTGATTAGTAAATTGGTAAACACACAAAGGACCTTTGGAAATGAATCCAATTAAGACTAAAGTTAGAAATAATAAATTGAGTGATGATCTTAAATGATACTCTGGAATCCCAAAATCTATCAGAATAATTAAATATATATTTAAGAGTATAAACATAGCTATATTCATAACTGTGTGTATTTTATATGTATTGTTACCTAGGGTGACCTAGGAAGAGCTGGGAGGGGTGAGGGAAGGGGAAACTTACATGTACAGGGGGAAACTGGGTGAAGAAATAAATCCCACACAATTATCTATCACAATACAAACGCTAATATATTGAAATAAAAGTTGCATATAGCATCATGAAAATAAAACTCTAATTTCACATAAGAATCACCCTCAATAAGAATACTTAATAATAACATGTGAATGAGACTCATACACCTGATTCTCCATCAATACTCATAGTCCTAAAATCCACTAAAATAATAATAAAACAAGTTCCGCTATATATAACAATCATCAGACCCTTTATCTATAACAATAATTCTATGCACTAATAATTACAATGTACTCATTACCTACTAGCCGCTAATAAACACCCTAATTCTATTATAAAACATTTTCCCGAATTCCCTATTACACGACAGTTACAAATCAATTATCCACCATCATTGATCCTTATCTCATATTCGCTAATTTGACAATATTAAATAAAACTAGTTCTATCATTTACAACAATAATCAGAGGCACTAATTACACTTAAACATTCGCCTCAGTATTCCTTATCTCGTAACTATTACTACTTTTCCAACCAAAACTCTATGTGCATTAATACTTAAATAACGATTCCTACTTGCCTTATGGCCAAACGCGACGATTCTCAACGAAATAATTTACTGGCTCTATCTTCAACTGACTGACTTCACTGGCCTCACCCCAAGTCTAGTCCTGCGAATTTCCCCACCTGCCGTCGGCAGAGGTACTCTTCTTCTCTCTGGGCCTTCTCGCTAGTCCCCGTCTTCTGGTCTCACCCCCATCCTGCGAATTTCCCCACCTGCCGTCGGCAGAGGTACTCTCCTTCTCTCTGGGCTTCTCGCTAGTTCCCGTCTTCTCGTCTCGCCCCCATCCTGCGAATTTCCCCACCTGCCGTCGGCAGAGGTACTCTTCTTCTCTCTGGGCCTTCTCGCTAGTCCCCGTCTTCTGGTCTCGCCCCCATCCTGCGAATTTCCCCACCTGCCGTCGGCAGAGGTACTCTTCTTCTCTCTGGGCTTCTCGCTAGTTCCCGTCTTCTCGTCTCGCCCCCATCCTGCGAATTTCCCTACCTGCCGTCGGCAGAGGTACTCTTCTTCTCTCTGGGCCACGAGAGGAAAACCCTCGGGTACTTAAGCTTTCCCGAGCTGTCGTCAGCACTCTTCTTTCTTCGTCTGACAGGTGCTGCCCCTGGTGGTCATTATTTTCCCAAGAATCTAAATAATTATATTCAAAGTGTCCAAGAGCCGCGTATTTTTCGTTGAGAATTGCTGATGCACTTCCTGCTGAGCTGGCCTGCTTGACTCAGCGTCTCCACAAACGGACGTTACCTTTTATTAAGAATTAACTTTTACTTAAATATTATTAAAACTAAATGTTAAGGACCTACACGGCCTTTAACCAAACATGGATTTAACCCTATACAAAGAACATGGATGTAATTAGTCACAAATAGAAATACTTAGCAAATCTTATTTGGCAGAGCATAACATTTACATACATATTAATGTACAAAATCCTTACAACCTAAAGTCTTTTTAAAACCTATTAATGAGAAGAAGCAAATAAATGCTAATCATTTTCTGTAATACGTAAAACTAACAATAAACTTTTGACTTCAAATGATAACATACTTCTTTTGATCGCAAAGATGAGAGTTCAAAATTTGTTTACACAGATTACTTTCCTTATATACATATAAATTCACTAGCATTTTTAGCATTGAACAAAAGCTGTAATTAATGCACATTAACTAACTATCTATATAAAAAAAAAAAATATCTCAGCCCGTTACAGTATGTATAAAAGTATGTTTATTATGGAAGTTTCTTCTACTTTGTATCATTATTATTTTTCAAACTTACATTATTATTTCTTCTGTATGTAAAATTTCCATACTTTATAAGTTAACTAAAAATAGAGAATAATCCTGACATTGTCTGAAAGTTTTTCTCCGAGCCGATCAGAGCCTTTTATTAGAAAAACATTCTAAATAGGGACTATAACCCCCCTCCCTCTCTCCTTTGCAGTTGGTAGAGGGGGGGAATGATGGTTATTTGTTTTATCCTTGCTTTCATTCCGTCCAGTTTTCTTATTTCTCTTGTTCCTTGAAGCTTGTAAAACTTGCTTAAGCTCATTTCAACTCGGTGTCCGTTTTGCTTTGCAATCACCAACTTAAAAAGAAACTTTGCCTTCCAAGTCAACTCTGGCATATTTTTTCCTATTTTTGTTTCTTTTGTATTCGACTTATTTTTAAAGAATATCTCATCCAATCGGATATCAAGAAAGAAGTTCATTTAAATTGATTATGAAAAGAAAGTAAATTTTAAAAAAAAGTATTTATTGAAATTTACAACTGTATTACAATAATACAACAAGTAAATACAGTTGTAAACAAGTAAATAGAATAAAGTAAATAGAAGGAATAATGCATACATGGGATAAAGGCAAGTAGAGAAACTACCCAATTAGAAATTACAAATTCAACCAAGAAGATCACGAAGCTATCTTCATTACATACACATCGGAGGATTATCGGAGATTATTATTGAAGAGGTGGTATTGGAAACTAGTGGGTTTGAATAGATTTTAAGTTTGTTATGAAATGATTGATAATGGGCTCGGGCCAAATCAGCTTTTAGGTCACTATGGATTCGTAACTGATAAGGAGGATTGAGGATTTTGGATTGTAAGAATTAGATAGAGAGGGAATCCGACTGTGGCAGGTAATTTATTTAATCTGTTAGCCGTTGATGGATACTATTGTATCTGGAGATCCATCCTCCGGGTCACACCTAGCCTTATTTTATAGAAAATAAGTATACTGAAAATTGGAGGAAAACTAGCGGTTGAGTGCGATCTCGGACAAATCGCCTTCATAACTGTTGTCTTAGAAACAGTAAATTCTCAACTTCATACTGAGTCAGACAAAATTCAAGAGATTGTATAGGTACCGGTTTATTGTCATTTTTAACACATTTGTTACAAAAGATATTACTTTTACATTTAAATTAATGACATATGTTGTTTTACCATTATATCATGCACTGGATATCTTTATTTTCTATGTTTTCATGTAGCATGGCAAGTATATCTTTGTGTAAAAAAAAAACCCTCTAGAAGGAGAACAAACGGGCCTGACTTCTGTAACTGGAAGTAATGCGGGGTAAAGCGTCCAGTTGTGGAGGGAAGCGAAATGCCCATTCGACTTTTTCCGTTTTTGTCGAACCAAAGCAAACATGACTGTCTTTGTTTTGTACGCCCTTGTCCGACACGGCCTCGGCGATCTCATCTCCTCTTATTTGTTCTTATTCCTCTTCCCTTTATATTTATTTATTTTTGTGTGTCGAAATGATCGGAGGAAAAAGATTCGTTTGGACAATGTACGAACGAGAATCGAGTTTTTTTGTAAATCGTACCAGGAAGGCTTCTGTATTTTTGAGCGAATCGAGCAGAGAGAACTGTGACGGAAATGAAATAAATAAGTACAAGAAATAATAAAGAAAACGTAAAAATAATCACAGCAAAGCTCTACGATGTTATCAGTTATTTAATAAAATGTTAGAGAGAAATGAAATAAAAGGAAAGCTATTGAATCGCTATAAAAAAAAATAATAACAAGAAATATTAAATATTAAATAATTGAAATTATTACTGTTCAATTTCTCGCCTTTTTAAACTACATTCATTAACCACGAAATGACAGTATTTAAAATACAGCTATGTTTTGCCACCACAGCCCAAACAATGACCGCAGAGAAAGTTAATGTTCTTTTAATCTGAATAATTTTTAAATAATAATATGGGATGCCACCCTCAGATCGTTACAAATGAGATTTAGTATTACTATATAGTTATTGATTAAAAAACATATCGCTCAAAAACACATATTTTTCAAAGTTTGACGTAGTTGATTGACTGCGATTTTTTGAGTAAATAAATATCCTTTTACACGAGATTGAATAACATTCCTTTCATTATTATCATGGTTACATAAATATATATCAACTTACAAAAAGGAAAGCCTTTCGCTTTAATAAAAATTATAATAAATTCTTTATCCATTATAAGTCCCTTTCGAATAACAATACAAATAAAATATATAAACTATAATGTCTTGAAGTATAATATAATCACAATTAATTAATTATTATGATTTAATTAATAATTAGAACGTAAAAATAAATTATGTGTTAGCTAAAATAACAATATTTTTTTTAAAAACGGTATCACTACAACCTGTGAACGGGTCTGGGGTTCAGTACATACTGTACATACTGTACATACTGTATGGGGTGGATACTGTACTGTTTCATGGGCAATGGGTCTGCAAGGAGGCAATTTGTTCAAGGTCAACCGCCAGATTTTCCCCCTTATTTTGGGTTCCCTATTTTTATAATATTTTATAGAAGCTGGGTGAGGAGGGTCTCCTATATGATCAATCTCCGGCTGCAAAAAGACTAAATAAAAGTCTTGCCCTCAGCGGGATTTGAATCAGGATTTCCGGTCTGGAAACTCAGTGCTCTACCACTGATCCGCTCCGCTCCCTAATAACAATATCTTAACTTATGTGAAATACAAAAAAATACAAAAAAATACTTATGTGAGTGCTTACATCTTGACCGATTACTGTCCGCCAACTAATGTAGCTGTCCAGCTTGATTTTCAGGTACAGACACTGCGAGACTGCTTCGCCTCCTCCGTTACCCATTACAGATTTATTAGTATATGCCTAGCATTCTAAATACTGTCACATATTTCAACACAATTCAAATATTTTTTTTTATATTTTTAACAATTAGAAGATATATTGTTATTTGAATCGAATGAAATATGGCAGAGAGATGCGGTATAGCGAAACTGTATTGCTCTGCTGAAAGTTCCGAGTTCATCCTTCGGATATGGCAGATAATTTATATCTTTTAGAAGCAGTAGATGGAACGTCTATAGGATCCCAAGACATATATTGGGATCATTCAGCCTCTGTAAAGAGTATTAATAAAGGGGAAACTAGATGTTGAGTATGATTTCAGACAAATCACCTTCCTGCTCAAAATCTTGCTTTGAAACTTTACAGTATCTACTTTTACAATTATTGCCTAGTTCTTCAGAAAGAACTGCATCATTATTCTATTCTATAAAATATTCTTCTTATTATTATTAGTAGTAGTACTAGTAGTAGTTAAGCTGCTAAAGTGGAGGGCGCTAAGTAAAGATGGTTCACGTTTCGGGCTTCTTGTTCTTCTTATTTGCCCACTAGAATTTCATTCTTTGCGAGAGTTCACCTTTTCTTTCTTCGCTCCGTTTTGTTCCAGTTCTCGGCACTTTTGTCTCTGGCTACCTCCCATTTTTCAGCTTGAAGTTTAAAATTGTTTCTTGTATTCATGTCTTCATTAACGATTTTTTGTAAAAAATCTTATTTATTTATTATATATTTTTCTCCTATATTCTTCAATGATGTACCACTAAGACTAACCTTTCTTGGAATCTTCCAGAAGGACCTCTGGATGTGACAGGATAATCCAGTTACACCCGGCTGACTAATCCTCCGAATGACATCCCCGGAGTGGCAGATGCATTATTCAGGACTACCTCTCCGGTATTAGGCCTCTTTGAGATATTTATTTCAGAGTTAACGCTTATTTTTCCCTGAGGGGGGCTCATCGGGATGCAGGCAGCTGGTCCGTGATTTGCATCCCCTTGTCGTACCTGAATCATAAGCAGCCCTTCCCCGGCAATCATACTTACTCCTCGACCTTCGAGGTTAGCGATATTGACTATGAAGTCGAGGGTATTCAATAATGCCCCACACCGCCATTCAGGCTTCAGTGTCACAAATGTTCTTACGCCATAAAAGAGAATTACAGAGGGAAAGTGAGTGAAACAATGAAAAGGAGAAAGGATTGGATTCTAACACCGAAGGTGGAAAAGATGGTCATATCTTTCCGTTATATAAACAAGTTTTTAGTGATGCAATATTTCTATAAAACTAGACGGACCATAAGGGAAACAATTCACTTCTAATTCCTAGAATTATTTCTCTCTTGAATGGTTTGGTATTGAATTTGTATTTTTAAATTTCCCTCTGCTTTTCTATAGTATGTAAGTATGGAGAAGAAAAATAATACAAGTATATAATAAAGCAGAGGAAAACATGTATTGTACGATGGAGAGAAAATTGTCAGGAAGAAATGAGAGAATTCGGTAGAAAAAAGTTTAATCCAGAAAAAAAGTATATTTTTCCAGCATATTTGCATTTACATATTTATTTTATATCCTAGCCCTATGGCTTTTATTATTTTTTGATAGTAAAATAGTAATAGGATATATGGGATCTCTTTTACTGCGCCATGTGCATTTTAAGAGAGCAATGTGGAAAAGATTTTCTGTATTTCAATTTAATGTTAGGAGTGGGGATCTAGTGATGGGGCTCACTAGTTCTTTCTGAAGTAATAATTTCTGGACATCCTATTGATTAATATTTGAGTATGGTGCGGGAATATGGTACTTACATATATATCAATGGCAAGTATATTAACTGCCAGCAGTTAGTCCGTAACTATTTAAATTTATAGATACGTTAAACTGTTTCGTATAATATTTTAGCTGTGAAAATTTTATCGGTCTTTACTTGTAACGTTAAATATGTGTATTTATGTTGTCATATGGACTGAATTATAGTAACAAATTTTCTTAAATAATCATATTGTCTTTCTATAGTGAATCAATAGGTGTTTGAGTTTACGAGGACATCTGGCTGAATTTATATTATCCTTTTTTATCTATTACACTTCACTTTAACCAACAATCGTGAGTAGTATCTAGAGAATAAATTAAATTATAAGAAAAGCAGAGGTCAAGACACATTTAATACGTTGTTTCAGAGAAAAGAAGTGGAGGCAAGAATAGGGATTGAAGGGCTGTTTAATCTTTAAAATGAAGTGGTCTTTGGCTTCACAGAGAATTCCATTTCAATGCTCTTTTCCTTTTCAGAACCATTTCTTCAGAAGCTCTTAGACCTTTCTGTTTGCTCAACACTTTAACCTTCAAATCGGTTTTCAGTTCAAAACAATAAATATATTTCGAGAAATGTCAAAACGTTTAATTAATAATATTGTGAAATTTTATTCTAGCTTGCGGTATACATTTTCATTACACAGCTATGAGCAATTAGCTGGCCCTTGCTATTTTTTCTTTTTTCGTTTTATGTTTTAATTTTATGAAATCAAAAAAAGTATATTTATCAATAACAAACGACCCAGTGAACAACGATTAATATTACCCAATCCCTATATAATATTAGTATTTCATTATCGCACTAGTATTTCAAAAGTAACATAAGTCAAATACATACATTTTTGGAAAAACGGGAAAAACTATTAGTGAGCTTGGAAGTGTGACACAAGTGCCATCTGGCAGACAAGCTGTAAAGCTATGTTGATAGAGTTATGATGGATCGTTAAGAGATATTTACTCATTCAGGTCATAACTCACCACCGCAAAAAAAAATATTAATCCACCTAGAAATATTAATGTGATGTGATAAATATGATTATGTAAAACATAAAAAATACATAAAACATATACTTTAAGATATTACTGTTATCTCGCAATGCATTAGTATATTTTATAATGCACTAGTTTAAGTCTGCTGTGGCTTATCAGAGCCGTTTCCGCTGATCACAGATTTAAAATATAAATCGAACAAGACCTTCTTCTTCTTAATCCTTTCACCTTTTGTGCCTCTCAGCGTTGAGTTGCCTGGCCGTAACATATTTTTTAAGCTCTTAATCAATGAATCTATTTTGTGAGTGATTATCCCAGCAAAATAGGTTGGGTTATATCGGGAAAACCGGCCTCCAGAATACTTTGAACCCTCTGGAGGATGGATGGCCAAGCTATATGCGCTCCCGGTGCTGGGTTACCTCCAACTTGGAGGACTAGTGGCTACTGGTGGGCCACTAGTCCTCCAATCACAAATAATATTTTATATTTAGTCTAATTTTAAATGATAGTACTAAAACTAAGCTATTTTGATATTGGAACATATGTTGCAAGTTTTATAAGAATAAAATAAAATCTGTTGATATCCTGGTCATGATAAAAGGATATTAACATTTTGCGTTATTTTTCATGGGATGAAAAAATTGTTGTTCATATGATTTCACAAATAGAATTCACTTTAATTGATTTTTATTTATTTTTTAATGTATATCTTAGGCTTATTACATAATATTAAATTGTACTTAGAACCCCTCAAATCCTCGAATCCTCGAAAAAACTCCTGTACCAGTAAAACCAATGAAGGGTCTGGTGTTAATTATTAATTTGTAACATATGAAATGTCAGTGATGGTGTAAATTTAAATCATTAGCTAAAAAATTATTAAACGATACTTCTATTTATTAAAATAGGATCCTTCGGTTTCAATAAACTTCTCCCAACGTGAAACAAGAATTTCTATCCTCGCTCTGTAGAAATTAGGTGTCAAGGAAGAAGCGATGTCTTGGAAGGCCGATTTATTGGAGGCTGAGTGAGCCACAGGAGGGTCATATATGCCCTAGTTTCCTTCTTCGGCCAGATTATATAAATTTTGCCAACAAGTGGAATTCGTACTCAGGACCTTTGGAACGGCAATGCAACGCTCTTCTATATTCTAGAATACAATAAAATATGAGACTACTATTTGTTCTCTAATGACACATTAACACAAGAAGAAGTCAGAACAACAACTAACGAAGAACATAAGGACCAAGAGATATTGAAGGCCCCGGAAGCGAAGGCCTAAGGACCTGCCGTCGGCCGCCGAATTGCAAAGGACCGCTGCAATATTGAGGAGGCAATGAGCATCTTTTCAGGAGCGCTCCTGAAAGTGGCCTTCGAGCCTTTATCATTAGAGCTTTCTGAAGAAGAAAGGACAGAGATATGGTGTGGTCATCAGCTCTTCTCTTAGCTGTAGGGCCACTTCATCCATAAGTAATCATCTCATTCCCGCTCTCCCGTGATCAACCTCGAGAAAAAGAAAGGTTAAACGGTCCCAAAAAAAAAATCGTTTTTGTACCACCGAAAAGCCTAAAGCTCATTATTCAGAGATTCTAACCTTCTTGAAGGAAAATACTTGAAGCATTAAAATCGAGACATATTTGTGCATACTAATTCAAGGGTATTTAAATGCGTTAGACTATCTGTACTCCATGAGCATTACAAACAAAAATGTTGCTACATAGCATCTAAATACTATCTAGTATCAAACTTCACCAAATTTGTTCATTGTAATAAAATGTGAGGTTGTCTACAGAACATTTCAAAATAATAACTATAATCGGATATTTTTCATTATTTACCCTTTGAGTCTAAAATCAAAATTTCTTTTACCAATTACCGGTTATGAAGCTGAAATTAAATTTTAATTCAAATTTTAATATTAACGATATCATAAAAATTGCTTGCCACAGCAGTCGAAGCGAAGTTAAAGAAAATCAAATAAATAATAAAGATATAACAATGCATAACATTCAAGCATTTATGTATGCGTTAGTTTTAAGGTGTATTTTTAGTTTGAAAAATGTTTAACTGAAGCTTACTCTCTTTTATCAAATCGCCAAAACTAAAAATCTTACAGAAACCACATACGTATATAGTACTGCTCATTACCATAGGATTAATGCTTCGGAGTTCTATTTATGAGTCAATAATTATATCCCAAATAGTTCAATAACAAAACTCTTGCAGTAACCGACACTTGATTAACATATGCGTAATCTGAGCTACCATAATAAACCTTAAATAAATAAAAACTGCTGATAAGACAGATAGGGTTTCCACGACCAAAAAAAAAAAGTTAATAGGTAATATGAGAGACCTTTCGTATAGATTATTATGATGATTATCATATATAACAAAACTGTTTGTTTAGATAGATATCATAAAATCCATAGAAATAATTTTTTATAATATTGGTTCAAATGAGAATTGTTATTAATGCCCGTAAAACTGCTAATTTGTTAGTAAAATCACTTGAAAACATCGTTATATAACACCATTTCGATCTCTTTTATTCCAAACCCGTTTTCCAAACGTTTTATGGAATTCAACTTGCAATCTTACCGAGGAGTAAAGAATATACGACATGGGAGCATTCAAGGATCCTGGGTACTAGTACTCTTCTGCTCTTAATGAATCCTGCGCACGCCTAAGGGTACACCTACATTGGATCCGATGCGATGCGACGCGATCCTATTCTATCACATAGGATGGTGGGCTGAAAAAACAAATAAATGAAATACGCAGTGAGTGCCTACACTGGATCAGATCCGACACGATTCTATTCTTTTCAACCCGATAGTGAAACTAGTCACTGCCTTCCGAATAATATACTATTAATTTTATTCTTTTATTTCTTATATTTTATATATATTATAGTGAAATATAAATATATTAAAAATAATTAATAAATAATCTTAATTTTATAAATTGAAAGAACCAGATTTTATAGCAATGAGGTAATATTACTATATTAGAATATTTTTGTCTTGCTGTATGACTATAAATAAATAATTTAGTTGTTTTAAAAAAAAAATAGAATTTATTGTTTTTATTATATACTCGTGTTTTATATAATGGTTTAATTTTCTCGTTTGTGATAATATTTATTTCTTTTGGTATTTTGTTATTCATATTTGCAAACGAGTATAAAAAATCAGAAAAGCCCTTACCACCCAGAGTTGCCAACTGTTTAATAAATAAACTAAACATTACGATAATAATTTTATCAAAAGTTAATGTTTCCAATTTTATTTGACGAATTAAAATTGTACGTAGGTATATTTTTTATGTACATTTCTGATAGATATAATTTTATTCAACGCTACTATATTTAATGGTTCATGAAGATTAGTAATAAAATATTTTAATGAGAATTGAGAATATTTAATTTTCATTTATGACGGATATTTATATAATAGTTAATTATCAAATTACAATGTACATTTTTTAATAAACATTTTAGACAATAAAGATTAAGTTGGCATACATGGTAACGGCTGGCTTATCGGATTGAAAACTAATGATTTTGAAATGTGAAAATCGCACCTGATCGTACAGTATCGCATCGGATCCAATGTAGGCGCTCTCGATATATTTCAATCATTTGGTTTGCTTCCGAATTCTGATCGTATCGCATCGGATCCAATGTAGATGCACCCTAAGGTACCAACCCAATGTATTTGGCTCAGCCTGTAAATAAAGCACTTGTCTCTCAGGTCTTCGTTTAATGTAGTTAAAAATACTTTTTTAGGAAGAGGAGAGTTAAATTCTCCTTAGAGAAGAGACTTCCTTCTTTAGAGTCTTCTATTAAATGAAGGCTTTCTTTATTAATTTATCTCTTGAATAGCCTGATGAAGAAGATTTACTCGAATAATTCGAGTAAAGACGAGACTAATCAACAGCCTCTTCTCAATCCACTTACTCCTTGTTTGTATAACGCAACGAAATACACGCCCGGAACATGACACAACTCAATATCATTTCGAAAATATTCCCGAAATTTTATGTGAATAGATTCATCGGTTTTGAATAGATGTAAGACAGTATCAACAGAAGCGAAATGTTAGAAGTTTTGGTCGTTTTAAGCTATAAAAGTTAATCGGAAAATATTGCATTATATTTATTGTAAATAAAGATTGATACACAACACTTTAACCTAACTATTTACTGTAGGAATTTTCAGCCAAGACTGTGGTTTGGTTGGGTCGTGAGAAGAGGGAAATATTAAAACCGACAAGGATCAAAGAAAGTTAAATGAACATTTCCACTGCATACCTGACAGGTAGACTGCGCGCCTATCGTAATGTTAAATAAATTCATGTCATTTTAATTAAATTATAATTAACATATTTGAATTATTATTATAATTTTAAGTATACACATGATAGTTACGATCTATAATTACAATAATTATTATTAAAATGTATAATCGCAATTTATAATGACAATAATAATGTTGAATACTGCTCTGGTTTGGCCGGGTCTGGTCCCGGTGGTCTCAGCAACGGACTCAGCAACGAGGATTAGTCTCAGCAGCGGCATCGCAACCGCCTAGCAAGACCAGCTAGACCAGCTAGACCACTGAGACGAGGTCTAAGCAATGGTCTAGTAGTGTGGATGAAACAGCTTCTTAAGGTTGCTTGTTCATGTTGGAGCGGATAACTACAGATAAGAAGTCACATTAAGGTCTCTGGAAGGTATTCTAAGAAAAAGAAGGACAAAGTGGTGTATACGCTTAGGAAGGATGGCATACCAAAAATGTTTGTGAAGTGAAGGATATTATAAGTTGGAATCAGAGATTAGAGATGACTCGCTAGAAATAGAGAAGAGTGGAGTAAGATTGTTTTAAAGGCCCAGATCCTCGTAGTGCTGTTGCACCAGGAGTAGTATGTCCAAAATATGTCTGATCCCAATAAATAAAAAGGTATCTTTGTAGGTATATATCATAAGAAATTACTTACCTAGAAATGCATCAGATCTTCAAGTTCTTTGAGGCTTTAACTATCTATTTTTCCTCATTGATTTGGATGAAGTGATTAATCCCTGTATTTGAACTAGCACGTTTCAAACCATAAATTTTCTTGGGGATCTGTGTGACCCGATACATGTGCAGAAGAATATTTACCAAATAAGTATATTACACAAATTAAAAAGAAAGGACGGAAGTTTTCGATGGTTGAAAAATTACTAGTTAAGGAGAAAACGGTTTTTATGTCGAACTAAGGATTTAGAATTTTGTCTAGTACAGATTATATGCTATTCTGTATTTTAATGATATTATATTACTACTGGGGTAGTAGTTGGGGATTTTATATGTATTAACAAACATATAATAACAAAAATATACGTTGTAATAAACAGGAACATTTAATTTATCGATTCAGAAACTATTATTTCTTCTCTGATGTATTCTCAGAGCTAATTACTCACTTCAAGGATAGCTTGAACGATCAAGGGATAAGACTGCTTATTAATTGAAAACAGTTTTAATGCGGTTGTTGTATCAGCTGAAGTATCATTAAGGGATAACCTTTAAAAAAATATAGATATTCCACCTTAATCTGGATTTTTAAAATTTATTAGCACCAAAAAATAAATACTAAAAGTCGTCTTCGTGAAGTAATCTAAAGAACTATATCTATAGAGAGTCATAACGAACCTGTTAGGTAAGTCACATTTACAATCCGTCGTAAAATTGAAATGCCTTGTTCTCCTCCGCCTATTGATAGAATTCTCCGCCTTCTGCATCGTCAACCCGACCAATCGTAAACCCTTGGATCACCGGAGACCTGATAAGCATGAAACGATCAAAATTGAAAATTTACACTGATCGTGTATATTTTTAAATTTATCTCACAGTTAAATAAACTTCATCTTCCTATAAGATAGTAATAATAAAAATTATTGAATGTTAGGATGCAAATTTGAGTTAATTGGGTATAGACATTGTATGATACCATCAAAGAAAAAATTATAATTCGTTTCTTTTTTTTTTATTAAAAAAATTATATATTTCTCAATGAAAGCAATAAGTAATAGTGATCTATGAAAGCAACAAACTATAAAAACCAGTACCAGTAAAACCCGTGAACGAGCTCTGGTTCAGTACATGATGGAGACTTTGAACCAGGATTTTTGAGATGGCATCTCAGTGCTCTTGAGCCACTCGCCTACAACAAACTATACGGAATAATAATTACTTTAAGATAAATAAATTGTCATGGGTATTATATTATATTTTAATTTATAGATATAATTTTAAAAACTCACTAGAATGAAAATAAATCAATAAAAAAAAAAAATTGACGTAAATTTCTAAATAGTCCACTCTCGGTGTTAAGCAAGAATAGCTAGTTATGTCGTATGATTTTAAGAAAAAAAGTTGAAGTATGTAAACCATAATGGTTACTGATTTGTGTGAAGAAAATCTCACCTGTTTGGAAATAATTAATTTACTACCATATACTAACTTAACAAAGATTTAAACACGAAATTCACACTTTAAGCCTATCTAACATGGTTTTTATAGGTTTTATAACAGTAATTGAATTAGTAATAAATACTCAGTCTACCTTAATCATAATAATAAACTAGATGTATAGAGATCTAGTTCATTATTATTATTATTGTATCTATTACATACATTTATACATTTAATTTCTAAAAATTATGATTCATTTAATATATTTTTAGAAGTGTTAGGATTAAAAATGATATTTTTTAATGTGACAAGAGGCGCTTACAAGACGAGAGCTACGCGTTGTTTGAGTACTCAACAATTCGAGCACTTTGCCCTAGCATCCACTTCTGTAATTGGAGTGTTCGCACTTAGCACGACTTCTGTTGTATCCACATTCCTGTTTCCTCTGCCTCCTCAATCTGGTACATTAATATTATGCCAAGATCTGATCTGAAATATTTGTCTTTGAAATAAAAACTAAAACATAAACTTTTAGAAAGGTTCTAAAACTAATTTAACTGGTTTTATCAGCACCGTTTGTGTGCCTTCATATGTACCAAAGTAAACTTTCAATTACTATAAAACGCAAAAGTAGAAATTTATCGATATAGAAGTGTAATGTTTCGTCTCTTAAACCTGGTCTTCACTCTCTAATTGAGATTGTCCAAGTTATTTACTAATTACTTCTAGTATACCATATGAGTCTCTATTTACTATTATCATTTAATTACTTCAATATTCCACTAAAATATGATTTCAGAATAAAATATTTTTAAATAAGTATAATTATGCATTATAATTGACTATATTTTTTCTGTTTCAGGTATGACTAACTATGTCACGTTTCGTAATGAAATTCAGCAATGGCCTGTAAGTACAAAATAATCCTTTTAGAAACAGATTAGTCTGAAGAAATTGGTTTGTTATTCCAATTATAATCTGGATCACTCGATTTTCAAATTCTGATCGCTATAATTATTAAATAATAGATTCAGGGATTCAGTAAAAAAAATACACAAAATAATAAAAATAAAAACTTATTTAATTGTTCCAATGTTTAGAGCTAAAATGTATAGCTTTTTCAGTGAATTTAGTATTTTTTTCAACCAATTTCATAATTTCACTAATCAAATTCATAATTTTTTCAACCGATTTCATAATTAATAAGATGTCGCGGTGTGGATGTCAGGAAATCATATAACACATATTTGGATATAACACATATATTTGCAAACAGATTTGGATGTATTAATTATTACATATTCTGACGATATAATTACAAGGAGATAAATATAAATATATACTTATAAATTGATGAAATAAAACATTAAATATACATAAAAATATGCAGGATATTAACTCTTTCAAGTTCGGTTTTCCTCTACCAGAAGACAACATCACACTTGCTTTTGATTTTACTTTTGAGGAAGCATATTCAGCCTGATTCAGCATTGGGTGGCAGGTATTTTATTGTATGCGAAGATCGCGCCATAACTTCTCTAACCTGCTCTGTTTTAAGGATAGCTGCATTGCCCATCACTAAAATACTGTTGATGAGGGAAAGCTGATTAAATTTTCAAGCAATTCAATCAAAAACTGGCAATATAAATCACTATTACAAGTTCCAGAAGCTACAACAATAGACAAAGTTTCTCTTTTATTTCTTGTAAGATGAAGGCTGCGTTTTCTTCAATTACTTCATCAATCGCAGCAAGAGTTTCGGGTGTCAAACTTATACAATGGGTACCACCTCTATTTTTGGTGTTATATGATTTCCTGACAACCACACCGCCACTTCTTACAAATTATGGAATCGGTTGAAAAAATTATGAATTTAGTTGGTAAAATTAATAATAATTAGATTGGTAAAATTATGCAATTAGTTAAAAAAATTATGAAATAAGTAGACAAATTATTAAATTGGTTGAAAAAATTATGAAATTGGTTGAAAAAAATATGAAATTCACTGAAAAAATCTAACGTCACTTAAACAGTTCAATGGATAGTTGAAATTGGACAGAGTTCGGATTACATCGTCCCTATTTGGCAGCCCAGAAGATGGCCTACATCTTAGGTCGAAACGTTGGTAGAATAAAATAAGATTGACTGCACCCCCTGCCATTTCAATTCATTATTAGTATTCTCCACTTAAATACAATAATTTAAGGCTGAAAAAAAACAAATGATGAAAATAATATATGTCACTTGTTCAATCTAAAACGACCGCTTATCTCATTCTGCCTTCTCTACCTCCTTGTACCTGAGGCAGAGCCCTCTATCACTTCCTGGGTCAACTACTAGTGAGGCTAAATGGCCAGGTAGGCCAGTACAGGACAAGTAGTACACCAGTACAGAAGTAGACGAGCATCATCATGGAGTAGATTACTAGCGGGAAGCCAGCAGGGGGTGGGAGGAATCCACAGCAACAGGAAAGAAGACAAGCCGACCACAGTTATGTATAAAAAATAAAACAGTAAAGTTATGTTCATTTATATCAAAATGTATTTATTTATTTATTCATACAGTCCACTAAAACATTATCAGAGGCACCATATTCGGTATGGGCCCTTAACCGTAATCATGGTCCTCCAGAGTCTAACTTAAACATGGTCCTCCGAATTCTACTTTAAACATGGTCCACCGGGCCTAGATAAATTCCAGTTTTTATTATCCAGATATATGCTACCACACAGAATAAAATTCTAAATACAATTGTGAAACAAATATAGATTGCTTGATGGTTAAATTACAGTTACGTGTGGAACATATACTCGAATAAATAATAGTCTTTATTAATTTACATATAAATGGCAGAATGTATGTAATATACTCTGTAATCTTTACCCAGATAAATATCAGTCTTTATTAATATACGGATAAATGCCAAGTCAAATCAGAGTTTTTCTTTGTATAATTTAATATAATATTCATAGTACTGTTATTTCATAAAAATATGTTTCGCTTGTATTATTTTAATTATTACTTTTATAACAATCAAAAGCATCAAGCCACCTTTTTGTAATCATAATTTCTTAAATATCATTATTGATCCATTAAAAGATGTTAAACCTGCTTTGTTTTTATAATTTTAACTATAACTTATAACAGCCATTTACTATCAATGTTGTTTTGGGATGGTTCTAAATTCCTTTTAAACCATGTCAGTATTGGCATCAATATATACCTCAATTGGTATTAACCAAATACTCATAAGAATTTAAAGGTCATATTTACTTATAGTGTAAATAGTGGTTAGAAAGGATGTATCAGAATACTAATGAAAATTTTCAAAATTTCAAAAAACACACTCTGTACTGTGTTATTATATATATATATATATATATATATATATATATATATATATATATATATATATATATAAAAAAATCTAGCTATCAAATTAGATCAATCTTAACTAATTATTTTAAATTATTTTTCTTTTATAATTATTTTAATGTAAATGAAAATCATGACCTCATAATTTAAATAATTTACAGTGAATATTATCAGCCACTTATATTTATAATCATATAAGTATTCACCATCACATTGTTTATATTAATTACCTGTTAGTGAATAATCAAATTTATTGTTGATCATTTGATAAAATGAAATTCTTGACCTCATATCTCATGTGATTCAAAACTGCTGAGATTTTTTCACGTTTAATTATTTAAACATTTTGTATCATTTACCTTTGGTCTAATATAAAATTTAATGTTGATGATTTTGCACAACTGATAATATTCTAGTTAAGTGACTGAAATCTGGACCCAAGACTTTCATTAGTGCATATTTATAATTAAATTAACATTTTGTTTCATATGTTTCTATCAATTAAAATTGAAAAATTATAAAACTAAATCCAATTATTTCAATGCAAATTAAAATCATGATCTCATAAATCAGTTGATTAATAATTAAATTCAGTCAATTATAATTACATAAGCATTTTCTATCATACCATTTCAAATTATTACTTTGTTAGATTTTAAAATTCACATCAATGATTCAAGAAAATGAAAATCTTAACTTAATAGCTCTCGTGATTTACAAATCAATTATTTCATGATTTATGTATAGCTCTTTAAATGTTTGCATCAATTAACTTTGATAAAATATCAAATTAAATGTTAATATAAAAACAATTCTAGGAACAATCAATGAATCACGTGAACTCGTATTCATTATATTATTTACAGGATCAATTTTCAAAACATTTCCATCACAGGTGTTTCAAATTAACAAACATTTAAACACTATAATAAATGTTCTTCCATCACTTATGTATCAATATAAAACACTGTACATCAACAGCACATTTCACAGTCCTTATCTACCTGTAACCTATTCTCAGCTGTTTTCATAGCCTACCCGTTTTAATGGCGGGCGGCCAAAGAGGTCTCAATACCTCCGCTGCTTCTAACCAGCGTATAAAGTAGCCTGAACATGACGTCGCAACTCTAGCACGCCACTGTTCATCCTATCACCACTCTTCGGTGATCTATTTAATTATCTTTACTAATGATTAATTTTTCATTCTTTAATCAAGAGGTTTTCAATACCTCTGCTACCTCTAACCAGCGCTTAGAGTAACTTGAACTTGGCGTCGCAACCCTAGCACGTCCCTGTTTATCTTATCACCCTCCTTCGGTGATTTATTTAATTATTCTTCAATAATAATTAAATGTTTACTGATTTGTCTAGAGATTCTTCCATACATCTCCGCTACCTCTAACCTTTAGAGTAGCGAGCATGACGTCACAACATGTACGTCTTGTGTTGTGTTGTACGTCATGATTAGATTCACCATTCATTAGTGTTTTCAATCATCAGTACATTTTTTTTCTATGTAATCTGTTCTTTAACCAATGAGGTTTCTCTACACCTTTCCGCTACCTCCAGCCAAAGCGTAGCGAGTGTGACGTCACATCTCCGTACGTCATGATGCTTCACCATTCTTCGGTACTTTGTTCTAATTTTCTATCTTACTGCACAATTCTTAGCTCTTGATGAATAATACAGCCTATCGGTGTTTAAAAACACCAGTATATTTTCATGCATAATTTGTTCCTTAACCAAAGAGGTTTCTCCATACCTCTCCGCTACCTCTATCCATAGCGTAGCGAGCGTGACGTCACAACATTTGTACGTCACGATCTTTTCACCATTCCTCGGTGATTTTCTCTCATTTCTATCAGTCTCTGCACTCTTTATCTGCTTGCTGTTGTCTCCTCCTCTACTCCTGTTGTTCTGCTACTCCTCCTATTATTATACCAACATCATGCGTGACTCCTCACTGGATGTAAAGACCACTTCTCTGGTCTGTGAAAACAAAATGCGCATTCTCAAGCGCAAGATCTTAGGCATCCTCTCCTCCGCGAGAGATGCTCTAAATGACTCAACAAAAATTCCTTTCTTCAAGGAAAACCTGATTTGTGCCCAATCCAACTGGAAAACGTATCAAAAGCTGTGGGATGACAGAGATTCTCTACAAGTCTATTCAGAATCATCCGACTCTTGGCCAGACGAGGCTTGGTATGCCGATTTTGATACAATCCGCAATGAACTTATGCAATGCGAAGCAGCCGCATTCAATATGCAGATCGGAGAGAATCAGCCTGAGATGTCCCACGCATCTCAAGACACAACTACCACGGCTTATAACGTCGACAAACTCTCAAGGGTCTCTTTCTCTAGAACCTCAAATAGCTCTTTCTCTTTCCACAGACTGCAATTTCCAAGTTCCTCGCAAAAATACAAGCCACTTGCGCTTGATACAACTAGCTTGAGAAAATTCAAGAAATGTTCAGATTTCAGGTGTACGACGACTCCTAACGATCTGTCATCTGATCGCCAAGTCATACCAACGACTCAAGACTCAAATGATGCCTCCTCTACGCAATGGAACAAGGTTGGGAAGAAACTGGATATTTATCAGGAACTAGAAGAACCTACTCGAGAAAGTAGATCTCAGTCAGATGGTCAGCGTCACAACCTTCAGAAAATCAATGTTCAAGGTGAAGAAGTCCAGTATACGAAGTGTCCGTATCTCAAATACCCTCATACCTCTATGGAAAACCCTGATCTACAGCCAAAATATCCATACATAAAAATTCAGAATAGGGAACATAAGCCCGACAATTTCCTCGCACTCCCCCGGATCAGTATTCCTAATCACCGTCTCTTTTCGGCAACAAGCGTGTTTGATCCGCTCGCATTCTCATCCCATCTAATTCTTTTGGGAAAGATTAAGTCACCTAGAAGGTGTAGAACAAAAGTTTATTGGGATGGGCCTCGACCTCCCGAGTCTCTCAGTCAGCATATTGTCGCCCAAGACGAGATATGATTCTCATTCTCGTCAAATGCTATTGACCACGCACTCCCTATGGCTACACATTTCTACATAAACACTTTCTATTGTTATGTTATGTTGTTATTGTTTTTTTGTTCATATGGTTAATTGAAGATTAAACACATGTTGTTAAATTTAGGTAATAATATAATTACCTATTTGTAAAATTCCTACATTATACTGTGGATGGCAAGTGACGTATAGTTCAGTATCGCGAGTGAGTTCAGTGCAGTGCAATGCATCTCACCTAGATATTTATAAATTGACAACTGTCAATTTAGGCGGGCGGTTGTTCAATCTAAAACGACCGCTTATCTCATTCTGCCTTCTCTACCTCCTTGTACCTGAGGCAGAGCCCTCTATCACTTCCTGGGTCAACTACTAGTGAGGCTAAATGGCCAGGTAGGCCAGTACAGGACAAGTAGTACACCAGTACAGAAGTAGACGAGCATCATCATGGAGTAGATTACTAGCGGGAAGCCAGCAGGGGGTGGGAGGAATCCACAGCAACAGGAAAGAAGACAAGCCGACCACAGTTATGTATAAAAAATAAAACAGTAAAGTTATGTTCATTTATATCAAAATGTATTTATTTATTTATTCATACAGTCCACTAAAACATTATCAGAGGCACCATATTCGGTATGGGCCCTTAACCGTAATCATGGTCCTCCAGAGTCTAACTTAAACATGGTCCTCCGAATTCTACTTTAAACATCACTTTTCCTCAATCAGAAAACCATTATTTCCCGATTTACTTCATGCAATTTCCAATATATAAATAAATAAATAAATATATATATATATATATATATATATATATATGTATGTATGTACATATATTATTTCTATAGATTTCCTATAGCAAAATAGAATATATTAGTCATAATTACCGGTAATCTTACCAAGTAGAATTAATCTGGCAAATAAGGATTGGCTGGTTGAGTGAGAGAGTGCTGATTGACTTGGCAAGATGTTTCTGATAGCGCCCGGCCTTTTAACTACCACAGTTTGCTGATACTTTCGAACCAATCAGCCAAAATTACCGAAAGCAACACTTAGTTCCCGACAAGCTTTAGGTTTGATATCTTGGCACGGAATAAAGCTACGATCGCAATGGATTAGTTAGGAAGTATATATTATATATATATATATATATATATATATATATATGTGTGTGTGTGTGTGTGTGTGTGTGTGTGTGTGTGTGTGTGTGTGTGTGTGTGTGTTTGTTAGGGCGTGATTAGACTGAATGAAATTTAATAGGAAGCAAATTGAAGTAGCACGGGAATTTGAAAGAAATCTCTGATATTAACATAACATTTGATTTATTAAAATATACAGGTGATAAATGATTAAACTTAATGGTAGCAATTATACAAAAAGGACTTACAGACTAAACATGCAAAATAGCGATCTAATGAATAAAGATGATTAATGACTTATACAAAAGATTAACATTGATTAGGAGCGATAGTAAAACATTAATAGAAATTGCTCCATGCTAGCATTATGGCCAAGATATAACAAAATAAACAGGAACGATATAATGAAGAATTTAAGTGATCACAGCCTGAAGGGTTAATACGATTAATTATCTTGAATTGTCTTTTGGTCTCATATAAACACAATAAGTTGTTGATCATCAGCAGCCGTATTAGTCGGCGATTTGAGGCCTTATGATAATGAAATGGGACTCACGATTTGTGAGTTCTCTATAACCAATTATCCTCTAATCTGGTGTCTCAGCCGAGCTCCTGGTGCGTGACAGGCTGCAAGACCTCCTGGACGCTCTCAATAAAGAATATCGGCTTGAAAGCGGCAAGCGGTCGTAGCTGCGAAGGTCTAGTAGAACAGCCCAGCTCGGCGTTCCAACAGCAAGTGCCCGCAGCTCCAAGCGTCATTCCCTCTCTCCTTGATTTTGGCGGTAAAGTATATCTTTGGATACTAGAGGCAAGGATCGGTTTGTTCCTACCGGCGGGTAGTACAGGTCCACGGCTAAACAATATATATATATATATATATATATATATATATATATATATATATATATATATAGAGAGAGAGAGAGAGAGAGAGAGAGAAAGGGAGAGAGAGAATTATAGGAAAACAATCGGAACAAATAGTTAATTTTTAATAAAAAAAATAATGTATTTCGTCGCTGTCAATACAATGCCTATCTACAACTTTTTATGAAAATGAGTTAGTAACGGTAGCGCATTCTACAGGTTGAATTACACACTAAGGAAGGCATGTATTAAGGTCAGCAACATGGCCGGGTATGATTTTTTGACACTTCTCTTCAATAGTTCTGAAAAAATTGCCAAGTCTACAGTCGGTGGGTTTTTTTTCTCTCCTGTAAAATCGCCCAAAGTGTAACAATAAGTGGTATTGTTTTGCCAGCGACGATAGACGATAGGTTATTGATTTACAATTAGATTTTTTTCCTTATTTAAATTATGATACTATTATAGTTTCTAATTACTATTTTACATTGTTATATTTACAATTCCCTTCATGTTAAAGTATTGTTTTTATGTGGCCGAATCCAGTCCGATGGCTTGGGATTTAAAGCGCAGATTGATGTATTTTTTAAGTCATTATCAAAACCGTTATGCTATAACAATGTATTACAGATTCCATTTTATGTTTTTAGGGAAGCTATTGCAGAAACGATTGATTTTCTTTAAGAGTTATTTAAAAAGGTATTATTTCCATGTCTGGTATATTACTTTTATATTATTTGTGGTTTTATTTGATATGTTTATCAATCTTGTTATTTTTAAAGTAAATATCGTGGGGTTAAAAGTGTAATATACTAAGTCAAAAAGATGGTTTTGAGAAAACACTGATGAAAGGATAGAGTACTTAGTGTGAGCTGTTTCTACTGATGATATTTACTCAGTCATGTCTTTATCTATATTTTTATATATATTTCATAATAAAACTAGGTACTCTAGTCTTTTCATCAGGGTTTTCTCAAAAACATTCCTTCGAATTAGTGTATTTCCCTTGTGACCCCAAGATATATGGTCCCAATCAAAGGTTTTTTCTATTCTATCGTATTTTAATTACTTTTCTAATCTAGTTGTGTATAGTATCATAAGGTTTTCCTCCTTTTATACAGCTCGCTATAATAATATAGATTGTATGGTATGTAATAGACATAAAAATAAAACCTGTAGCACAACAACCCGCAAAGTGATATTTTAATTTCAAAACTCGTATTCACAATATTATATATATATACTCCTTCATTTGTACCTATTGGATTCTTACCAACTCATACGATAATCAAGTTAGCCTAAGATTTTCGAAATGTGGTTGAATTTTGAGTTATACTGAAATCACTTAAATTAATTATTAAACATGGAGACTATTATATCAAACTATTAAAAAAAATACCACTACAATCCATAAAGGGTCTAGTGTGCTATAGACTTTTCTTTGACAACGGTTGTGCATGGAGGTGATTTGTCCTAGACAAAGATCAACCGCCATCTTTCCCCCTTGTTTGGGGTACCCACTTTTTAGAGGTTGAGTGAGCCCTAGGTGGGTCCCAGATCCCAGGGAATCCATCTCTGGCCGCTAACAAGATGCAGGATTTGAATCCAGAACATTCGGCATGGCAACTCAGGCTACTCTACTGGCGCTGAGCCACTCCGCTCCCCGTAATAAACATAAAGAACTTTGACAATCAATTCTATACTCTGTAATTTATATATTACTAGTATGAATTATGTCTTTAAAATTTATAGTATGTCATTAACGTCAACCAGTACCTTAATATAAAGCTAACCTCTGCCCCGATAGAAACCATAAAAAAAATACTAGGATCGAAAACAGAAACGGGTTGTATCGAGGCGGCAGTTGTTTTCGGATCCTTTGTTCCTCCACAAAGGGCTGGCTAACTTCCTACAGTCTTATTTCCTCTTCCTTTATTTCCGGTCTAAATACCCGAAGACATTCCCTGTCAGTTGTGTTTCACCACCTCCCTTATTCTCTAAAGCCGGAGCAAACCTTTTTAGGTTTTTTCCCCCTTTTTTCGCTTCCATCCGTTTTTTTTCCCGACCGAATCCCTCTTTGAAGGCCTTTATTCCCTTCGCCCGTCATTAATCCGTTGTTTACATCGATTACTGTCCCTTTCGAGATATCGAGTTTTCTTAGTATCGGCTCTGATTTCGTTATCTTTAGAGTAGGCTTCCCGGATAGTTAAATCGTTTTTTCTTTCTATTTCCTTCTATACAAAGCTTTTTGTAGCCTTTCTATTATGTTATATGTTTTCAATTCGAAACGTCATTCTGTTTCTTCAGACCACAATAATGAACGTGTTTCTTTATATATTTAACGTATTTTTTTTTGCTGTTACAACTAATCGGACGATGCAAAGTGGGAGCTCTAAAATTTTCCTATCTAGTTTTAATTAGGAAAAGGAATTTTAAAGATTGTCTGGCATCGTAAGGCTCGGGACCTCCCTTTACCGTCCCTTCCGAAGGGTGGCATCCAAGGATTTTTTACTCCTTTTAAAACTCCTTGGGCCACCTGCCGGGCTAAGAACCCGCAATCTTGGACTTAGTAGGTAGTTATGCTAATCACAAGACCACAGGTCACCCATATTTAACTTTTATACGTTTCTTTAGTTTAAAATAAAATATTTCTATATATATTGCTTTTGTTTAATGTTCATTGCTTCAATTTCTATAGGTTTTGATGGCATTAGTTATTTTAAAATAAAGTGTCTAATACATTCATAATACTGTGTAATTCTACTTTGAAATTTGCGAAAAATGTGAAGACCCTTGATGTGAATTACATTATTTTCCGTATAGAAGAAATATATAATCAAATAAAAACCATATTTAAATATGTATAGTTTGATATAACAATCTTTACATACTAATTAAGTTAAGTTATTTCAATCAATTAATACTAACTCGAAATAAATAAATCAGTTGCCAATAGTTACTCGTGAAATATTTATAACTTTGTCAAAACTAACACTAAAATAAAAATATTGATATGCAATCTTGTGGTGTAAATATGAAGGATATATATAAATAAAACCAACTTTAAATCATTCAATTAAATTTTATATTTTTATTTTTATATTTATATAAATTATCAAATGCTCTATAACTAGCTGGTAATATTTAGTAAGTGCACTGTCTATATGAATTAAATTATGCTACGATAAATAAATAAAGATTAGTTAAGTAAACGTAAATGGAAATAAACAATAATATAGAAAATATTAATATACAATAGCATGCATATCTACGATATATACTTGCAAACATTGCAAAAAAAATGTGGGCCCGATAATTGACTGCAATTTTTAACATACATAAAAGACAACAGAACAGTCACTTGTTGTTACTGTATTTTTATAAGCCTCTCTACCAGCTGTTAACTCATTAGTTGTATAACCTCATTTGGTACAATACAATGAAATATGAACATAAAAAATTAATAAGCTGTAGTTTTCATACTATTGATTTAATACATTGCTTCCATGGTTATGCGATAGATATATACCTTAAATATACTTTTAATTGTTTAAATAATAATTATTATGTTGAAAACAACAATTTAACTTTAAAATTAGCTATTTTTTTAAAAGAAATATCACTTGCACCTTTTTGCTTTTCACGTCATCCGTTTAGTGACCCAAAAACGTACGAGTATATAAAACTCGTATATAAAATCTTGTGACCTGAAATCAGAACAATATATAATACTGAAATCAAAAATTTACATACCGCAAGCGGCTCAAAATCATCAATTTTCTTGATAGATGTTTGTGCAATTAAGGCGACAATATAACATCAAAGAATTTTTAAATTAGCCAAATTAAGAAATAGTAATAAAATAAACACTGGGATAATTATATTTTTATATTCTAATCTCATTCCTTACAACAAATCTATTTGAAAATCTAATAATATTTAAAAGATTCTGTGTAACAAATTTGTCTCCTCATTCCATAACTGAATTATGTCCTTGCCGCAACACACCCTCATCAATTATTTTTCCGTGAAAGAAACCGCGCCTTAAGAAGCTTATTAAAGTAGGATGCAACCCAGCAACACATTACGGTCATGGCGGATAGGTATAGTCGAACCCCTGGCATCTTTCCTATTATTTTTTATTTATTATGACATGATGAATTTTATATAATATAAATAATATATATTCACTAATACTTAGTGAATAAATATTACAAACTTTAGAATACAAAAACGTGTTTATAGAACGAATTAAAGAAATCCTGTACTATATTAAAAATCACTATTCATTAAATAAAATGTTATGTGCCAACTACGGAAAATTTTTTTTTAAATTTTAATTAAAACTATTTATATTTAATAAAAAATATATTAAAAACAATAGTAAAATAAAAATAAATTTTATTTATTTTATTAAAAATAACCATAAAATTTTGGCATATCGACTAGTTGTAAGGACACGGAAAAGTAGATTCAGGAACTGGTTTTATTTGAAAAAATACGTTACTTCTTATTACTTATTCATTATTACTTGTTCATTACTTCTTTTCATGAAAACATTTTTAACATATTTCAACAAAAAAGATATTCGGTACAAGAAATTCCCAATTTTTCTTTTGTTAACCAGATTTCTATAAGATTCTATTGCCGACCATTTTCAGTACAGTTTTTGATTGTGTATTTTTTTGCAAATATATAAGATGCTATAAAATAATCAACACTGTATTTTTCCAGACTTTTATAATAGAAGGAAATTTTGTTCACTAAATCTGTATGTCTAAATAAAAGCCTTTGTTCCAAAGTATTTATCTTCAAAGTATAATCCGCAAGCTATCAATTGAGAATCAATAGAATGAAATTTTCAATGGATGCAGCATATTTTTATTTCATTTAACACATTAGTAAACATGGTTCTCCAACATCAGTCGTGATTTACCTAACCTTAAAAAAATAAGCTCTTTTAAATATAGTTTCATATATTTTTTTTACATCATTATTGGAAATATCCCAGTTGGGGCAGTAGATAAAATTTGTAAGAAAATATAAACTTGTACCACTATACCCCTGATGAGTCTAAGGTTCATTAGTTGTGCAGGAAGGTGATGTGTCCAAGATTATAATCAACCCCCAGTTTTCCCCTATTCAGGGACTCACATTATAGAGGCAGGATGAGCCCCTCTGAAGGGTCTCCAAATCCAAAAGGATCCATCCCTGACTGTTAGCAGATTAAATCAATTATCTGCAACAGTCATAATAGCTGCAATAGTCAAGCTAGATTATAGCACCTTAGGCACGGCAATTCAGTGCTCTAACACTGTGCCTCCCCGCTCCCAAAGCAAAGATAAACAATTAATTAATTCTTGTAAAGAAATATGGATATTTTTGTTATAATTATTTTCTGTTGGTGTCTAGAAAAAACATTTAAAGGTGTCTCTGTATTGCCAGGCATCATTATGAATTTTATATTTTAGATTCAAACGAATTTCATATATTGGAAAGAGGTGTTCAACATTTGAAAGCAAGTAGAAGGTTTTTAAAGCATTAATTCATGTTATTTCTACAATTCTTCTTTAGAGTTCTACAAAATCTATATTGTGATATTAAGCCTTGAAATATCCGTATCAATTTCCCTTTTTACTTCTCAAATCACTGATACTGGATTTATTTCAAAGGCCCGTGGGAGTATTCTGATCCATAACTTTAACCGGGAGGCTCCTGTAGTAATTCTGCAAGTTAATGAAGACCCTTTGAAAGAGGGGCAATCGCCTTAGCCCTTTCAATAGGCGCCCCCCGCCCGCTCAATAAAATTCAATATCAAGTTTTCTAAAGTCGCTCCTTTCAAGTTTACAGGTGGTTAACGGAATCGAAGGGGAGGGGGGCAAAAGAAGAAGGAGGGGCGTTAATGGCGCCACCAGAACGCATTACCTTATCAATTTTATCCCACGGCATCTTTTGCCAGGATCCACGAGTCCTTCATGTATAGAATAGAACAGAAAATAACTTTATGCTGGGACTAAGTCCCTTTAGAATAACAAATATGAACAGAAAAAGAAACATAATATATATATATATATATGTATATATATATATATATATATATATATATATATATATATATATATATATATATATATATATAGAAGACAAACAAAAATTATAAAGCCTATAAAAAGTTACAGAAAACTATAAATAAAAAGTGACGATAAGTAAATAAAAATTGCGAATCCGGACAAGATTTTAAGCAAGTAAATGGAATGGGTAAATCAATAACAACTGTTAAATGCATGAGCTAGCATGTAAAAATTTCTTTAAATGATATATATCTTCTTAAAAACAAAATTAAAACGAGCAAACAATAAAATATTTTTTTTATGAAAGGCATTTCTTTCTAAGAAAATGACTAACCTGCTTAGAGAGCATCTTTTTTGGAAGCCAGGAAACGTTGGAGTAGCGAGGATTTAAATGACGGATGATCGGAGGGACTGAGTTCTACACTGTGGAAAGTAACATTCGAATACTTCAACGTAGTATATGGTATTAAATATTAGGCTATTAAATAATGAGACTGACGTTGCAATAAAATTTATTTTAATTTTATACATAATTACTTACTACCACCTTCAATATACACCCCTTCTCAATCCCTACAACGCTCCATGCGAATTTTTCATTGTTGGAAACAGTGCTGGAAGTCTTCTGTCAGCTCCTTCAGGCCGCCTGCCGCTTTATCTTTTACAGCTTCCACGGACTCAAATCTCGTCTCTTTTAAAGAAGATTTCACCTTACGGAAGAGATAGAAGTCACATGGTGCAAGATCTGAAGAATAAGCTGGGTGTTCTAACACTGGAATGCTGTACTGGGCTAGGAACCTCTTGACAGATAATGTGGAATAAGCTGGCGCATTGTCTTGGTGGAACCCATGATTTGTCCTTCCACATTTCGGGTCGTTTTTTCCTTACTCTTTCATGTAGTTTTGCAAGTACCTCAAGGTAGTAGTATTGAATAATAGTTTGACCTTCAGGAACCCAGTGAAGGTACACAATCCCATGAATATCGAAAACAACGTCAATCTCGTTATTTAATAGCCACACCTCGTGTATTCCATATACTATGTTAAAGTATTCGAATGCTCCTTTCCACAGTGTGGAACTCAGTCCCTCCGATCATCCGTCATGCTCCTTCACCTCGTATATATATATATATATATATATATATATATATATATATATATATATATATATATGTATATATATATATATATATATATATACGAGGTAAAGGAGCAACGTTTCGGCCCACATTGCAGGCCTTCTACAGGGCTAAATATACAATACAAGATGCAAATAAATTAAAAATAATACATTTCGCAGAATAACTCTATATGTAGTATATTGATAGAATAACGTTATATGTAGTATGTAGTAGAAATAAAAGCCAGAAGTGATTGAATTATATAATGACAAAGAGTTACTATATATTAACAATGATCATTATCGTAATATCATTTTATTATTATATCTACTGTAATTCTGTTCTATAATTTTTGTTCAATATTTAATATTTTTCTACTACAATTCTTAGTTCTTAATTTTTCATTTGTTACCTTTTTTATTGGATTATTTTTCATTTTTTATTTTGCTCTAATTTTTAATTTTGTATTTGTTACTTCGTTGGATTTAAACAGCACCCCATTGTTAATACATTGTACCTCTTTGTCATTATATAATTCAATCATCTCTGGCTTTTATTTCTACTACATAGTACATATAACGTTATTCTATCAATATACTACACATAGTGTTATTCTGTGCCATGTATTATTTTTAATTTATTTGTACCTTGTTTATTTAGCCCTGCAATGTGGATCGAAACGTTTGCTTACCAATAAAAAGTTCTCCCTATACAACAGAGTTTTCTTGACCTCTACCCGGACCATTTTCTTTATCAGATATATTATATAGTACATAGTAATAATGTAACGAATATTAGTACCGATCAGCTCAAGTTTCGTGTGCAATGTCTATCATGGAGTACTTTGTTCGTAAAAACGTAAGGAACATTGAGGAATAGGAGTGTTAAAAGGATTTAAGAAATTTTAATATCATTGATTTTAAGACGGTGGAAAAATTCCAACGAAAAGCCTTAAGTCTCCAAACTAAAACAGAAATAGAAATTATCTGTCCAATATTTCGCCCATTCAGGCATCCTCAGGGTAGAAAGAGAATAACAGCAAAACAAAACATGAACAATGCACCCAAAAAACATCCCACCACCTCGAAGGCTCAAAAGCAACTAATGAATCATAAGGAAGGTTACTCGACACCAGCTGGTTAAGGTTAGATAAAAACAGCTGATAGATACTTCAAAAATTCAATATACACTCACCAAACTTCAAAAAACACAACAGGAAAAATAAATAATAGCAAACAACACAAAACTTAAGACGAAAGACCATTAGAAAAAATGCAAGAAAAAAAAAACGTTGGAATTTTTCCACCGTCTTAACATTTATGTAAGGTCTCTTTTTACTTTTCAATATTAATATATTTTGTGGAATAGCCATAAGTCCACTGGTTTCTTGATAATGTTATTAATTTTTTTTCTTGCATTTTTTCTAATGGTCTTTCGTCTTAAGTTTTGTGTTGTTTGCTATTATTTATTTTTCCTGTTGTGTTTTTTGAAGTTTGGTGAGTGTATATTGAATTTCTGAAGTATCTATCAGCTGTTTTTATCTAACCTTAACCAGCTGGGGTCGAGTAACCTTCCTTATGATTCATTAGTTGCTTTTGAGCCTTCGAGGTGGTGGGATGTTTTTTGGGTGCATTGTTCATGTTTTGTTTTGCTGTTATTCTCTTTCTACCCTGAGGATGCCTGAATGGGCGAAATATTGGACAGATAATTACTATTTCTGTTTTAGTTTGGAGACTTAAGGCTTTTCGTTGGAATTTTTCCACCGCCTTAACATTAATGTAAGGTCTCTTTTTACTTTTCAATATCATTGATTTTACTTGTCTTAAATAGTTTATCTTTTACTTACAAAGTCATTCCACGTTGTAATCCAGATTTTTCCCAATTTTTTTAGGTCTTTTAAGTTCCGCAACTCTTCTTTCAGAAAATATCCTTTTCAAGCACTGGAAACCATAGTTTACCTTTTCAAGTTAAATTTCATAAGTGAATTTGTATAATATTTTAGCAAAACTGTGATTCTTTAAAAACAAACCTGCAAATACTTTATTGTAGCATACTGCACTCCCAAAAATATAAAGACAAATTTGTAAATACTTGTCTCAGTAAATTTAGGTTCTGGGACTAAAAAATATTGAAAAATAAATTATTCGAAATTCAGCCTAAAACAAATGATTATTTCTAATTTATCTACCCAATCTAGAAAAACCCACAAATTGATTGAGTAAATCAATACTTTCATTTTATAATCCAAAAAAGTATTAAACTTTTGATGGATAAAGCATATTCAAAAACAAATTGATGCAAACTTAAAAATAAACATGACAATTTAATATCCCCAAAAAAATAGTCTGTTTAATTAAGCTTAAATATTTATTTTGGTTATAAATTTGGTGTTAAATTACATGAGAGTTGAAAATCAATGTTATGAGACAAATGGAATTCATTGGAAAACCTATTCATTATGTTACTCATCCCTTAAACATGAAATTTTAGTGAGCCAAATATAAAACAGACAGGATTGAACATTAAAATTCATTGCGTAATTAATTTGTTTTCATACGCTATCTCTTGACACATAAATTTAATTAATTCGATATTATTAGTGGATTTAATTACGATTTGTTTGAGAACAATAAATTAAATTATAGATAAGCTCATTCATAAATAAAACATTCGGTTTGCTTTACAAAAGTTTTTTTATTTTATTATTTTATTGAGTTGTACAACTGTAATACATACATCTAGTACAATTGCTATAAGAGTAAATAATACATGATAGGATATGTAGAGATACTACCCACTGGCAGCACTCTAATAAAGTTCTATAATAGAAGGTCCCGAGGCCATCTTCTCTTCAGACGCCTATGAGGATTGTCCGGGATGGAATTGGATGCAAGGATGGAAACTAGTGGGTTTGGATGGGTTTGGGTTTATTGTGGAATGATAGGTATCTGGAATGGGCTAAATCGGTAACATATGGAACGTTAAGGTCATTATGGATGGTTTTATTTGTGACAAAATAAGGAGCGTTTAGGATTTTGCGAAGGATTTTGGATTGCAAGGATTGGATACGAGAGGAATTCGATGGTTTGGTGGAGCCCCATAGTTCAATTCCATAAGTCCATATAGGCCTTATAACAGTCACATAAATAAGTCTTTTGTAATTGATCTGAAGCTTTGAGCGCTTATCCAGTATGTGTTGAAGTAGTCGGAAACGTCTAGCTGTTTCTTGTCTTTTCAGTCTTGTGTGAGGGTTCCAAGTAAGACGCTTGTCTAAGTAGAGTCCCTTGTCTAAGTAGCGAATCTGTTCAACAGGGATAAGTGGAGTACTATTAAAGAATACAGTAGGACAGGAAGTCATGGGTTTTCGACGAAGGGTAAAGGTAATTTGATGGGACTTGCGGGGATTGATTTTAATTCTCCAATTCCGACACCATTCCTCGAGGCTTGATTGGTGTAATTGAAGGGATTGGGATGCAATATATGGGTCGTTGTTAACTGATAACACACATGTGTCATCAGCATACGTGGAGATGAAGGTGTTAGGATGGGTTGGAATGTCAGCTGTATGTACTGTGTAAAGGATAGGACCGAGGATGCTACCTTGAGGAACGCCAGCAGACTGGGTTACAAAAGTTAAATTTTTTTTTTAATTTTTATAGTATTCCGTATCAACTTTTTCCAGCACTTGTTAACACCTGTTAACAGCGGGGAGGGAGGGGGGTAGATCCTCTAGAATCTGGAACCTGCCTGAGGCTCACCCATCTTCTATAAAGTGGGAAGGTTCCGAAAGCAAGGGAGAGAACTTGGCGGTTGGTTTGGTCTAGAACAAATCATCCCCCTGCACAACCGTTTTCCATGAAACAATACAGTCTCTACCATGTACTGAACACAAGACCATTTATGGGTTGTACGTTTTTTATTATAAATTATGTATACATTTAAAAGTTACGGTTTTTATTTTTCATTCCATTTCCTATTATAATTACATTTTTTTCTTTGCTTGCAAAAAAACTAAATTGTTTGACTTTTCGATAACTACATTCAATAGTTTTGAGGTTTAAAAGTTTATTTATTACAACTTTTTGTTTACATACCTTATTGACGATGTTTATCATATTTATGGAATTAATTTTAAAATATGTTGAATAATATTAAAAAACCTGTAACCACTACGACCTGTGAATGAGTCTGGGGTTCAGTACATGGTAGAGACTGTACTGTTTCATGGATAACGGTTCTGCAAGGAGGTGACTTGTCCTTGGTCACGCTCAACCGCCAGGTTTGAGGTCCCCCTTCTTTTGGGTACCATATTTTTATAATATTTTATAGAGGCTGGTTAATATTAGTTCACCTTCTACAGCCCCCCGTGAATAAGTGGTCAAGTCGGATTGTATCAAGAGAGAGTTAACTGCTTTCAGATAATCGGAATCGTATCATTCTCGTAGTTTTTGGCTTGAAATGGAGTTGTAATATAAACAATAACTCCCTTTCAAATAAACAGAGAATACACTAGAGAATTTTTATACCTATACCCGGGCCATTTTCTTCTTTTTAATTTATAAATACTTCTCTGCTTAACAATATTTTATACACTAAAGTGGTTATGTTATGGAGTGACTATATAAGTTTTATTATATTCCTGTATCATAATGCTACAGATTCAGGAATACATTTTCTATTGTTCTGTCTTTGTCACCTTATTATTGAAACCTCGGCGGAGGAGGCTGAGATCTGAAACAGAAACCCCTCCCCCCCGGAGGTAACTTTGAGGTGACTTGTAAACCAATAGCACTGTTTCCTCGACTTCGGGAGAACCATCGTACCTGGAGGTCGGGTATCAAACAGTCCTTCGAGGTGTAGCGTTCCGCAAACTATACCTCTGTCTGTTTCATGAGGTTGCCGAATAAACTTAATCTAGAAAGGTATAGTCTTACTCCGAATTTAATTATATGAATTTCAATTGTTCTATGTACTCTAATATCCAGATCAAATTTATTTATTTTACATAATTTATAAACCTAAATGCAAATAGCCGTCCGTGTAACGATAGTTAAAATGAAAAACAATTCTTATTGGATACTTTCCCTATTCAGTGTCACAGTCATATTATAACATTCTTCTACCGTCTTAGTAGTGTAATTTAAAGTATTTTAAATTAAAATATAAACTAAAAAAAAGGCGCATAACTGTTACAATTGTATACTTTTCATAAGGGCCCCTGCCAATCACGTTACAACTTTATTTCTCTTCTTCTATAATCGGCAATATTCCTTCATGTATTAACTGACACCTGGTAATTTATTGATCCTCTATCCAGCTTCATCAAACCTTATCTGATCGTACTTCATCTTGAATCCGTTCCAGATTTGTCTCTCTTATTCTAAACTCACTTCCTTGAAGCATGCGGTACTCTGCAATGTTCAACGTATCTAATTCTTTCATTACTTCGTCAGCCCATGTTATTATTGTCATTTTTCTAGTCTAATTGGTTTTAGGTCAATCTAGTTCATTTTATACAGATGATAGCCTCCTCTTCCACATAGTATTTGATAATCTTTCCATTACATTCCCTATGACGTTATAACATACTCGTATTATATTTTCAAAAAAATAAATTAAATGTCAAGTGTCCTATATAGATGAATTTCCTGTTCACTTTGATATATACTCCGGAAAGTTAAATTATCATTCAAATGAATATCAGGAGCGTTTCTGGATATGCTTAGATTTCCAGTTTTAAAACAATTAAACCACATTAAACCTAATTTCATAAATACATCAACAATTACAATTAGGTTTGTAGTATTTTTTTTACAAACACAACAAGACTATAAAAAGTGTGATGTAAGTCGTAATTAAGGTACATTAAAGTACAATTTCGTAGATAATGCTTAGAGCACTTTTACAGAACTACCATCTCAAGTTATTGGTTGGAAAATCTGCTTTCGAACTGGTATTTTTGTTGAGAAATTGCCTTTTGTAGCTCTTAACATGTTACTTCAATTTCCTGAAGTGTTTTGTAGATTTTATTGATTTCTGTGAATATTCACCTCTCCAAATGTTATTTTATGATTCTAATTAAACATTACGACTAAAAATAAACTTTATATTACATTTGGTTAAGTCTCTCATATTTTATTTTGGTTAACCTTGATTGAAGGAAAACCTGGTGGTTGAGGGGGATCTCGGGCTAAACGCCTGCTTACTTAACCGTTTTCCTGGAAATAGTAATGTCTCTACAATTTACTGAAGGCAAGAAACTTCATAGGTTGTAGTGGTCAGGATTTTCTTCTTATTCTTTGACAGTACTCAGCAGCCAACTTCCTCTGGGTTCTTTTTTATTTTCGATTACATCAGCAATACACTTCTGGAACATTGTACAAACAATATTGATTATTCCAAGGCGAGAAGTAAATCCGATTGTATGATTTATTCCATTCAATTGCCCGCTGGCCATGAATGGACCAACTAAAGTCTCATTAATATCAGCATTGTCGGGAACAGAAGCTGTAATGGTTCAACTTGTTCTCAAGTTGTTCTGCATTGTCCTTCTCTAGCCAGCTTCGTCGCTTCCCGTTCTAGCTCAACCTGTGTACTCCATGCTCCTTCTAGTTCTCAGCAATAAATCTTAAAACTATCTAACTTCCTTGCCATGTAATCCTAGGTATGAAGTAATACTTTATTATAGATCCTTTTCCCGGCTCTCAAGAGTGATGGACATTGGAGAAAGAGGTGTTCATAGACCGGGGAACTTTATTGAGTAATGAATGACTCTTCATTTAGATGCTCAAATTCATTTTTCAAATGCCTACTTTGATAATAGTGCCCAAAAATTTTTTCACTAAACTTTTTTAACTTTTTTTTTCACAACTATTTCGGTTTCAGTTCTCCAGGTTATCGCTTCGAGTTGTCATAACACGTTTTATCTTTTCATTCGTTTTCTTTTTAATATTCTCGAAAATAGAAATAATCACGAGTTTTAGTATGAAAAAAAATAGTATAATTAAGGGAAACTTCTACATTTCAATAATTATATCACCTAGAAATTAACCATTCTACTATTTCGTAGTTTAGATGATGATAAAAACTATACAGTATGCGTAAGTCAATTCTTTAATCTATACAATATATACATTAGTTACTATATACAGCCAGTAATTAAATTATTTTTTTATTTTCGAGAATATTATTAAAAAGGAAATTATTAAAAACTATAAACTTGTTTTGACTTAATTCGAAGTGAGAACCTGCCGAACTGAAGCCTCTGTTTCTAATCATGACTAGTATAAATCACAATATTTCATTCTACCCATGCAATTTGTTTCAAAATTAAATCCAAATTAAATGGTGTCTTAATGAGAAATGCAGATACAGTAAATTGTTCAAATTCTTATTAAACTTTGCAGTATTTTTACTTTTAAATATTAATTGTTTTATTTCTGAATATTAAATTTTTCTTCTAGTTTTATTCGGGACTACAAGCTTTACTAGTATAAACAAAGATAATGTATTTTATTAAGTTACTACGTTCAGTAACTTATTCTCCATAAAGAAGGATTGAGATACAGTCCTGCGAGTCATCGTGTAAACAGTCATAAACACATTTTTATGACAACATTTTATGTCCTTTCTTTATTTTTTCCCAAGTATTTGGGAAAAATTTAATATAAGTCCTTCCCTGCTGCCGACGTCTATTCTGACATTGTTAAGTGACAGCTACAATAGTTGCCCTGAAGAGACAGACTGGAAGCTAGAACTAATGAAAAGACAGGTCATTGGCTGGGATGAGATGATGGAGCGCTCTTATATGAGCTTCTTCTTACAGCTCTATATCATCGTATTATATTATATGTTTCTCGGCTCTTCATCTTTCTTTTTATTCTTCTTCTACTAATATGTGCATGTTTATATACCAGTATACACATAGGTATACACAGATAGGTGTACACATATGAAATATCTCTTGTCAAAGGAAAGATTAACTAGTAAAACAGATTTATGAAATTAAAACATTTTTTTAAAAATATGTACATAATTTTCATAAACTTTTCTATCACTTCTACAATTCCATAATTGAAAAATTCAGGGTGTTGTGATGAAATGAATTCTTTAAATGCATTTTTAACTTGAGAATCACTTCCAAAACCCTTTGCAGGCGTTGTCGTGTAAGAGTATAGAGCCACTTCCTATTAACCAATGCAGGCTGTTTTGATAAATTTTGTTGGATTATGTAAACATCCTGCTATGTTTAGGGGTAGGTATTATATAAAAATTTTCGTTAATTCCATTCATTTTGGGATGCCACAGTAATTATTTATGTTTATTACTCAACTTATTAATTTACTTCGATCTCCTGACTTTATTGAAGTTGGATTCTTTTCCAGTGATGTTTCTGTGTTTACTAATATTCTAATCAATCAACTTAATACCTTAATTAGACCATTAATATTGTATTCATAAATAAATAGTGCAAATGAATATACTTTATTAATACAATTTCTTATTTGGGCTATTATTTTTACATAGACGATAATGATTCAGCTGCAATAGAGGATTGCCATAAGATACATAAGGAATTAAAATTAATCTCACGTCTTTCCCCGGTTCTGGCCGTTTCTGTCTACGCCAACTTACCCATCTCTAATCACCACCTCCGATCTTCCTTCCTTCAGAAGTCAAACTTCTAATTTTGCTTCTTCTGAGTCCTTTCTTCTAAGAGACATAGACCTCCCTCCAAGGCTTTGCACCATTTTTATCTTACCTCGAGAAAGAGAGAGAGAGAGAGAGAGAGAGAGAGAGAGAGAGAGAGAGAGAGAGAGAGAGAGAGAGAGAGAGAGAGAGAGAGAGAGAGAGAGAGAGAGAGAGAGAGTTCTATTCCATGTGTTTACCCGAAACCTGCGTACGCGGCCTAGATTTTATAACAGTATTTTTATTACTATTCTTACTTTCTTCATTCCTACTGCTTTCTTTAATAATAACTTATAATAATGGCTTATGTGACACATAGCCATAATGTATATTTGAATTTCAATATCATTATTCTGTAGCATATATGATGGTATTAGTCCATTATTAAGTAGAATACACGTTGCCTATGAAGTAGGCTTTAGCCACGAAGGGTTTCCACGAATTGACTGACCGAACACAAATGGGATAATCCCCTCGCGTTTCCTGACTCGGGCAAAGTCAGCGAATTAAGTCCTGGCTTTCGAATCGTGGCCCGAATTTACAATTACTCCCCAACTTTGGGTTTATAAATAGCCTCTATTATAGCAATATCTATTCAAATAAGTATCATTGAATTCAGTAGAAACATTTTTGATGCAGTTTATCAAATAAAAGTTTCTTCATTCACTAATATAACTAATAATAATAATGATAATCATAACATAACTTATTATTTAGGGCAAGGTTTTCTATATATTGAAGAACCTTCCCACAAACAGGAAGGGGCCCTACACCGATATTTTCTCACAAAACGGCAGGGATTTATCTCACCATCGCAAGTATGAATTCTGATTTAACTGCACCTGAATCAACAATTGCTTCAGAAAATGAACAATTGGCAGAATGTAAAATTAAATCTATGCATGGGAAGTTCTACAGGCAATATAATGGTAGTATTGACAAGGAGATATCAGTCCAATACATAAAGATTGGAAAGTTACTTTCCGAGTCAGAAGGGTTTTTGATTGTCATTCACGATCGGGTTGTTGCCACTAGAACATACAGAAGATATGTTCTAATTGATGCAACAACTCTGGATAAATGTCGATTATACTTGGTAACACATAAACCAATCCAACTTACCACTTACCACTGGTGGATGTGGATTGTTAATTTTTCAATCACAATTTTTAATCATCTCTTGGTCAGATATCCTTCTTATATATATGTATATATATATATATATATATATATATATATATATATATATACATATATATATATATTTAGAAAAATTTATTGAAATTTACAACTGTAATTATATTACATCAAGTAAATCTGCTGTATTAACAAAGGACATGAATAAAAAAAAAAACACTTGTGGAGAAACTATCCATTGATAGCACTCCAATAAAGTTCTATAGTAGAAGGTCTCGAGGCCATCTCGAGCCGTACCATTTCGCGTTGCCTGTTTTTGTATACACATTCCAACATTGGTAGAATTGACCTCTATGATTTGTCCGATCGCCGCGACTAAAGTGTTTTATTTGGTATTATTTTTTCCCAACCGTTAACGAAATAGTACTAAGAGACTCCTTTCAATCAAGCAAGAAGAGCAAAATGCTTAGGTTTTTATCATATACCTTCCTGGAGTGAATGGTGCTGCGAGAAATATGAAAACTGTTCTAGATGCATGGAGCATATGGCTATGACTCTAGAATATACCAATAAATATATTTACAAAATTCAAAACACATTCACTAAACCTAAGGATGTGAAGGACACATATATAGTAGAACTGAAAGCATTTATTCAAAGTTTTTATGTGGCTGTGTAAGTTTTTATCCATGTCTTTTTGCATAGTTAAACCTTTCTAGTCTTAGTTATGTTATTATTAGAGTTCATTATAATAATAAATATTGATAAATGAAGAAATAATTAGTGGTTATCAAGAAGAAACCAAATTTATCATTCCTGTAATATTTTCGCTTGAAAAAGATATACTTAATGCAAATGCTATTTCGTCATTACATTCTACTTTCAAAACCCCTTATGTACTTTGTTTGAGTATATAACCTCAGTAAAAAATCATTATAAAAAATGTTAGTTTTCCTGAAAGTGATCCGTCAGATCGCCGCGACTAATCTGATGCGTTTTAGAGCCGCGACTAATGGAAGGTTAAAAAATGTTTAATATTTAATAAACAATTTCAATTCCATCATTACAATAGGAATGCTTTGCTTTACCAATACCGAAATTTCCATGTTCAACTCACACGGAACTTTCAAATACTTCTACTGAAAAATTAGGTTTTTGAATTATGACATTGGTTCTTTGTAGTTATGTTGTCCATAAATATGCATAAGTACATATAGTGAAAAACAACACTTTTCAAGAAGATGAAAAAACTGTTCCAATGCTAAATCATTGAGTGTCTTTTTTATTATTTTTCACCTCTGCCACTTGCACTGTTTTTGTGCATTAAATGACTATATATATTTTATATCTAAGAAAATAATTATCGATGTTCATGGGAAAGGAAATTTATTTCTGCAGAAAGAAATTTCAGTGTCTCGTTAGTCTGGAGGGGATTGAAGTAACGAGTGCACTTCCTCAAGTCCGTGGCCCAGGTCAGGCTAGTTACTTTTTCCGGGTAAGGGAAAATCAGAAAGTAATTTCCTACGATTTAATTGGTGGAGAGGAACAACCCCCAATTGAAATCCTCCAATAACAAGGCCTAGTAATGACTGCGTCTTAAGCCCCGCTCCCCCACCCCTGCTTCCGTTGTTGTCTTTAAGTTGCCCCGGTTCCTGAGTGGTATTAGTTAATTCCCACTTAAACTGGAAGATTTAATCTCCTTCTAGGGGGGAAGTCTCTTCAGCTACACTTCGCCTAGATTCTCCTTCATTACGGTATTTGTCCTCTTGCTGTTTAATCCGAGTAATACAGAGTGAAAATAAAATTAATAAAAAAAAATAAAAATAAAAGAACGCTTGTCTTTCATGTAAAAGAGCGTACAAACATTATTTGCATACAAAGACACACACACCCTCACTGATACTTCAACAGAAAGGGAGAAAGAGAGAGAGTGAGAGAGAGAGAGAGAGAAAGAGAGATAGATAGATAGAGAGAGAGAGAGAGAGAGAGAGAGAGAGAGAGAGAGAGAAAGACAGAAAGAGAGAGAGAGAGAGAGATTATCAAATATTTGCTTGGATGAATAAAACTTCGTCTTGATAATCTTGTAAAACAATTGAGGTTTTGAAATCGGGTACATCCATTTTTTTCCGGAACTGATTTTTTAATTTTTTAATGCCACGAATGATTTATTAGAACAGTTTCACAACTGTCTAGATCCTTCAAAAATCAATACCAAAAGATTCCGTTTCCTTTGAAATTATGTAACCAATTTCATAGGAAACGGAAATTGGTTACATCAAGTGAAAATTTTTGATGTGTGAAAAATCAAAACTATATATATAATATGTAGAAGAGAAGGCTGATGTTCCCGATTGTTTTTAAAAATGTCTATTTTATTTATTTATTTTTTATCAACGATAAACCACCCATATATCGATATTTTCTGATCAACTGTACATCCAAATATTGATTATATTAAATGAAATAAAAAAAAGAGAAGATGAAAAAAATTTGTCAGTAATTATTGCTTGATGTGTATTGTTGTAAAAATAACGAAATGATAAAATTTGTTTAATTGATTATTTTTAAAACTGTTTTTTTTTTCAGTCCTGGAAAAGTTCTGACAATGGATGTAACCTGTTTTGAAACTAAACGCCTCAATTGTCCTATGTTAAAATTATCTAATACAAATACCAGAAAACACGGAGGCAGCGATCGTATTAATCAACCTCTTCGAAAATATCAAGTGCGCTAGCCAAGTAGGACTAAGGATCCCAGTTGAAAAGACTAAATTTGTGACAATTGACTAACATGGACTAAAACTCCTTTAAACGGAGATAAGTCGGATTAAAAGGGCCAAAGAATTCAGGTATCTGGGAAAGGCTAAGAAGAAAAATGGTTTAGAGAAAACAGCTGTTGGAGATAGGATTCTAAAAATCGAAAGGGCTAAGGAATTAACAAATAATATATACAACAATAAATCTATCCCCTGGAATGCCAAAATAAGGTATTATAACACATCTAATAAACGTAATACTTCTTGATGAATTATAGTTTCTGGAATGAAAAATTCTAAGAAAAATCATTAATGCTGGCAAGAAAATCATCATCAAAATCATTAAGGCATCACAAGGGATGAAAACTGCGAAGTAACAGAGAAATCTATCAAAAAATGGAAAGAATCTCATATACTATGCGGAAGAGAAGGCTGACTTCCCGGAATATATGTTCAGAAGTGTGGATTAACTAAACTGATATTTAACTATTAGCAAAAGAAGACCACGACAACGTGGGCTAAAGAAGAAAAGAAAGCTTTGAAAAAGTTGAACATCACACCGACACATATGTCTTGAAGAACTAAATCTGGAAGCGTAGCTAGGGAGAGAACAGTCTATAAGGGTTGGGGAATGAAGAAAGCATGAAGCAATATTGGAAACAGAAAAAACTCCAGCAGAAGAAAGGAAAATAATGTTGATCCGAAGTCGTAAAAACAATTTCCAACAATAAAACTTTGAAATAAATAAATCATTCATAACATTAATTTTTAATGTTTACCTTGCTTAAAGAAGATTAAAGAAGACCTTAAAACAGGGTAAACTTAAAAATTGTAAATTAAAAGCAATAACATTTACTATATTTATTATATTTTTAATATTTTCGGGTAAATCGATTTTTCTTGAATATAGGTATGGTTATAACAATCTTTTATAGCACATTAACAAGCGATTGTACTAAGCAATATTGTAAAAACAAACCTGTAAGTATATTTTGACTATAAGCGTCAGCTTTATTTCTGAACCCAATAAAAGGTGTAAAGTGTCCACGTTCGAAAAGTATGGAATTGCCATTTTAATTAATCTTGAATTTGTGTAAAACCACTTCTTTTTAATAATAAATACTGACTAGCAGAAAAGGGAATACGTTTATAACAATTATCAGATCACGATTTCCAACGTAGTGTTATTACCTACACCATATTTTATAATTCTAATAAATGGCAATAATTGACGTTGCCTGTTGATAGAGAGAGTCCTAAGTGAGTATCGATTACAGATCGAGATATCAGATCTAAATAACTGGTAATTATCTACCACCATTTAATATAAGCACGCATTGTCACAAGGCTTTATCGTCTACTCAGTTTACCTCATTTATCTAACATCATTTTGTCCTTGTTTCCGAGTGGATATTAAATATATTTCCTATAATGGTTCTATAAAATTTGTTTTATTTCATAAAAGATCTCACTTTTTTATGAAAGAAAGAAAACAAGGAACATCTATTTACTGTTAAAAGAATTAAAATTGTTATGAAGTCAGCCTTAAATAAGAATTCTTTAAGGAAACGTAACATGTATTCAATTCAACATATATCATTATAAATATTTAAAAGATCCCAATGGATAAAAGATCTTACGCCACTTTTAAAAATATTAGCTTATATAAAATATCTTTTACATCTATTAGATATAGCAGTAGTTAGTTTTCAAAAGTTTATACTTAGACTTTTAAGAAAATATGCAATTATTCTAAAAGAATAAATTTTTAAAAATATTAACCTTCTTAATATTTAAGTAATTTGATGACTTACTACCGATATTTTAAAAAAATATAAAAATCTATTTGCTTCCTGATGTAAAACTTGCGAAGTTTTAAATTTGTATATTCGTAAAAAAAAATTCCTTATCAGTTTATACATATTTAGGTTAATGATGTGTTGTTATATAAAAGAAATAACATCTAGTAACTAATATTGTGGACAAAATTAAATAATTTCATTTCAAAAGTGTACAACATTTAGAGAAATGACAGGAATTACTTTAAACTTTTTTCATTTCTTTTCTTTTTCGATTTCCTATAAATCTATGACACAAATCTATTCATCATCAAAATAAACAAAATAAAATACGTAAATACAAAATTAAAATAACAATGATTAAAAAAATGCACAGAATTAATTAAAAAGAAACGAAATCTGAATAAATAATATTTTTTAAAATATTCGCTACTTTAAAAAATAAGGAAATGTAAGTTTGTATTATAACGCTATTGCAAATAAGAAAAAAGTAAGACTCAGAGACTTAATTAATAAGTTTATAACTTATCCAATAATAATAATAGGATTAATTGATCTCTCAATGATGAGTAAATGACTGGCACGGGGCAGGATACAGTACCGGCAAGACTGGACGGTCGTGCGGGTTTAGTCGGTCTGAGGGTTGGCAGGCGTCATACGCAACCAGCATCCAACATCTTAGGGCTACTGAACTATTCCTGTCAATAAAATATGATTGAATGAAACATAAAGAAAAATTAAGATATATATATATATATATAACTTAAGCGTCGTGACACGGATAGTAATAAAAAAAAGATTAAAAGGAACGAAATAACACACACTGTTAGGCTTCTGAAACAATACTGCTTTATTCTGTCTCATAATCCTGCTTTTATATGTTTTACATTGTTTATATTTACAATTATGGTATTAACAATAATACTGTCCTGGTTACACTTGTAACTCCCCCCTGCCAGTTTCCGAACAGTCCTCGGAAACTCTTACAAACAACAAACAAAACAAAACAAACACAAAAAAAAATGACAAAAGAAAATAGAATCTTATAAGTTAACACAACAACAGAAAATGACATACGAGAACTGTACACCTCACCGGTTTACCTATAATGAAAGAGAATACAATAAGGAAAGAAAATCTTTTACACATGTAGCACGCAATCAGTGCAATACAAAATGGTCAGAAAAAAAAAATCTTAATTCTACTATTAACAGAATTACAAACTGAGATACAGCTCATACATGTCTCCGTATCTGTATGAACGGGAGGATACTCCAGTAACTACCCAACCGACGGTTCCCGTGTTGGGATCTTCAATTGTTCGATATGGACTGTCCGTCTCCGATGTGGAGCATTCAGGCTCTCGATGGTAACCACATTGTGTTCCCGGATCACTGTCACCCTGAATGGTCCCTCGTAACGCGACGGTTCTTTCCCTCTATTGGACCCTAGTTTCCGGTACACAATCGTCCCAATCGCCACTCTCCCTGTCACGTCCCGCACGGCCAAATTCTCTCGCGCCACCCTCTTTGCTTTCTCGGCTCGAATCTTACGATAAGTCTTGTTCCATAAGTTTCTCATTTCCAGGCGGTTATTTACCATCTGTAGCTCGTCTTCCGTGGCTCCCCTAAAATCTCTCCGACGTTCCCTCAAGCCGAAAAGTATCTCAAACGGCGAGAACCCCGTGACCGCATGGATAGAATGGTTGTACGCAACAATGGCTTTGCTCATGGCAACGTCTGGTTCCAACCCTTTCTCCCCTTGATATACCCGCAGATGCTCACTGAGGGTGCCGTGAAGCCGCTCAATACATCCCCTGCTTTTAGGATGTCCCGGCGTGTTGAGGTGCCATTTAACGTCTAAAACGCGCATCTCCTCCCGAATTGCTGCGTTGTCGAACTCGCGACCGCTATCTGATGCGATCTGTTCTGGAACCCCGTAAAACTGAAACCAGCGGCCTAATGCCGCTAACACCGCATCCGCCGATCGTTCCTGTACTGGATAGGCCATGGCTACCTTACTAAACAGATCCACCATCGTCACCCACTTATATCCTCTCCAGGTGAATGTGTCGATTTGGATATCCATGAGCGGCGCCTCCGCTGTGGCTGTCTCGTCTTGTGTGACCTTCGGCGGATGGCGATCGTATTTCGTGCGGAGACATACTTGACAAGTTCCAATGATGTCACTCACCGTCTTCTTCATGTTGGTCCAAAAATACCTCCGCCGCAATGCCATCAGAGTCTCTGAAATCCCCCGGTGATTAGTTTTCCCTTGGTGATGAGCTATGGTCACTTCTTTCTGCCGCTCCTCGTCTCTGATGGTCTCCACCATACGTTTACAGCGAATGAAGCTGCGGTCTAGCCCAATGCGTTCTGATCTCCATACCCTCTGAATTTTGTCCCAGATAGAAGCGTTTCCCACGTAGATGTGGTGCACCTTCCCCTGCTTCGATACATCTTTTAGGACTCTGCAGATTTGGTCATCCCCAATCCCAGGCTGGGACCATACTGTAATGACGCTGTTCGTCCCACATTTCGCAAAATCGATCTTCAGTAGGCCGGATGTCCGGGTTTTCCAAATTACTTGACGCCGCTTGTCATTAATGATGTCATCTATTTCCTCCATACTATCCGGTCTGTCGTCTGTGGAACTATCCTCGGACGGTAGCTCTTGACCTCCCGTTGCCTCACCTCCTTCTCTCTCTGGTGTCCATTCACTCAGGAACTGTCGTACGTCTCGTGATGATTCCCCAGCTTCTTCCACCGCGTTCGTTGTAATAGCCCGAGACAGCCAGTCCGCCACAATGTTCTCCTTTCCTGGTTTGTAGACCACGTCCATGTTGTATTGAGCCAGGAACTCCTTCCACCTGGCTACTCTCGCCGATGTCTCTTTCAGTCTTCCGATCCATTGGAGTGGCCTATGATCGGTGTGTACTCGGAACTTCCTTCCGAAGATGTACGGCCGGAAATGCTCCACTGCCCATACAATAGCAAGTAACTCTCTCTCTAAAGCGCTATATCTCGTCTCTGCGTCTGTCAGTCGTCTACTTGCATAAGCTATCGGTCGTTCGCCCTCAGCCTCTCCTTGCGACAACACTGCCCCCAATGCATATTCACTCGCATCCGTCGTTAACGCGAAGGGTCTCTGAAAATCCGGAAACGCTAGCACAGGTTTTTCTTGCAGCCTCTCCATGCACTTCCGAATGTTGTTCTCCATGATCGGCGTGACTGCTATCCTCGATCCTTTTCTGAGCAGCTTGTTCAGAGGGACGAGATATGCTGCCATGTCCGGTATGAATCGTCTGTAATAGTTGAGGGTTCCCAACAGGCGACGAATACCCTTAACATCATGTGGCACCACCATCTTGCGAATCGCCTCTACTTTGGTTGCGTCCGGCTTGATCCCATCCCTGGAAATAGTATGGCCTAAGAAAGTGATTTGTTCTTGCCCCATTATCGACTTCTCTTGGGACAGCTTGAGGCCAAACTCTCTGATCTTCGCGAAAACCCTGCGCAAATGTTCCACGTGTTCTGTCTCTGTCTTACTGAAGATAAGGAGGTCGTCCATGTAGACCTGACAGAAGGACTCTCCTAGGCCTCTGAGGAACTCGTCCATCAAGCGCTGGAAGGTGATTGGGGCATTCTTTAGGCCGAACGGCATGCGCGTGAATTCGTAATGTCCCCTCTCGAAGCTAAAGGCGGTTTTATGTTGATCGCGCGGGTGCATCTTAATCTGATGGTATCCCGCTTTGAGGTCGAGTGTACTGAAAATGGTCGCCCCGCTCAGCCTATCGAGAATATCCTCGAACCGCGGTATCGGATATCTCTCGTCAACAGTGTTATCGTTAAGCTTCCGATAGTCTACCACCACTCTGTACCGGTCTTTCCCATCCCCCGGTAAACTCTTCTTCTTAACCGCCCATAGAGGACTGTTATACGGCGACGTACTGTCGACGATGATCCCCTGTTCCTTGAGAGAATTGAGTTCTTCACGTATATGGGACCGAAGTGCCTGAGGATATCTCCTTTCCTTGACATATGTGATCCTCTCCTGTTTCAGGGGAACTTCGTGCACCGTCCGGCCCGTGACCCCCAAAACATCTCCCTCGTGAAAAAAAATGTCCCGAAACTCTCTCCGTATGTCCCCCCTCCAGTCATCGATTTTGGTTACAGCCCCGATTTGTGTTTCCCTTCCTCGTTCAATCCCTCTACCGCTGTACGAGCGCGTCCCGATCCTAATGTCCCATTTCCCATGATGAATCCTCACTCTCGATCCTACCTGATCCAACAGGTCGCACCCTATAATCATCTGGTATTGCCGAGTCATTTCTCCCACTACATGGACGTTCAAATCTCCCTGTTTCCCCGCCCACCGATTAATCTCAATGTTTATTTCTCCCTCCACTTTACATGGCCCGCCCAGAGTAATTAATTGGCATCTACACTCGCGTACCTGGAGTACCCTCTCGTTACCGTACAACTTTTCCAACGCCCCTTTTGTCACAATTGTGTTGGAACTCCCCGTATCCACCAAACACTGCACTCCCCCTCTTATCTTAATAATTGGCAACCAGCAAGACTCACCTCTAATATTATTGCAGGTCTCAGCGCGGTCGCCTCTCCGCAGACACCCTCCTCAGATTGCTGCGTGCTTCCTGCTCCTCGCCCCTACTCGTCGCTGTTCCTTCCGCTGCTCTCGTCCACTGCTACCTGGTTCTTCCTCCTCCGTTTCCGATACACCCGATGACTCTGTTGTCTCATCCGCTGATCCAACTCTACGGCTCCTGCCGGTGTCCCTCCGCAACCTCTGCATGTTCACCTCCATCGGTTCACCCCGGTCTACTTCTCTTCGCTTTATATAGGGGCATTGTCGTGCCATGTGCCCCTCGCTGTTGCACTCAAAGCACCTTGTGCGAGGGCATTGGGCCACCAAATGACCCGTCTTGCCGCACTCGTGGCACCTTCTATCTTCCCTTCTTCCACTCCTTCTATCTGTCCCCGGTCGCCTGTCTCTTGCGAACGACCTCTCCTTCCTATACTTCTCGGGTTCTCTCCTTCTCCCAGCTTCTAATCTTGGCCGATTTCGATGTATCTCGGGTCTACGATACGTAACCCTACTCCATCCTGCTTCTACCTCTTCGCTGTGTCTGGCTTCCTCTTCTCTTGCACTTGAGTCAACCATCTCCTGGGCGCATTCCAGAAACGATTTGTCTCGCGGTAACCCTTCTTTTCTGCCAGTATCTCTAGCAAGCTGGACCTTCAGGATTCTGGACAGAAAATCCATTCTGGCCTCTACCTGCTCCGTTTCCATCACTTCACGTAGTTTCTCTGTTATTTTATTGTATCGCGCTAACAGAACTGCTGCATATTGCCCCTGTGTTTGTCCAGGTTTCCGATACTCCCTGAACATCTGGAGCATATCTTCCTCGGGAGCCCATCGTCCTCCACCGAATGCTTTCTTTAACCTTTCCTTAACTACATGCCATGGCGTTTCCTCATCGGCCTGGATTAGGTTGAGTATGCTCCTCCTGACTCGACATACCAGAGCTGCCCTTAGTCTAGTGGCATCCAATTCCTCTATGTCCTTTGCCTCGGTCTGAATGTGGATATAATACATGATGCGGTCTCCTCCTTTCAGGAAATGATTAAGCTCCCCGACTTCACCATCAAACCTCTCGAGCTCGCTTATCTCTCTCCTCAGATCCCGCGCGTTGTTCTTCCTAAGCTTCATGCGCTCTAACTCATTCGCTTCTCTTGCAGCTATGTCTGCACGCGCTAATGACAGCGTAGTTGACGGCAACAACGGGAAATTAGGATTTATATCTAAAACTGATTCCTGTGCTTCTAGCGGAGGTTGTGTTGCGGGTTGTGGTTGAGGTTGTGGTTGTGGCTGAGGTTGTGCGTCCATCGTGAGCACGGCTGGTCTCAGGATATTGTTTCCTTCAGGCATTATTACCTCACTCGTGATCACAATAAAGGTGCTGAACAGAGATCAAGAGAAGAAAAGAAAAAAAAAAAAAAAAAAATCTTTAACCTGGTTTTCTTTTCACAAGTTCCCGGGTTTCGGCACCACTTAAGCGTCGTGACACGGATAGTAATAAAAAAAAGATTAAAAGGAACGAAATAACACACACTGTTAGGCTTCTGAAACAATACTGCTTTATTCTGTCTCATAATCCTGCTTTTATATGTTTTACATTGTTTATATTTACAATTATGGTATTAACAATAATACTGTCCTGGTTACACTTGTAACTTATATATATATATATATATATATATATATATATATATATATATATATACACATTTTATATCAGTCTAACAATAGAGCCTCATAGTGACATTTAAATAAGGTCTAACATATTTAGTATTTATTGTATATTAACATTTTCATCACATACTTACTCAATAAATACAAAACTAAAATAATATGAATATGAAATTAAAGATTATTTCAAAATAACAAACCTAAAGTTATTTTAATTTAGTATGTATGTGTAGAATAAAATACTTAAACTCATAAATATTAATATTTCTAACTTTTTAATTTTTTAATTTTTAATCATACACAAATTAAATAATATTTATAAGTTTTGAAAAAAATGTTTATTGTAAATTATATATTTAAACAGTAAATATGACGCGATAGGAAAAATAGACGAATCCTTAAAATCCAAAATACTGTAAAAAAAAGAACTAGTCAACATTTCACCAATACACGACTCACACGAAAAAAGAGATTAGATCAAAAAGAAAAAATGTCGCACAGCTCACACCAACATTTCAGATTCATCCAATAGAGACAACTGGTTTCCAATCGGATTGTTGGTATATCTCATACGCTGAACTTTGTCTAGTTTTATGTGATTTTCTTTTAGTATGTGTCCTAATGATGTCTGGATTGGTAAAAACTTTGACTAGTTTTTAGCAACTTTGAATAGCAAAACTTTCCAAGTATTTTCGAGTTTAAGGCTTTATTTTTTGGGATTATTTTGCTGTAGCGTCTTATTCATAATTTATAACTCTTTTTAAGTTTTGCTAATTTGAATTGATCAAGCAATGAAAATAAATTTGAAAATGTAGTGTAAAAAGGAGCGTACATTTCTCCCACTTTTTCTACTTACCTTTTTTTTATCGACAGATTCTGTAGACTGATATGATGGAGCTACAAACATCCTACACCCTAAATAGTCCAATATTGCCCTCGATTTACCATTCATCAGTAGTATGATATATTGTTTCAAGCTTTCGACTGATCGTTCATTTCCAAATGAAAATTAGCATCGAGCCTCTACTTGATTCGATTACTGTTAGTTTTTATAGGATATCGCTCCGAATTCAGAATAAAAATTCTTTTTTTGTTTACTCTGTAGTATATTTTTATAACTGAGAATTCTTATTTTCACTAATAGTAAGCATTCTTTTTCCCAATTTTTTCATTCCTGGAATCCATTAGGAATAATTAAATTTCCAATCAACGATTATCCCTTACACCCCTGTCGAGGAATTATCCTGCGACTGTATAAATGAGCCCGAAGAGGTCAAAAGGACACGAGGCCGCGTAGAGGAACAGAGTGTTGACAACGACATGCAAATTTTATTCAGTTGGTAATAATATCATTGCCCTGCTCGCTTTGTATTATTAGGTCATTTAATTAATTATTGAACTCGTTAATTTGACTTATATAGTAAGTTCTGCTCAATATTGTATGATTTCATTAATTTCTAAGTGCGTTTAAGTTGACATCAATCGTCACCTCTGCTTTCCATCCACCCTCTTTATCTCGGAGATAATGATTATTATTGTTTAACAACAAAAGTAAGTTCTACATCCTATGATAACGTTAAATGATCGTTACTCACACGGACATATTATTATGAATAAATACATTTTACTCTTCTTAAAGATCTAAGTCATATATGAAAATAAAAAGTTAAGAAAAGATGAAGTAATTCAAGAATAAGCTACAAATTATATAGACAAATTTTATTATTCATAAGCATTAAGGAGTAAAGAATACGTAATGGGTCGATTCATAGGAAATGTCTGTTTTAAAAATTCAGGATTTTGTAATGAAATAAAGTCTGAAAATGCGATTTTGACTTGAGAATAATCATACTAACCTTCACTATTAGTTGTAAAACATGAGGTCCGACGTTGTCGTGTTATAGTATTGGACAGTTCAGATAAAACAATGCCAAGTTTGTTTTGCATTACGTCAATTTCTATGCCGTACCATGTGAATCTATAGAACGGAGATGTGAAAGGAGAAACGAATTATTTCTGCAATTGACCAATGTCAATTTCAATAGCAGGAATTGGTTAATAAGATGGCATGGTCCGTTGGTGCCACAAATGTGGTCGTAATATTTGTTGAAGCTTGAGCTGCCGGGTGTCCATGTTTAATGGTTGTCCTAATGAGTTTACATTAGATAAAAAAACACAAAAATCGCGTGTTTCTATTGTCATATTTCATGGAATACTAAACAAAGTTTGCTCAATTATAGTGTAGTATGTATTATTGTTATTATTTCACTTTGAATTTCAGTACTAATAAAAGAGTCATTTCACATGAAACAACCTAATATTTAAGAAATTCGTCATTTTCTAATGTTTAAATTCCTACTGATGATAAACTTAATTACAACTACTAAAATATAAAAGTTTATTGCTCTTGTTATGTTGAACAGCTAATAGTAAAGTCAGTAAAACGCAGGGAGGGAGTAGTGTTGATTTTATAAACTGGAGAGCGATTATGTAGAATGAAGGAAGAGGATTAGGGGACGAGCTTAGTGGATCAGAATTGCAGATGGGGCTATCACAACAACCGGGGTCTTTTTGGGGCGCCCCTCCTCGGTCCGATTAGGAAAACCAATCCCTACACTCTATTGACTCTTCCTATACACACACTACTTCAGGATCCCTCTTTTGGGGACGGAGGTAGAAATTTATTTTATTTCAAATAAATGCTTAGGTTTATATATGTCGGTCTTCGATACATAAGAATTCCGCTAACCGATTAAAAAATCGGGATCTCTCGATAGATTTATTAAGATGCCCAAAAACACTCTTTACCCAAGTAGTAAAGTCGAGACAAAATGGATGCGAAAATAACACAGATTTTGATCCTAAAAGATCTGTAAAGTAAGATAAAAAAAAAAATCGAATAGCTTAATCTTTTATCTGTCAACGAAAAAAAAATATTAGTAGAGCATGAAGGAATTCTGGGAGACACGGTCTCGAATCCCGGCCCTGGACATATCTTTTCTCTTCAAAATAAAAATATTTAAAATTATAATAATTTATATAAAACTAAATTAAAATAAATTATAATCATAAATAAAGACGTAAGCCAACAAGATAAGTAAAGTAATGTTCAATGAAAATCTCCCCTTGTATACATCGCAAACTGCGAGAACACGGTGATATGGGATCGGTGAAGAGAATGGATTTGTCTGACCGAGGTACGAAGCAGGACAGCTCTGTCGGTAGAGCACCATGGCGGAAGCATGGGAGACCCGGGTTCGAATTCCGGCCCTTTTTCTTAAAATAAAAATATTTTTAAAAAATGTACATTTATAACCAATAAAGTCAAGGTCAAGTACATACTAGAGGCTGTACTGTTTCTAAGGCCGCGAGGATATTCCTCTATTGATGGTACCCACTTTTTAGAGACTGAGCTGAAATCCCACAGGGTATATCCACGGCTGTTAATAGGCAAAATAATTATCTGTCACTGACGGATTTGAACCCGGAAACTCCGGCATGGAAACACTGAGCAACCTCCCGTCTTATCTGCCAAACATCCCAAAAGAAGCAGAAGGATTTTTTTTTTTAATTCAATGGTTCAAAGAGATATTTGTTAAAGTGAATAAGTCGCGATTAATAAATTATTTACGTATTATATCGGCAGTTTAGGTTCATTTATAAAAAAATGTGTGTGTCAGCTCCGACGCACGACTGGAGTTTACACCTTAAGAATTATTATTGTGTAGATTATGCAAAAAAAAAATAATCAAAGCATATATAAATATGTATTCATATTATTTACACCATTCCAATGGATTATATAACATTAACTATTTTACATAATAATAATTTTTAATGTTTTTATATTAATTATTCCTGAGAAGATTCGTTTGTTCTGCCAAGGACATTTGACATTTAACATGATTTTGAACAGTATTTAGTCCGTGAATAGTATTATCATCATTATTAAATGCTGTGACAATAGGTTTGTGGCAACTAAAATACGAAACGTGTTCCTCAGAAGTTACATGGGTTATGAATCCTGAAAACATTTCATATATAGTTGTACCATATCTAGTCGTCTCGTGTAATCTGCCAAAAATAAAGTTTAAATTATGTTCGTTTTTCAAGAACTGTACTAAGTGTAAACTTTCATCTTTACTTAGTGAAAATTAAACTTACTTTTCACTATTGAAATTTTACTTAGTGACGTTAAGTAAATAAGCTAATATCCACTTTGAAAGAACCAACGATAAATGATTTCATACTAAAACTGGTTTCGCTGTAAGTAAGTATTTTCAATTTAAAGGCAATCTTGATGAAGCTTAAAAAGAGGATCAATCAGTGATAAAGCTATTTGAATTTTTTTGAAATATTTCAATATTATATATTTAGATAATCCTTTTTATCTTACTCAACGAAACACTTCATGGTCTGTTTCGTAAAACGCATGCATTCGGTAATTATGGTTACTTATATAAATAACTCCACATGTTTCAGAAATTTAACATGTAACCTAATTACAGATGCATTTATAACTTTTAGTTATGACCTAATAGAAATAAAATAACATATGTTTGTATTTATGTATAAAGCACAACAAATAACTAAGAAAATTATAGATATACATTTTCAATTTGGAGGACAAAATCCACAATATTCTTCAGGATCAGCTCAAATAAATCCCTGTTTTCGTACCTCCTTCTCTAAATATATTTACATAGGAACGAATCTATCATCATGCGTTGGGTACCGCATCCTTCTCTTGAGAGATCATTTCGTGTCCCTTGGAACAGAGTCTCTTTTTATGTATAATACCCATATCTTGAGCATATTTTATGCTTAATTCTTGATTTTTTATTATTTTGGTCAATTCTAAGAAATTAATTTTAATGACTGAGTAAATCATATACACTATAAGTAAACTAAACTACGTGATTTTATCTTTTTATGAGAATTTTCTGGTAGTAACTCTATCCTTTATCAGTGATTGAACCAGCCATGGTCTAATATTACAATCCTTTGCATATATGTACTATGTGGCTACTGAACAGGAATTTTTAAGATATGAAGTATTTATTTTTTCGAAAACCAGGCACAATAAGGATAAACAGATTTCACCATTTAAGTCGGCAACCAAAGTTCGATGAGGCATTTTTTGAATTGTTATAAAAAAAAATTTAGACTTTCTTTGTGAGGGTAATGATATTCAGATTGCAAGAAGCATATGTGCTATATGCTGTAACAGCCTCAACGTTTTGTCGACTTTACTTATTTCTATTAGGTTATAACAGTTATCAATAAAAGCAACTGATACTAAATAACAGATATTTAAAAAATAATCTGCATCCGTTTTCCAGAACAGATCCTACTTCATTAGCGTTTAAGATTAATACCAGTTATTTGTACTCAAATTGTCAAATTTTTCATTACATTTTTTATAAATATAATTGATATGGGTGTATGCCACATTGTTGAGGCCACAAAGCCAGAATGTTTTAAAATTTTATAATTATGGTTTGAGATTTTAAATTGTATAAGTTATTTTTGAATCATTCAAATCTAATGAGTAAAAAACCTTTTTTTTGTCAAAAATGTTTTTCTTTATTTAAAATACGTTTCGACTTATTTAGTCATTTTTGATTTGATTTCCTTATAAGTCTATTTTTATTTTTATTTAAATATGTGTACTCATAAATTTGTACATAGGGTATAAATTAATAGATATAAAGTATATCAAGTTTGTTTATATACGAGCTGAGCAGCCGATGCGTAAACAGAATTGCTTATTTATTACGGCAACTCGCACCGCCAGACGGGATTAACACACGGTGCAGAGTTCTCTTCAGTTCTGCCGTTACGTCCTCAGTGTCCACAGTGGAATAATATTGGGACCGTGTCCGCATTTCAGCATTGAAGCATCTTTCCGCGTAGGAACACTCGATGCGATTCTGGTAGCGATGTAATTTTGTCTGGACGCAATAACTACTGTTAACGGTTTTATGATTATTATTACTTTTTTATAAATACATTTAATTTTTATTAACATTTTTTTGTATAGAATATTTTTATTTTGTTATGTCTTTTTTATTTTATTGCAATTATTATGTTGTTTTTTTTTTGTAGCAATTTATGATCATTAGTATTGTTTTTTTGTCATTAGCATGTGTGTGAGATATTATTATTTTCATTTTTGGTTTCTCACAAGACATAATTTATTTTGAATAAGCAATAAACATTTAGTTATTTTTTATTTTATATACATCTCATTATTTTTTTTCCAAGAAGAGCCCATTGCACTATCCAGCCATTTTAACAAAACATTTATTTGACGGTTCGTGCTCAACCTTTTAATTTGCGAAAGGCAGACGGCCGCCACATTTATTGGTCCTCCGGGGTCGGATCGTGCAATTTGGCTTTTTTAACGTCATAAAATTTTTATTTTACATAGATTGTTGTTATATTATAATATTTTATATTATAATATAAAATTATTCTACATTATAATATTGTATCATATATTATTATTTAATATTTTCTCTTTGCAGAAAAAATTTATAGGGGCCTTAAACTTGTTTTTTCAACATCTCGTTCCCCAAATTGCTTTATTTTACAATTTAACGTCATTTTTTTGTTCTTTTTTTCATCGTAGAATTATTCCATTGTTTATAAGATACAACATGGAAAACTTAAGCGCTGATAAGCTGGCCAAAATTACGCCCCTACAAACGAAGTTACAAAGCGTAGGGCACAGGATAAAGTCCATTACCGAACAAGGACGCTTAATTGCTACGGACAATGCACAGTTATTTTTATTTAAGGGTATGTACAAGGAGCTCAAACCTTACTTTGATTCATTTAATGCCGCCTGGGATAACATCATAGAGCTTATGGCTGCATGGGGAGTAACGGACGCCTTTCCAGCACAAACTGATAAATCGCTACGCCAAGCAATAGAGCGTTATTATTATGAATCCTGCGCTATTTATGAACATCATATGAACCCTACACCATCAGCGATCAATGCTACAACGGCACAGAATTCAAACCTTAGCGCACTAAATGATTCTCGAACAGTCCGAGCCAGGCTTCCTCAAATAAATTTACCTTCCTTCAACGGAAATCAAGGGGATTGGCCATTGTTTCGGGACACCTATCGGTCACTAATCCATGATGAGGATTCAATTTCGGATATTGAAAAATTTATCTTTTTAATCTCCTGCCTGAAAGGCCCTGCACTCACGTTAATTAAAGGAGTTGAGCTGCAAGAAGCCAACTATCCCCAAGCTTGGAAGCTGCTCAACGACCACTATAACGACAAACGGAGACTAGCCAGCGGTTATCTTAAAACTTTACTAGAATATAAACCGTTCCAGAGCAGATCCTCTGCAAGTGGTCTAAAGCACTTGCTCACTACTGTCGGCGAAAGTATAGATTCATTCAAGCAGTTAAATATCCCTAACGCCGATAATTTCATATTGTTCTTTCTTCTCCTAAGATGCCTAGACTCAGAAACCAGGAGAGCTTTCGAAAAACAGCACAGTAACATTGAATTTCCCACACATAAAAATTTAATTGATTTTCTCAAAGTCGAATGGAGATCCTTGGAATTAACATCCGAAGAAACACACCACAACAATAACAACAGCTCAATAAATTACCCCAATGGTAGGCAAAGACCATCCAATAAGGGCATGAAAACTTCTTTACTTGCCGACAAACAAGGAGCCTGTCACGCACTCCATACTGATACTCATGCTCCCGGTGAAAATTCAAATTTCCAAATCAACCGATGTCATGTCTGTGGACATCGTCATGCCTTGTGGAAATGTGAACGATTTCGCAAAGCTTCCCCAGCAGAAAGACTTGTACTTGTGAAAGGATGGACAGGCTGCACTAATTGCTTGTCAGATAGTCACACAAAAAATAAATGCACCTCCCACAGAAGATGCAAATTCTGTGGCAAATTTCACCATAGTTGGCTACATGACGGGCAACGACAGGAAGAGACAAACACATCTGCTTCCCCTGCACCCATCAGTACGAGTGGTGTAGTACTGGGCAGCCAATCTCACCAGGGAGAGGTTTTGCTAGGGACAGCGGTGATTGAAATTCAGGACGCTAATGGTATTTTTCAAAAGGTCCGTGCCGTCACCGATAGTGGTAGCCAGCACTCCTTCATATTGGAAAGCTGCACGAGGAGATTAGATCTAAGGTTAGAAGCATCTACGCAAGATATTTCCGGTATAGGCCATGCACCACTCACGGGTTTGAGAGGAAAATTGAGTTGCAACCTCCGTTCAAGATTGGCACCTGAAGCTACATCCCACCTTTGCACTGAAGCAATAGTCGTCTCTCGTATTACTGGAAATCTTCCTCATAGCGTGATCCCTACCTCTACTCGAAGTCTGTTCAAATCATATGTTCTGGCCGACGAGGAATTTTGGAAACCTAATTCTGTAGAATTCCTGCTAGGGGCAGATCTTTATTATGAAATAATAACCGGGCGTCCGATCACTATATCCCAGGATGCTCCCAAACTGTTACCAACGATTTTCGGATTCATAGTTGGAGGCCCTTCTAAAAGCCATTCTGTACCCAAGGGCACATCCAGCCTCATAGCGGAGTCAACGGAAGAGACACAAGAGGTTATGTCAAAATTCTGGGCGCTAGAAGAGGTTCCCAAGCGGCCCATTGAGTCAGAAGATGAAATGGCGTGTGAGAACCATTATTTATGCACTCACCACAGGCTAACCTCAGGTCGTTATGCTGTATCTCTGCCTATGAAAAAATTAGTCGACATTGTAACCAATCCTAAACAACAAGCTCTATGCCGCCTTAGGAATTTCGAGTTTAAACTCGAAAAGGACCCGCTGCTAAAGGTCGAGTACTACAATTTCATGCCAGAATACATATTGGGACACATGAAACTCGGCCCCGCTAGCGTCTTAACATATACAATACCATACCACGCCGTGGTAAAACCTCCAAATGACTCACATATTATCCTATCTGATGAAGACTCTCGTACCAAACTGTTAGGCATTCAATGGGACCCTAAGGAGGACATATTTTCTAATGAGATTCAGACGCCGCCAAGAAATCCCACGAAAAGAGCAATATTGTCGGCCATCGCGAGGGTTTATGATCCCCTAGGATATCTTGCACCCGTAATTTTCTACGCTAAGATGATACTGCAAGAGATGTGGAAATCCAAGGTTGATTGGGATGACATCGGTCCAACTATAATTTGTAACAAATGGAATATACTCCTTGATCAACTCCACCTGCTAAGTCAAGTCAAGATTTCTCGTCACTTCGCTACAGGAATTCCGGTGTCATACACGATAGTTGGATATAGCGATGCATCCGAACGAGGTTATTCAGCGGTTCTATGCTTGCGCGCGGTCAATTCAAATGGCTGCCAAATATCGTTACTTAAGGCTAAGACAAAACTAGCCCCAGTCAAGCCAATGACTATACCTCGTCTAGAACTCTCCGGGGCACTGTTACTGAGTCACCTCTTTCAAACGTGCAAGACTCTCATGAGCAAATTGGATATCAACACATCCAAATTCTTTACAGACTCTCAAGTCGTATTGGGTTGGCTTTCTCTTCCACCTGAAAAACTCAACACTTTCGTAGCCCACAGAGTTGTCGAGATATTGGAACTGACAGAAAGGAGTCAGTGGAATTATGTCCGCTCCGAAGAAAATCCGGCAGATTGCAGCTGCCGCGGAATTTTACCTTCAGAACTCATCCACCATCCATTATGGTGGGCGGGTCCCGTATGGCTCTCAACAAAAGAAGACAACTGGCCCTACTTCACCACAGCAGTCTCCGAGAACCTGCCTGAAATAAAGAAAAAATGTAGTACAACGTTGACTACCACAGATAGCTCAAACCTCATTGATTGGATGGAGCGCTTCAGTTCTCATCCTAAGCTTGTACGCGCCACAGCCTATACACTACGCTTTGTGGATAAACTTCGGCACCGAACTACTTCACCTGGTACGATTTCGGTACCTGAATACAACCGAGCCGCTAAACTACTTTTGAAATTGACACAGGACCAGTTTCTAAAAGATCGTGGTAAAATATCCAATAATAACGCCATCCGCTCCCTGCTGCCGTTCATTGACGGAGAGGGCTTGGTCAGGGTGGGCGGTCGCCTTCAGAATTCACCACTACCTTATGATGCCAAGCATCCATACCTTCTACCAGCGAGTTGCCACCTCGCAAAATTACTTGTTGATCACTACCACATAATATACATGCATTTAGGACCAACCTCACTTCAAAACATATTGCAGCAAAAATACTGGATTATAGGAGCCAGAGGATTGATTCGTCGACGGGTTTTTAATTGCATTACATGCTATAAGGCCACTCATTCACCCCAAGTTCCCATTATGGGCAATCTGCCATCATGTCGGCTTGAAAAAGGTCAAGTGTTTGCTCATGTGGGAGTTGATTTTGGCGGACCATTCTTCATCAAGGAATCACAGCGAAGAAAAGCATCTCTAGGAAAGGCATATCTATGCCTCTTCGTATGTATGAGCACAAAGGCCGTGCATTTAGAAGTTGTCTCAAAATGCCCTACTGACGCCTTCTTAGCGGCATTTCAGCGCTTCGTAGCCAGAAGAGGAAAACCATCTCATATGCACTCTGACTGCGGCACTAATTTTGTCGGAACGGCCAATCGACTCAGAGACCTGATGCTCTTGTTACGATCCTCTGAGGCCCAAGAGAAAATCACCCGACACTCAGTCCCGCAGGGGATTCAATGGTCCTTCAATCCGCCCTCAGCACCTCATTTTGGCGGTCTATGGGAGGCCGGCATAAAATCTTGCAAGACGATATTACACAAAGTTATAGGGGAAACCCCCCTTACTTTCGAAGAGCTTGCAACGTTATTTTGTCGCATAGAGGGAGTCTTAAACTCTAGACCCTTAGCCCCTCAAGGATCTGATCCAACCAGTGTGGATTGCTTGACACCGGGTCATTTTTTGATTGGGAGGCCACTCATCGCTATCCCAGAGGAACAACTCCCGGACAATGAGAGCATCCTGCAACGTTGGAAGATCGTTCAGCAAAAGGCTCAACACTTTTGGTCGAGATGGCGGATGGAGTACCTGAATCAATTGCAGCAAAGAAAAAAATGGACGAAGGATCGTCCCAATCTCAATATCGGTGATCTGGTCATCGTCAAGGAGCCAGGCTCACCCCTGAACTCATGGCCATTAGCTCGAGTGGCCGAAACTCACCTTGGCAAGGATGGAATCGTGCGAGTAGCCACTATCCGCACCTCCACAGGTCTCTACAAAAGGCCAGTAGCCAAACTCGTCGCACTAACTCCCATCAACGACGCAGATTAAAATAAAATTTAACTAAATTTTGGTGGGCGGGATGTTGAGGCCACAAAGCCAGAATGTTTTAAAATTTTATAATTATGGTTTGAGATTTTAAATTGTATAAGTTATTTTTGAATCATTCAAATCTAATGAGTAAAAAACCTTTTTTTTGTCAAAAATGTTTTTCTTTATTTAAAATACGTTTCGACTTATTTAGTCATTTTTGATTTGATTTCCTTATAAGTCTATTTTTATTTTTATTTAAATATGTGTACTCATAAATTTGTACATAGGGTATAAATTAATAGATATAAAGTATATCAAGTTTGTTTATATACGAGCTGAGCAGCCGATGCGTAAACAGAATTGCTTATTTATTACGGCAACTCGCACCGCCAGACGGGATTAACACACGGTGCAGAGTTCTCTTCAGTTCTGCCGTTACGTCCTCAGTGTCCACAGTGGAATAATATTGGGACCGTGTCCGCATTTCAGCATTGAAGCATCTTTCCGCGTAGGAACACTCGATGCGATTCTGGTAGCGATGTAATTTTGTCTGGACGCAATAACTACTGTTAACGGGATTATGATCATTATTTTCAAAATACATTCAATTTTTATTAACATTTTTTTGTATAGAATATTTTTATTTGGTCATGTCTTTTTTATTTTATTGCAATTATTATGTTTGTTTTTATTGCAGTTTATGATCATTAGTATTGTTTTTTTGTCATTAGTGTGTGTGTGTGTGAGATATTATTATTATTTTCATTTTGGTTTTCTCACAAGACATCATTTATTTTGAATAAGCAATAAATATTTTGTTATTTTTTATTTTATATAAATCTCATTATTTTATTTCTAAGAAGAGCCCATTGCACTATTCAGCCACTTTAACAAAACATTTATTTGACGGTTCGTGCTCAACCTTTTAATTTGCGAAAGGCAGACGGCCGCCACATTTATTGGTCCTCCGGGACCGTGTCCTCACTTCTTCACTCCAGTATCTTCCGCGTAGGAACAATAAATACGATTCTGGTCATCGTCAAAGAGCCAGGCTCACCCCTGAACTCATGGCCATTAGCTCGAGTGGCCGAAACTCACCTTGGCAAGGATGGAATCGTGCGAGTAGCCACTATCCGCACCTCCGCAGGTCTCTACAAAAGGCCAGTAGCCAAACTCGTCGCACTAACTCCCATCAACGACGCAGATTAAAATAAAATTTAACTAAATTTTGGTGGGCGGGATGTTGAGGCCACAAAGCCAGAATGTTTTAAAATTTTATAATTATGGTTTGAGATTTTTAAATTGTATAAGTTATTTTTGTATCATTCAAATCTAATGAGTAAAAAACCTTTTTTTGTCAAAAATGTTTTTCTTTATTTAAAATACGTTTCGACTTATTTAGTCATTTTTGATTCGATTTCCTTATAAGTCTATTTTTATTTTTATTTAAATATGTTTACTCATAAATTTGTAAATAGTGTATAAATTAATAGGTATAAAGTATATCAAGTTTGTTTATATACGAGGTGAGCAGCCGATGCGTACACAGAATTGCTTATTTATTACGGCAACTCGCACCGCCAGACGGGATTAACACACGGTGCAGAGTTCTCTTCAGTTCTGCCGTTACGTCCTCAGTGTCCACAGTGGAATAATATTGGGACCGTGTCCGCATTTCAGCATTGAAGCATCTTTCCGCGTAGGAACACTCGATGCGATTCTGGTAGCGATGTAATTTTGTCTGGACGCAATAACTACTGTTAACGGTTTTATGATTATTATTACTTTTTTATAAATACATTTAATTTTTATTAACATTTTTTTGTATAGAATATTTTTATTTTGTTATGTCTTTTTTATTTTATTGCAATTATTATGTTGTTTTTTTTTTGTAGCAATTTATGATCATTAGTATTGTTTTTTTGTCATTAGCATGTGTGTGAGATATTATTATTTTCATTTTTGGTTTCTCACAAGACATAATTTATTTTGAATAAGCAATAAACATTTAGTTATTTTTTATTTTATATACATCTCATTATTTTTTTTCCAAGAAGAGCCCATTGCACTATCCAGCCATTTTAACAAAACATTTATTTGACGGTTCGTGCTCAACCTTTTAATTTGCGAAAGGCAGACGGCCGCCACATTTATTGGTCCTCCGGGGTCGGATCGTGCAATTTGGCTTTTTTAACGTCATAAAATTTTTATTTTACATAGATTGTTGTTATATTATAATATTATCATATTATAATGGTATTATCATTATAAATTCTATTTTTAAAATTATTCTACATTATAATATTGTATCATATATTATTATTTAATATTTTCTCTTTGCAGAAAAAATTTATAGGGGCCTTAAACTTGTTTTTTCAACATCTCGTTCCCCAAATTGCTTTATTTTACAATTTAACGTCATTTTTTTGTTCTTTTTTTCATCGTAGAATTATTCCATTGTTTATAAGATACAACATGGAAAACTTAAGCGCTGATAAGCTGGCCAAAATTACGCCCCTACAAACGAAGTTACAAAGCGTAGGGCACAGGATAAAGTCCATTACCGAACAAGGACGCTTAATTGCTACGGACAATGCACAGTTATTTTTATTTAAGGGTATGTACAAGGAGCTCAAACCTTACTTTGATTCATTTAATGCCGCCTGGGATAACATCATAGAGCTTATGGCTGCATGGGGAGTAACGGACGCCTTTCCAGCACAAACTGATAAATCGCTACGCCAAGCAATAGAGCGTTATTATTATGAATCCTGCGCTATTTATGAACATCATATGAACCCTACACCATCAGCGATCAATGCTACAACGGCACAGAATTCAAACCTTAGCGCACTAAATGATTCTCGAACAGTCCGAGCCAGGCTTCCTCAAATAAATTTACCTTCCTTCAACGGAAATCAAGGGGATTGGCCATTGTTTCGGGACACCTATCGGTCACTAATCCATGATGAGGATTCAATTTCGGATATTGAAAAATTTATCTTTTTAATCTCCTGCCTGAAAGGCCCTGCACTCACGTTAATTAAAGGAGTTGAGCTGCAAGAAGCCAACTATCCCCAAGCTTGGAAGCTGCTCAACGACCACTACAACGACAAGCGGAGACTAGCCAGCGGTTATCTTAAAACCTTATTAGAATATAAACCGTTCCAGAGCAGACCCTCTGCAAGTGGTCTAAAGCACTTGCTCACTACTGTCGGTGAAAGTATAGATTCATTCAAGCAGTTAAATATCCCTAACGCCGATAATTTCATATTATTCTTTCTTCTCCTAAGATGCCTAGACTCAGAAACCAGGAGAGCTTTCGAAAAACAGCACAGTAACATTGAATTTCCCACACATCAAAATTTAATTGATTTTCTCAAAGTCGAATGGAGATCCTTGGAATTAACATCCGAAGAAACACACCACAACAATAACAACAGCTCAATAAATTACCCCAATGGTAGGCAAAGACCATCTAATAAGGGCATGAAAACTTCGTTACTTGCCGACAAACATGGAGCCTGCCACGCATTCCATACTGATACTCATGCTCCCGGGGAAAATTCAAATTTCCAAATCAACCGATGTCATGTGTGTGGATATCGTCATGCCTTGTGGAAATGTGAACGATTTCGCAAAGCCTCCCCAGCAGAAAGACTTGTACTTCTGAAAGGATGGACGGGCTGTACTAATTGCTTGTCAGATAGTCACACGAAAAATAAATGCACCTCCCACAGAAGATGCCAAATCTGTGGCAAATTTCATCATAGTTGGCTACATGACGGGCAACGACAGGAAGAGACAAACACATCTGCTTCCCCTGCACCCATCAGTACGAGTGGTGTAGTACTGGGCAGCCAATGTCACCAGGGCGAGGTTTTGCTAGGGACAGTGGTGATTGAAATTCAGGACGCTAATGGTATTTTTCAAAAGGTCCGTGCCGTCACCGATAGTGGTAGCCAACACTCCTTCATATTGGAAAGCTGCACGAGGAGATTAGGTCTAAGGTTAGAAGCATCTACGCAAGATATTTCCGGTATAGGCCATGCACCACTCACGGGTATGAAAGGAAAATTAAGTTGCAACCTCCGTTCAAGATTGGCACCTGAAGCTACATCCCACCTTTGCACTGAAGCAATAGTCGTCTCTCGCATTACCGGAAATCTTCCTCATAGCGTAATTCCTACCTCTACTCGAAGTCTGTACAAATCGTATGTTCTGGCCGATGAAGAATTTTGGAAACCTAATTCTGTAGAATTCCTGCTAGGGGCAGATCTTTATTATGAAATAATAACGGGTCGTCCGATCACCGTATCCCAGGATGCTCCCAAACTGCTACCAACGATTTTCGGATTTATAGTTGGAGGCCCTTCTAAAAGCCATTCTGTACCCAAGAGCACATCCAGCCTCATAGCGGAGTCAACGGAAGAGATGCAAGAGGTCATGTCGAGATTCTGGAGGCTAGAAGAGGTTCCAAAGCGGCCCATTGTGTCAGAAGATGAAATGGCGTGTGAGAACCATTTTTTATCCACTCACTACAGGCTAACCTCAGGTCGTTATGTCGTATCTCTTCCTTTGAAAAAATCAGTCGATACTTTAACCAATCCTAAACAACAAGCTCTAAGTCGTCTCAGGAATCTGGAGTTCAAACTCGAAAAGGACCCGCTGTTAAAGGCCGAGTACCACGATTTCATGAAAGAATACTTAGCATTGGGACACATGAGACTCGCCCCCGCAGGCACCTCAGCATACACAATACCACACCATGCCGTGGTAAGAACGCAAAACGGCACAAGAAAATTGCGGGTCGTCTTTGATGCCTCCTGTGGTACAAATTCAGGGTCTCTGAATGATCACATGTATGCCGGACCCAAACTACAATTAGACATAGGGGACATCATTTCAAACTTTCGAATACACCAATTTGTATTTACAGCAGACATTGTAAAAATGTATCGGCAAATTCTACTGAACCCAGATGACAGAAAATTCCAGCATATATTTTGGAGATTCAGTCCGAACGACAACACACAGGAGTATGAATTATGTACGGTCACCTATGGAGAAAAGGCATCAGCATTTCTGGCACAACGGGCAATCAAACAGCTCGTTATCGATGAGGGTGCCTCATACCCTCTGGCTGCTGTTGCCCTGTTGCAGGACATTTATGTCGATGACATTGCAACTGGTGCTCAGACAGTGCCCCAGCTCATACAACTAAAAGAAGAATTAGTAGCGTTGCTGAGCAAAGCCGGATTTCAGCTTAGCAAATGGTCAACCAACTGCCCAGAACTGATTAACACATTAAGCGAATGTGATGTAAACGACTCACGTATTAGCCTGTCTGATGACGAAGACTCTCGTATCAAACTGTTAGGCATCCAATGGGATCCTAAGGAGGACATATTTTCTTATGAGATTCAGACGCCGCCAAGAAATCCCACGAAAAGAGCAATATTGTCGGCCATCGCGAGAGTTTATGACCCCCTAGGATATCTTGCACCCGTAATTTTCTACGCTAAGATAATACTGCAAGAGATGTGGCAATCCAAGGTAGATTGGGATGACATCGGCCCAACTACAATTTGTAACAAATGGAATATACTCCTTGATCAACTCCACCTGCTAAGTCAAGTCAAGATTTCTCGTCACTTCGCTACAGGAATACCGGTGTCATACACGATAGTTGGATATAGCGATGCATCCGAACGAGGTTATTCAGCTGTTCTATACTTGCGCGCGGTCACTTCAAATGGCTGCCAAATATCGTTACTTAAGGCTAAGACAAAACTAGCCCCAGTCAAGCCAATGACTATACCTCGTCTAGAACTCTCCGGGGCACTGTTACTGAGTCGCCTCTTTCAAACCTGCAAGCCTCTCATGAGCAAATTGGATATCAATACATCCAAATTCTTCACAGACTCTCAAGTCGTATTGGGTTGGCTTTCTCTTCCACCTGAAAAACTCAACACTTTCGTAGCCCACAGAGTTGTTGAGATATTGGAACTGACAGAAAGGAGTCAATGGAATTATGTCCGCTCCGAAGAAAATCCGGCAGATTGCAGCTGCCGCGGAATTTTACCTTCAGAACTCATCCACCATCCATTATGGTGGGCGGGTCCCGTATGGCTCTCAACAAAAGAAGACAACTGGCCCTACTTCACCACAGCAGTCTCCGAGAACCTGCCTGAAATAAAGAAAAAATGTAGTACAACGTTGACTACCACAGATAGCTCAAACCTCATTGATTGGATGGAGCGCTTCAGTTCTCATCCTAAGCTTGTACGCGCCACAGCCTATACACTACGCTTTGTGGATAAACTTCGGCACCGAACTACTTCACATGGTACGATTTCGGTACCTGAATACAACAGAGCCGCTAAACTACTTCTGAAACTGACACAGGACCAGTTTTTAAAAGATCGTGGTAAAATATCCAATAATAACGCCATCCGCTCCCTGCTGCCGTTCATTGACGGAGAGGGCTTGGTCAGGGTGGGCGGTCGCCTTCAGAATTCACCACTACCTTATGATGCCAAGCATCCATACCTTCTACCAGCGAGTTGCCACCTCGCAAAATTACTTGTTGATCACTACCACATAATATACATGCATTTAGGACCAACCTCACTTCAAAACATATTGCAGCAAAAATACTGGATTATAGGAGCCAGAGGATTGATTCGTCGACGGGTTTTTAATTGCATTACATGCTATAAGGCCACTCATTCACCCCAAGTTCCCATTATGGGCAATCTGCCATCATGTCGGCTTGAAAAAGGTCAAGTGTTTGCTCATGTGGGAGTTGATTTTGGCGGACCATTCTTCATCAAGGAATCACAGCGAAGAAAAGCATCTCTAGGAAAGGCATATCTATGCCTCTTCGTATGTATGAGCACAAAGGCCGTGCATTTAGAAGTTGTCTCAAAATGCCCTACTGACGCCTTCTTAGCGGCATTTCAGCGCTTCGTAGCCAGAAGAGGAAAACCATCTCATATGCACTCTGACTGCGGCACTAATTTTGTCGGAACGGCCAATCGACTCAGAGACCTGATGCTCTTGTTACGATCCTCTGAGGCCCAAGAGAAAATCACCCGACACTCAGTCCCGCAGGGGATTCAATGGTCCTTCAATCCGCCCTCAGCACCTCATTTTGGCGGTCTATGGGAGGCCGGCATAAAATCTTGCAAGACGATATTACACAAAGTTATAGGGGAAACCCCCCTTACTTTCGAAGAGCTTGCAACGTTATTTTGTCGCATAGAGGGAGTCTTAAACTCTAGACCCTTAGCCCCTCAAGGATCTGATCCAACCAGTGTGGATTGCTTGACACCGGGTCATTTTTTGATTGGGAGGCCACTCATCGCTATCCCAGAGGAACAACTCCCGGACAATGAGAGCATCCTGCAACGTTGGAAGATCGTTCAGCAAAAGGCTCAACACTTTTGGTCGAGATGGCGGATGGAGTACCTGAATCAATTGCAGCAAAGAAAAAAATGGACGAAGGATCGTCCCAATCTCAATATCGGTGATCTGGTCATCGTCAAGGAGCCAGGCTCACCCCTGAACTCATGGCCATTAGCTCGAGTGGCCGAAACTCACCTTGGCAAGGATGGAATCGTGCGAGTAGCCACTATCCGCACCTCCACAGGTCTCTACAAAAGGCCACTAGCCAAACTCGTCGCACTAACTCCCATCAACGACGCAGATTAAAATAAAATTTAACTAAATTTTGGTGGGCGGGATGTTGAGGCCACAAAGCCAGAATGTTTTAAAATTTTATAATTATGGTTTGAGATTTTAAATTGTATAAGTTATTTTTGAATCATTCAAATCTAATGAGTAAAAAACCTTTTTTTTGTCAAAAATGTTTTTCTTTATTTAAAATACGTTTCGACTTATTTAGTCATTTTTGATTTGATTTCCTTATAAGTCTATTTTTATTTTTATTTAAATATGTGTACTCATAAATTTGTACATAGGGTATAAATTAATAGATATAAAGTATATCAAGTTTGTTTATATACGAGCTGAGCAGCCGATGCGTAAACAGAATTGCTTATTTATTACGGCAACTCGCACCGCCAGACGGGATTAACACACGGTGCAGAGTTCTCTTCAGTTCTGCCGTTACGTCCTCAGTGTCCACAGTGGAATAATATTGGGACCGTGTCCGCATTTCAGCATTGAAGCATCTTTCCGCGTAGGAACACTCGATGCGATTCTGGTAGCGATGTAATTTTGTCTGGACGCAATAACTACTGTTAACGGTTTTATGATTATTATTACTTTTTTATAAATACATTTAATTTTTATTAACATTTTTTTGTATAGAATATTTTTATTTTGTTATGTCTTTTTTATTTTATTGCAATTATTATGTTGTTTTTTTTTTGTAGCAATTTATGATCATTAGTATTGTTTTTTTGTCATTAGCATGTGTGTGAGATATTATTATTTTCATTTTTGGTTTCTCACAAGACATAATTTATTTTGAATAAGCAATAAACATTTAGTTATTTTTTATTTTATATACATCTCATTATTTTTTTTCCAAGAAGAGCCCATTGCACTATCCAGCCATTTTAACAAAACATTTATTTGACGGTTCGTGCTCAACCTTTTAATTTGTGAAAGGCAGACGGCCGCCACACACATAGTGAGGGCTCTGCAAAAAATCCCGCTCAGGCCATTCAAATCCTTTAGTCTAAATTTCTATTTTATATTACTCAACATAGCACTCGACACTGGTAAAATTAGGAAGCATTGCCGAGCATTTCATAATTCACTTGCCGGACATCGAAACTTACTGGTTCATTCATTACTGACAGACATATTACCTCTTAATCCGAGAATAGGAGATAGAAACATCTCTGGAATAGGGATCTACTACTGCGAGATAAACCACGCTAGAATTGCTTTCAATGGATGGTTCCTCCATCCACGTTTCCGAGTGAATCCCTAAGGAGAAGTTTAAAAAAAAAAAAAAGCACAGATACAATATGTACTAAATAGCATTTGTATAATTTCTCAAATAAATATATTTTGATATCATTAAAATATAACTTAAACAGGCGTCCTAAATTGTGTAAACAGTTATTTAACTGGATGCAATGATACCGACAGTCTTGTTTATATATACTACATATGGCAAAATCCATAACTGGTTTTTAGTTCATTAATTCTAAATAGTGTTTTTATTATTTTTATGTTGTTTGTAAAGGAGTTTTATTACGGTCGTAAGCGGTGATGCTCCACATTTAGTATATAAACCAACCTCATGAATTAAATATAAAAATTACCTTACTCTAGTCCATTATATTATAATGGATCTGATGTGTAAACATTTTATCCCCACGGGGATTACTGATGGGGCTAGTAATAAACTAGATGGAGTTTCCCCAGAGAGGCAACTATTAGCTCCAAACTTTTCGAGGGAAATCCCCATCAAGCATCCGTATTAAATAGCAAATATAGTGAGATTTACTTATAATTTTTTATAAGTATCTTTTCTCTTTAAAAAAATAAAAAGAGATTTACTTATGTTTGAAAGGATATTTTAGAGCAGCAGTAATTTTTTTAATGAAGTTAAACAAAAACTTAAATTTATATTAATAACACTCAGTTCTCTGAGAATAGCAAGTGAAATAATAATATAAAAATTGAAAAAACACACACACACACAAACACACACACACACACACACACACATATATATATATATATATATATATATATATATATATATATATATATATATATATATATATATATATACATATTTACGTAAGGTAGGATATTTCATAGGTAAAGGGAAATAAATGGTATTATGGAAATAGTTTTCATAAAGTTACATAATAGTTTATGTAAAGGAAAACGGAGAAAGGATATAGAAATAGCAGCTCTAAGACAATGACAGGTCGTGAATATTGTGGTTCCAAAAGTTTTTTAAACAAGGTTGTATGGAACTCAATTCCCAGCTATTAAACTAGTACTAGGTAACTGAGATCTATATCACTTTTTCGAGGCCAGTTATGGCAGTTTATTTATTTATTCTGTTACTTAGCTTTTTTTAAGTTCAGAATAACAATGAAACAAGAAAGTAGTGTCGTAATAAGTTAGCCACATATTACTAATTAGTTCATATATGAAAGTCTCTTTTATATCCATGTTAATCTGTTCAATATCACTATCAATATATATTTTTCAACCATTTCTTAACACTTCAACTCGTAGAAACTCCCGAGCATATAGGAAGGGTAAAAGTAAATACCAAATTTTCTTATCACTGAATATAAATGATATATGAAATTTTTCGAAGAGCATTTACATAGATGAAAAATAATAATATAAAATAGGAAGAATATCTCAGTAAAAAAAATATTTATGGCGATGAGAGTTTCATATTTTTTTTTTCTCTTTCGAGTGCGATCTTTAAGGTATGTTAAATCATATCATTATTATTATAAAATAAAATCGTTATTTATAAAGTGCTAAATTGTTACATAAGCACCCATGTAGACGTGTTGGAAACAAGATGCATAAATGTATGATTAACACTAAATACAAAGATTATGCAAAAATAATGATGTTTTATCACTATTGCTTTTCTTAACTGACCTAATTGTCTTTTCAAATAAGATCAGAAAGCAAATGTCAGCGAATGTTATTTCTGCGCACAGAAATGAATGCTTCGTACTAAAAATTTTATTTCTATTATTATTCATTTGGAATAGCGTCAAACGTTTGAATACTTCCAGTTTATAGAGTAATAATTTTTTACAAAGATCGTGAGTACAATACTTTTTTATTTGCTCATATTTCCTTGAATATTGTTTAAAAATGAAAAAAAGGTGTTAAAAGAAAAACATTTTTTAAAGCAAAATGTTGGAAAAAGAAATTATACCACGCCTTTTCGGGTAAAAAAAAAGTGTTAAATTGAAACAGCTTCTTGTTTTTTTTTCGTTGTTTTTTTTAAGAGGAACCAGTCTTTTCAAAAAACACCTGACATTATCTAAAAAAAAAAAGAGGAAACACTTTCATGTCAGCTCTTGAAAAAGTTCTTCAGGTCATCTTGATTTATTTGAATTGAAATAAATTATGGCTCATTTAAAATGAAATTGCAACATTAGAAAGAAGGTGTTTAAGATATTGATCTGAATAGAGTCTCACTGTGACACTTCAAGAAAAAGATCGGCGTTGGACTAGTTTTTGTATACTTTTTGTAAACTATATTGACCAAGCCTTTATTCAATACCAAAAAGCAATATCATCAATTTCAATTCTTATTTTCTTTACAGTATATTTCGGTAGATGAACTCACAATGGGAAAGTAGAGAGAACTCTCCGCGTGATATCTCAGTGTGTCTCAAACCATTCAGCCTTTTCCAGTTCCTTCGAATGATCCCATTCTATTGTACTTAAATAATGAAATAAATCGTAATAACCGCACATAGTGTTTGAAAAGGTTTATTTAATTTAAAATGTTATTTAATTTAAGATAGTTCCTTTTTTTCTTTGTATAAATTAGCCTAAGCTAAGTTATGTTGTTCATGTGGCTTGTTTACGGCACGCCGTAAAATATATCTAGAAGGCGGGGATCAGGAAATTTCTGGTCGAGAAGATGGCACCCCACGTAGAGTCTCTGAGTTGTTCGACCCAAGATATGATGATGAATTGTGAGTAAGCCCAGGGCTACCCAGACCGGAGAATGGAGAGCAGAGAAGAAGGCCGGATAAAGAAGAAAAATATGAACAATACCGACCTTAAATATGTAATGCCATTTTAATTATCATTTTTTGTTACCATAGTCATAATTACCTCAATAAAAAGAATAATGTTCAATTTCATACAGTCCATTTATCATCAATTGAAAACACAACCAGCTAACAGAATTATTGGTAATATCCCCATCTCAAAGGGATCCCCCAAATTTTGAACATTGGTCCTAACGGGCCGGATATTTTCAAAATTTTGAACATTGATCATAGCGAGCCAGATTTTTCTAAACTTTCAAAATGAAATAATTATGCTCATGTGAAGGCTCATTCTATAAGATTGTTAATTAATTCACTCATCCCATCCTATAAACTGTACCTTTTCATTTTTACCTTTTTTCTCAACAATTTTCTCGCTCGCACATGTGCCAGAGTCTTATGTATGTTTAATTAACATTTAAAAGTGTTAATTCTCTTGAGAAAAATGATTTAAAATATTGTACCTTTTCATTTCTATTTCTTTTTCTCAACTATTTTCTCGCTCTCACATGTGCTTGAGTCTTATGTATGTTTAATTAACATTTAAAAGTGTTAATTCTCTTGAGAAAAATGATTTAAAATACTGTACCTTTTCATTTTTTTTTATTTTTCTAAACTATTTTCTCGCTCTCACATGTGCTTGAGTCTTATGTATGTTTAATTAACATTTAAAAGTGTTAATTCTCTTGAGAAAAATGATTTAAAATACTGTACCTTTTCATTTTTATTTCTTTTTCTCAACTATTTTCTCGCTCTCACATGTGCTTGAGTTTTATGTATGTTTAATTAACATTTAAAAGTGTTAATTCTCTTGAGAAAATTAGTAAAAATACTGTATCTTTTCATTTTTATTTTTTTCTCTCAACAATTTTCTCACTCTCACATGTGCTTGAGAGTCTTATGTGTGTTCAATTAACATTTAAAAGTGTTGATAGGCTTGAGAGAGATTCTTAGAAATACAGGACCTTAACAATCATACTTCTCATAAATAGTGTTGTGATATTTCTCATGAGTAAGTTTATATTTTTGAATAGGATGGGATGACTGAAATACTCACCTTGTAAGTTCTAAAGATAAGGTAAATGACAACAAGCATAAAGGATAAGGTTGAAAATGTATTCAGGTTTTGTACAATCAAATCTCATATGGACACAATGCACTGGTTTACCTATTGATTTCTAAATTGTTAAGAGTTTGAATGTTTCTAATGAGGATTTAATTCACTTGCAGATACTTAAGTTTCATTTAATTCTCTATCTGCATTTAAGTTATCATAATTACAGAATTTAAGAAGTCAATTGTTTAAAATGTGTATTTAATTCACTAGTAGATACTTATGTTTCATTTAATTCTTTGTCTGCATTGAAGATATCATAGTTACAAAATGTAATAGTTCAATTGTTTTAAGCCCACTGTAAGAATAACTTGTTAAAAAAGATTCACAACCTTGAAGGTATAGTTTAACATGAAGTTTATCTCTAAATAACTCTTTTAATATGTGATACTAATGATGAATAATATTAATACTGTGTTTCAATAGTAATTGTATTTTACAGGCATGTATATCTTTAAATTTAAATAAGTTATGTTACTTTAGGTACACTAGGAAATCTCATCACTCTTTAGCATCATATTAGGACACATTTCACAATATTGTAACAAAACATTAACTTCAATCACATCAGTTAGCCTCGCCTTCATTTGGAGTGTAGGTTATGAACAGGTTACCGTTCTCCCCACTCCACTAGCCAGCTGTTCATGCATCATGGGAATTTTCTTGGAATTGTCACTTAAGCTTTTTTCTGTTTTTGTGTTTCACGCATGGTTTTGAGTGATTTTCTCTTCTTTAATAATGTTTGTTAATGTTTTTTTTTTCTACCTTTCCATTTTATGTCTATCTGCATTGTGAGTTAGTTTTATTCGTGGTATATTCGCGTCTTTTATCTTTTTGGTTCTGCCCTTCTTTTCCTGCTTTCCCCTTCGGTCTGGCAGGCTATTTATCTCATTATTATATAATATTTTTATATATATATACAAATTTAGAATAATTTTTGCTAATTACCCCTTTGCCTGTTATTGTTATTATTCGCAATGGCTCCAGTTAAAGGATCTCTTGAAGTTTATAACACTCAAAAGGAACGTCTCTTTTCACGGTTACAAATCACTTATGATATGACTAAGAGTTTACCCAATAATCAAGATGTTTTGTGGCTAGAGTGTCGAAACTGGAGGATACATTCAAAGAGTTCGACCAAGTTATTTTAAAGATATCAGAACTTAATGCAACTGTTCCTACAGAAGAATAAATAAATGTTTCCCAAGTTACGGCTTCATTTGAAGACTTGTATTTTGCCATCATAGCAGCTAAAAACCGTCTTATTGGCGTTTCAACTCCTACACCTCTTAAGAAAGATGATTCTAAAATTAATGTAGCTGGTTCTGATGTAGATACAAGATTTAATTTACCACAAATTAATATTCCTATGTTTAAAGGAGACATAGAACAATTTCCGACTTTCATTTCTTTGTTTAATACCCTAATTCATGAAAGTAAATTGCCGGATATTGTTAAGTTTTCTCACCTTAAGACACTTCTCGAACCTCCAGCCTCCAATGATATTAGTTCTATTGAATTTAGAGCGGAAAACTATTTGACCGCTTACGATAAATTAGTGGATAGATTCTCGAACAAAAGGATTGTTGCTGGTCTCTTGTTTAATAAAATCCTTAAATTTCCTCCACTTACCACAGACAGTCTTAATAGTTTCAGAGCTTTTCTAGACACCTTTGATGACAATTTTAAAGCTATGAAGGCGCTTAAAATTCCCGATCTGTCCGACTTTATGATGCTTCATATGGCCTTAAATGTTATTGATAAAAATTCTCAGAGGTTGTTTGAACGACAATATACTGATGATAAAATCCCCACTTTCGAAGAACTGTGTACTTTTATGAAGTCTCAGTGCAGAGTTGCTGAGCTTTGCAAAGATAATACTTCCCGTAATGTTAAGGGACAAATTCGAACCAAAAGTGGTCAGAACTTTTTCTCTGGAATTAATTACAAATCACAGCCTCGGACTAGTCCAAAAAACGAAAAGCCCATGAATATTAAATGCCCAATCTGCTCAGGACCTCACAATATTTTACGTTGCTCTTCATTTTTGACTGCTAACGTTCCAGCTAGATATGAACTCTTGAAAAAATACAGAAGGTGTTTTGCTTGTGCCGGAGCCCATAGACAGGACTCGTGTAAGAGTAAAGGTCGTTGTCAGCATTGTGGTAGCACTAAGCACAACACTCTCATCCATCTAGATAGGAATAATACATCCACGCCTATGGCTAGTACTCCTCCTTCTACAAAGTCACAGGAAGGTTCATCTCAAGATCATTCTGCTGCAGAGTCCTGCACATTGTCCCATTCCTGCGCTACCTCTTCAAATCAGCAAGTTCTTCTCAGCACGGCTCGTGCCAGGATTCTCTCTCGAGATGGCATATGGGTACCTTGCAGGCTCTTGGTGGACAATGGGTCGACTGTCAATTTCATCACGAATTCTCTCGCTCATCGGCTCGGACTACCACGTCGTAGTTCATCAGTTCCTGTCTCTGGAGTCGGTGACACTTCTCTTCCTGTCTCTCTTGCTGAAGTCGATTGTACGATATGTCCCAAGAAGTCCACTTCTGAAGTCTTTAAATTCACGTCTTTAGTTCTACCTAAGATTGTCTCTAAGTGTCCTTCCCTCTCAATCTGCGCAAAGGTAAAAGGAGGACTCTCTAGTATCAGCCTAGCAGATCCTGACTTTGATAAGCCAAGCTCCGTGGATTTACTGATTGGGTCTCAAGTTTATTCAGAAATTCTAAACGATCCTCCGGCATTGATCAAGGGTGAGCCATCCGCTCTTCTCACATCATTGGGCTGGATTCTGTTTGGCAAGGTTCCTACCCAGTCCGCAGTTCAAACTTTGGCAGTCTCCTGTTTGGCGCAACCCACTCTCCAGGATGAGGTTAGAAGATTTTGGGAAAAGGAGGAAGTTACTGCAGTAATTCCTGAAAGTCCCGAAGACCAGTACTGCGAGAATCATTATAAAGAAACAATTCAACGAGATTCTCTTGGTCGTTATGTAGTTTCTCTTCCCTTCAAGAAGACTCAAGGTCTTACGTTGAACTGTACCAGAGATATTGCTTTGCAAAGACTAGATAAACCGGAAGGAAGACTCCGGTGGACTGGTGGATACTCAGCTCGTCAGAGCTAAAAGCAAAGTCGCTCCCCTAAAGGTTCTTAGCATTCCACGCTTAGAGTTAAACGCTGCTCTATTATTATCTAAGGTTTTGTCTACTCTTCAAGTTTTCTTCCGTCGCATACAGATTCAACAGATATATTGTTTTTCTGACTCTCTCAACGTCCTGTGGTGGCTGCAGACGCCTCCACATCAACTCAAAACATATGTTGCAAATCGAGTAGTCCAAATCCACGAAAATATTGATAACGCACGTTGGCACTATGTATCAACGAAGGAAAATCCCGCGGACTGCGTTAGCAGAGGCCTCACGCCCAAGGAAATAATTGACAAGGAGATTTATTGGAAAGGGCCTTCCTTCTTGCAGTTGTCTATTGACGAATGGCCTCTCAGAGTTTTAGATCCACCAGCCTCTCAATCTGAAGTTAAATCCCTATCATTCCTCTCAACACCGATGGAGTAGTTCGAGTAGTAAAGCTTCGAACTGCTAATTCTGTCCTTGTACGTCCAGTACACAAGATCGTTCCTCTCCCAGAGGGACATGATCACTGAAGTTATTCAGGTTATTTTCTTTTAGAGGAGTTAGTTTCTTACTTGTATGTATTTGTTTTTTTTTTATAATATTTTTTTTATGAGTTTGCTTTCCATTCACTCCAAATTTAGGTGAAATGAGGCATTTCACGGTTGGGGGTATGTTTGAAAAGGTTTATTTAATTTAAAATGTTATTTAATTTAAGATAGTTCCTTTTTTTCTTTGTATAAATTAGCCTAAGCTAAGTTATGTTGTTCATGTGGCTTGTTTACGGCACGCCGTTAAATATATCTAGAAGGCGGGGATCAGGAAATTTCTGGTCGAGAAGATGGCACCCCACGTAGAGTCTCTGAGTTGTTCGACCCAAGATATGATGATGAATTGTGAGTAAGCCCAGGGCTACCCAGACCGGAGAATGGAGAGCAGAGAAGAAGGCCGGATAAAGAAGAAAAATATGAACAATACCGACCTTAAATATGTAATGCCATTTTAATTATCATTTTTTGTTACCATAGTCATAATTACCTCAATAAAAAGAATAATGTTCAATTTCATACAGTCCATTTATCATCAATTGAAAACACAACCAGCTAACAGAATTATTGGTAATATCCCCATCTCAAAGGGATCCCCCAAATTTTGAACACATAGTGAAATATCTAAATATGCTATTGGTGAGTTTTGCTTGGAGAAGTCTACCGAAATTTATATATATATATATATATATATATATATATATATATATATATATATATATTTGAATAGAGACCAGATCCCTTAAGAATAACAGATATGTACAAAACTAATTGAATATATATTTGCCTAAGTTACACTTTAAGAATGAGAAAATATTTACACGAGTACTTGAAAATAAATATTAACTAAAAGTTATGTTCTGGTAAAGAAAAAAATAGAATAAAAATCTAAACTAACAAGAATAATGCTAAAAGAAAAAAATATAATAGAACACATAATCTTTTGAAAAATTATATCGTTTTATGTGAGAAAAATTTACTTTCATTCATTCAGTACTACCGATTTACCAGCATTATATGAGCATTATTACCGATGTTGATTATAACTGATTAGAGAGCATTTGTTTGGGAATTAGGAAGAAGCATGACGGGTTTGGGTATTCTTTATTTATTATTTTTATCTACACGATAAATTTATCCCACTAGTTAGGAACAAATCCACCGCCTAAACAACTATCTAGGACAGCATTGCATTACAGGAGAACGAGTTGGCAACTAAGGAATGGACTGGAAAAATCCCCCCCACTACTGCCTTCCTTCCCCCCTCCTCCCGAAGAGGAAGTTGCTAATTGGAGACAGGAGACCGTACAACTCTCACTGACCGGCGATATTTCAAGCTGAGCTAAGGCCTCTCCACTCTCGGAGGCTAATAGCCAAAGTTGGAATAGAGGGCGCTCCTATCGCGCTCTCTCCACCAGCACCTAATTCCGAATTCTTCTCCCCTCCACTTCCGTAATGGCCGACTTTTATCGGGCCCTCTTTATTGCTTCATTATCCCCTGCGGTTCCCCTTCATTTGCAAATAGCCTTTATAATGATGCTGCATTTTAGCTCAGCCATAAGAAGAAGAGAAGACGACCTTCATATAAAAAAAAAATATATATATGAAGATCAACTAAAAATATTAACAATCGATAAAAAATTAATTTTTGGATGCCAGAGTATTCATTTAAGATGATTACAATTATTATGCAAGTTGATGTTTATTTTTATAATAATGCCCAGTAAGATATATCTTACGTTTAGACATAGGATATAGCAGGACCGTACATGTAACTAACATACTCTTCCAAAAAAAAAAAGATCGAATCACGATCAACCCCAGGTTTTTTCCCTTCTCTAAAGGTAAAGTCCTTACGGAGGGCTGGGTGAACTCTAGATGGTCCCACAGAATCGATATACGGCTCAACAGAATAAGTAACTTATATATTACATTCGGGGTTGATCTAGTACTGCTGTAAAGGCTTGTTTGCTGCAATATTATTTTTTAACTGCTAAAGAGAAAACATATTTGAGCTACACATTATTTTTATTAGAATATAATAATAGGTTTTCAATATTTTAGCAACCAGTACCACGTATCAGTTCGTGGTACAGACTGGAACTGTTCTTGAACAACGGTTTGAACCCGGAACCTTTGCCACGGTCACTCAGCCATCTACCACTGAGCTCCGATTCAAAAGGTTTTCAAAACATAAGAGTATAGGACTATATGTGTATTTTGACTATATTCATAAATAAATATCAGTTCTGAGAATAGAGTTCCAACAAAACGCCTTGTTTCAAACAGAGATTTTGATCAAAACCTTGGTAGCGAACTATTTTATCGACTAATTGGTACAGACTGAAATATAACTTAGATAAGGTCACTATTCAAATTTAGTTAATTTGGAAGAGGCTTCCTCTAACATGTTATTATTGTCCTTTTATATCATATTGTTACCCTTCTGACAGATTCGAATAAGGAACAGTTCTAATCTTACCAACAGCCATAATGATGTAGCATATTCGGCCTAATCATTTACACAGTTTATACAGCTGACATCCCAACCCATCCTAATACATTCCATACCACGTATGTTTATGAATCATGTAAACTATTAGTCAACTCAAATACAAAATTGAAGAATGGTGTCAAAACTGGCGTATTAAAATGAATCCCTATAAAAATACAGATACGACTTTACTATTTGACGTAAACCAATGGCTTCTCTATTATCCAGTACCCTTTAATAATATCTCACTGATTCCCATAGAACTCTTCCAGTACGTAGGGCTACATCATGACAAACTGTAACTTTCCAAAATCCTTCGTAAAATCCTCAATCCTCCTACTTTCTTGCGCATAAAGCCATCCATAATGACCTCGATGTCCCATTTGTTGCTGATTTGGCTCGAACCCGACACCAGTCCTTTCATTACAGACTTTAATTCTAATCAAACCCACTAGTTTCAAACCTAGCTTCTTCTTCATTTCCCGACAATCCTCCGAAGTTAATGAAAACATTATGGCCTCGTGATCTTCTAAGTTGAATAAGTTAAGTGAATACTACCAAAGGGTAGTTTCTCTACTTGCCATTATGTATAATTCGTTCTATTTACAATACAAATGTAAATTTCAATGTATATACATTTTTTTAAATAGTTCGAATATTAGTGATATTGTCCTATAAAGCAGTTCTGTAACCCTCGAAAAGTAGTTTATTCAGATAGCATTCTATGTTTTACTACTCCGATAAGGGAACTAGGACCAAGGTACACAGAAGTTCGTTATCAGGTTCTTTCCTATTGTGTTCTCTCAGAACAAAAAGAAAGCGGAAGATAGCGGACAGTGGTGCAGTTTTCTTTAAATGAGGGCTCGGTGGATTCTTGCCAATTTATTTGATGAATGTTGCTCTGCTCAAAGTTTGCCGTGTTTTTGCTCCAAGCTCCCCCTGAAGGCCGGAAACACGGCGACAAGGCAGACAGGGGCGCTGACAGGGCGCTGCGCCCCGACCCCGCGATATTCTGGCCTCTCTAATTCAGTTGCTATCTTCTCTCTTGTCACTTTATCTTCTCTTCTCGCTTATCCACGACGATCTCTTCTGGCATATTCTTGCGGTGACCCGTCCTTCGGCACTAAAATGTAGGACAAGGCACTTCCGAAGAAAATCTGAAAAGCTGAGCACACAAGGAAACAATTATTAGTGCAATGATATTTGAAAATAATGGATTAAAACTTCTTTACTGGTAAAAACGGACAGTTTTTCGTAAACCAAATTTGGTAAATAAACAAACAAAATGAAATCAACAAAGTTTATTTATTTCGCGTCACTATATGGAGCTCTAAATTTTATCTGTCCAGGATTAACCATTTAATGTCCCTTCGGAAGGACGGGATAACTTTTACTCCCTTTAAAAATCCTAGGGCCACCGGCCGAGCTACGAACCCGCGAACTTAAGGTCACTCGAAATTAAATTGTTCGGGTCTTGGTAAATAAACATGGCGAAATCAGAAAAAATACTGATTATAAACTTGTAACTGTAAAACTTCGGCATGTTAAAAAAAAAATAATTATTATTATTCCAAGAGAACTCCTTGGAGTTCCAAATTTTGAGAAATGGAAGAACCCTCCTATTCGGAAACAGTACATGCATTAGGCCTAAATAATTCGATAATGATTGTAAGAATGAATTTAATAGTACAAAATAATCCCCGTGAAAAACAACATCAAACATTCGGCTTGTTAAGGTCGCCTATACAAATTTAATTTAAGTTAAGTTATAAGTTAGGTTAAATATATCCTAAGTCAAATGCAACATTTTATTTTTGCTTTAAAATCAAAAGAAGTAATGAGTTGCAATTGGGTAGTACTATTTGATATATATATATATATATATATATATATATATATATATATATATATATATACACGTATATAATATTAATAAGACCTAACAAATACAATAGATGTTGTTAGGCGTGATTAGACTGAATAAAATTTGATAGAAGTAAATGGAAGTACCTCGGGAATTGAATGAAAGCTCAGATATTAACAAAGCGTTTGATTTATTAATTTAAATAACATGCGAGATTTTCTTAAATACTATTAATATACATGTAAAAGATACAAATTAATAATAGAGTCTACGAAATAACTTAAAACTAAATATGTAACTTAGCGATCTAATGAACAAATAAATCTTAGACAAAAAAAAGAAGAAAAAAATTATTAACATGAATGGGAGCGATAATTAAGAATAACAGAAATGCTCCATGCTAGCATAATGGCCAAAGATATAAACAAAAAAATGAACGTTATACTGAAGAGTTCAATAAGGCGCGAAGATGTTCGAATTATTATTATCTTCGCCAGTGATCACGGCATGAAGGAGCAATGAGTATGATATCATGAATTACGTTGATCATCCGGAGAAAATTAGTTGACAATTTGAAGCCTTATGATAATGCAATGTGACTTACAATTTGCGTGATGTATACTCAATTCTCATCAGCTCAGCATAGCTTCTGGCGAGTAACAAACTTTAAGACCTCTGGAAGTTCTCATATGAAGAGCGGCTTGAAATCGGAGTGTGCGATGGTCGTAGCTGCGAAGGCCTGATGGAACTGCTCCGCTCGGCGTCCTGATAGCAAGTAAGCGAAGTGACTCAATAGCGTCGCTCCCCCTCTCCTTGGTTTTGGCGGTACCGTATTTCCGATTCAAGAGGCAATGATTGGTTGGTTCCATCTGGCAGGTAGTCCAGGTTCGCGACTAAACATTCCCCCGCCCATGGCACGAAAGTGGCATTATTGAGATGGTAAAGGGCATATGCGGGTGATTGGGCGCTTTATTATGCCGGAAGCGGTTCGGAGGCTAGCGACTCGGGCGATACCGTCCGCTCCGGGATGCAATTCGGTAACCCGTGCTAATGGCCAACGCAGAGGAGGCGAGTTATCGGTTTGGATCAGCACGAGAGCACCGATAGTTAGTTCGGGGGCGGACTCCGTCCAGCGGGATCGCTGCTGGAGTATGTGAAGATATTCGATGGTCCATCGCTTCCAAAAGGACTGATGGATCTTGTCAGTAAGTTTCCAGCGCGCCACGCGATTGATGGGCACATCAGATAGGTCCTGAGTGGGGGGAGCGGTTATCGGTCGACAGATAAGAAAGTGTCCGGGAGTTAAGGCTTCGAGATCATGAGGGTCGGATGAAAGCGCACATAAAGGTCTGCTATTGAGTACGGCTTCAATCTGAGTAAGAAATGTTGAGAATTCCTCGAAAGATAAAACCTGAATACCCATTACGGTACGGAGATGGCGTTTAGTAGATTTAATCGCGGCTTCCCAAAGACCCCCGAAATGGGGAGCCCTGGGAGGAATAAAATGCCATTGAATGCCCTCGCGCGAGGAATGTTGAACAATAGTTTCCTGAGTATTTACGTTTCGGAAGAAACGACCGACTTCGCTGATTTGACGGCTAGCTCCTACAAAGTTGGTTCCGTTATCGCTGTAGACATCTGAAGGACGTCCTCGTCTACCACAAAAACGAGCAAAGGCAGCTAAAAAGGCTGCAACGGATAGTTCGGATGTAAGTTCTAGGTGAATGGCTTTAGTGGTGAAACAAACAAATGCACAGATATATGCCTTGGTTACGCGGCATCCTCGGATGCGAGCAGAAGACACGGAAAAAGGGCCTGCGTAATCAATTCCTACCTTTGAAAATGGGTATGTGGGTGTGATACGATCACGGGGCAGGCGTCCCATTGTGGGGATGAGTGGTTGAGGCTTAACGTGGAAACATTTGTTGCATTTAGCGAGGCGATGCCGAACTACGTTTCTCCCGTCCAATATCCAGAATCGCTGACGAATAAAGGAATGTGTAGCAGAGGGACCAGCGTGCAGATTTTGACAATGGGCTTGATCAATGACTAAGTTGGTAAAAGGATGATCTTTAGGAAGCAAGGCCGGATGTTTAGCGGAAAACGGTTGTGGGCCATGATGGAGTCGTCCACCTACGCGGAGGACCCCCCGCGGATCGATGAATAATTGCAGAGTACGTTAAAGTGCAATTTTGATGTAGGGTTATCGGCTGCTTGATATTCATTTGTGAGAGCGACTTGTTGAATGGCCTTAACTAATATGTCTAGAGCGGCAGATAGCTCAGCGGCGGAGAGAAACCCGGTGGAGCGGCACGCGGGTTTCCTGACGTTATGTGCGAAGCGGAGACACCACGCAGTGACGCGTTGCAGCCGAGAAAGAGACGAATATCGACTCTCTAAATTAAGAGTGGTAAGGGCGGTGCATGAGATAATTTTGTGAGTGGTTCGCCGTTCAGTATCAACGAGACCAAGAGGTACGTCGATGCGCGAGGTAGGCCATCAAGAGGGCGGTTGAGAGAGCCAGGACGGACCTTTCCACCATAAGACATGATTGGCTAATTCCTTAGGAGAAATCCCGCGAGAAGCGCAGTCGGCAGGGTTGTCCTTACCTTCAATAAGGCGCCATTGAGAAGGGGGTATGCTTTCTTGAATTTCCGTTACTCGGTTTGCTACGAAAGTTTTCCAACGGTGGGGTTCGCCACGGATCCAGGCGAGAGCTACAGCGGAGTCTGAAAAGGCTATCAGGTCTTCGAATGGCTGGGAAAACATTTCTGTAATTTTGGCGGTTAACTTAGCAAGGAGGTGAGCGCCACATAGTTCCAATCGCGGGAGTGATACTCTTTTCAAGGGGGCTACCCTGGATTTGGCCATTAAAAGGCTGACGGCGATTTCCCCGGAAGAGGAGGTGGAATGCAAATATATAGCGGCGGCGTAACCCAGCTCGGAAGCGTCACAAAAGGCAACTAGGCGTTGGCAACTGCGCGACTCTTGATAATAAGGAAAGCGGCGAGGGATAGAAACGTGAGATACTGCTTCCAGTTCTTCTTGAAAGGAGTTCCAATCCCGGCTGATATCAGGGGGAGCGGGTTCATCCCAATCAGAGTGTCCGACCCATAAACGTTGGATTAATAATTTTGCGGTGAATGTCACGGGAACTAACCATCCGGGAGGGTCATAAATGCGAGCTAATTTGGAAAGAATAAGCCGTTTGGTAGCGGGAAGTTTGTCAGAAGACACGCGATAAGAAAAAGTGTCTGTGTCGGCTGACCATACGAGACCGAGGATCTTAATGGTAGAGTCATCTTCGGAAGAGAATTCGAATGAATGAGTCCCAACAAGACAATGCTCGGCTGCTAGATTGGATAGAATTTGAGGATGATTCGCAGCCCATTTGCGGAGTTCAAAACCTCCGGATTGCAATAGAGCGATGAGATCGTCCCTTAATTGAACGGCTTCTGGCAACGTAGAGGCTCCAGTAATAATATCATCTACGTACGTGTCCTTGCGAAGAACGGAGGCGGCGTGAGGAAAACGAGCCTCTTCATCTTGACTTAATTGCTGAAGAGTTCGAATAGCAAGGAACGGGGAGGAGCTGACACCGTACGTGACCGTGTGGAGGCGATAAGAGCGGACCGGCTCATCGGGTGAGAATCGCCATACGATTCTTTGTAAATCTTGATGTTTGGGAGGCACTAGTATCTGACGATACATCTGCCGAATGTCGGCAGTGAAAATGTATCGGTGCGTTCGAGTGCGAGTAATTAAAGTGACAATATCTGATTGTAACTTTGGCCCGGTAAAAGAAATATCATTTAGTGATTTTCCATTTGAGGATTGCGCCGAAGCGTTGAACACCACTCTAATTTTAGAGGGCGGATCGTCAGGGCGGTGTACAGGATGATGAGGGAGGTAGTATGTGATACCGGAAGCGTCATCCTGTACACCGCCCTGACGATCCGCCCTCTAAAATTAGAGTGGTGTTCAACGCTTCGGCGCAATCCTCAAATGGAAAATCACTAAATGATATTTCTTTTACCGGGCCAAAGTTACAATCAGATATTGTCACTTTAATTACTCGCGCTCGAACGCACCGATACATTTTCACTGCCGACATTCGAGCTTTTGAGCTTTCATTCAATTCCCGGGTTTCGGCACCAAAATGTTAGGCGTGATTAGACTGAATAAAATTTGATAGAAGTAAATGGAAGTACCTCGGGAATTGAATGAAAGCTCAGATATTAACAAAGCGTTTGATTTATTAATTTAAATAACATGCGAGATTTTCTTAAATACTATTAATATACATGTAAAAGATACAAATTAATAATAGAGTCTACGAAATAACTTAAAACTAAATATGTAACTTAGCGATCTAATGAACAAATAAATCTTAGACAAAAAAAAGAAGAAAAAAATTATTAACATGAATAGGAGCGATAATTAAGAATAACAGAAATGCTCCATGCTAGCATAATGGCCAAAGATATAAACAAAAAAATGAACGTTATACTGAAGAGTTCAATAAGGCGCGAAGATGTTCGAATTATTATTATCTTCGCCAGTGATCACGGCATGAAGGAGCAATGAGTATGATATCATGAATTACGTTGATCATCCGGAGAAAATTAGTTGACAATTTGAAGCCTTATGATAATGCAATGTGACTTACAATTTGCGTGATGTATACTCAATTCTCATCAGCTCAGCATAGCTTCTGGCGAGTAACAAACTTTAAGACCTCTGGAAGTTCTCATATGAAGAGCGGCTTGAAATCGGAGTGTGCGATGGTCGTAGCTGCGAAGGCCTGATGGAACTGCTCCGCTCGGCGTCCTGATAGCAAGTAAGCGAAGTGACTCAATAGCGTCGCTCCCCCTCTCCTTGGTTTTGGCGGTACCGTATTTCCAATTCAAGAGGCAATGATTGGTTGGTTCCATCTGGCAGGTAGTCCAGGTTCGCGACTAAACAGATGTAATAAGGTGTTAACAAACCTTCTAAAGTTAAGAAATAATGTTGAATCTTTTCAGGAACATTAATGAGAAATTTTACATGTATACAATATATATAAAAAAAAAAACCTGTACCACTACAACCCATGAAGGGTCTAGGGTTCGGTACATGGTAGAGACTGTACTGCTTCATGGACAACGGTTCTGCAAGGAGGTGACTTGTCCTAGGTCACGCTCAACCGCCAGATTTTCCCCCCTTATTTGGGGAACCCTATTTTTATAATATATTATATATTATAATATATTATATATTTTATAGAGGCTGGGTGGGCCCCAGGAGAGTCTTAGATCCCATAAGATCCATCTCCTCCTGCAAACAGACTAAATAAAAATCATGGCCTGCAGTAGGATTTGAACCATGATTTCCGCCATCGCAACTTAATGCTCTACCACTGAGCTACTCCGCTCCCTAATACAATATATTCGAATGAATATATTATATGATTCTAAAAAATAAATTATTTATCTATAACATATGGACAGTTTATACAGGGGGAATACGATGAGGAGATGAAAATAAGGTTGGAATAATATTCATTCTCTAAAAGTGTAAATAGGTCGAGGAGATGACAACTGATAGGAGCCAGGTGGAGGGTGCCAGCTGATAAGGAACCCTAGGCTTCACACTAATAGCAAAGTTATTTATCTACTAGCTCATATTCATACATATATACACACTTTTGCCCGCGGCTTCGCTTGCGTGTAATGTGGTCTGCCACATGAAGTTTCTTGACAGATCATTTTATAAGTAATTTAATGTTTTTTTTACTATAAGTTACTCATACATCCAAAATTTCAGATGTCTAACTTCAAAACTGACGAATTCCATACAATCTTTGAACCCCTATTATGTTAAAGGGGAAACCCTTGAGGGTGGAATTATCCAAATTACTTTCTTAAATTATACGAAGAACCTATCTGCAAAATGCTGAGTTCCTGATTTGCCTTCAATTCGGTACTATAATGGATTCTCCACAGAACAGAAATAACTATCTGGCACGTGCCCTCGTGCCCCCCCCCCTAAATCTTTCGCATGTATAATATTAGCAGGAAAATTAGATTAGATTTGCCTTTAATTATGTACCTTAATGGATTCTCGACAGTACCTAAAAAACTGCCTGGGGGCGTATTTAGGGGGGACATGTGCCCCCGTGCCACCCCTAAATACGCCCTTGCTGTATCCTATGTGCTATTCTGATGTATAACCTATATATTACGGTAAAGTTTCATCCAAATCCGTTCAGTAGTTTTTGCGTGAAAGAGGGACAAACATACAAACTTTCGCATTTATATTATTAGTACGATATATATATATATATATATATATATATATATATATATATATATATATATATATATATATATATATAAAATTATATATAATCAATTAATGGAAGTCAAAATTAACATATTTTTGTAGATTGATTTAAACGAAGAATTTTAAATTGTATCTGTCTTATTCCATTGATTTTTAGTGATAACCCATCGAGAAATTAAAAAAATATATATATAAATATATATATATATATATATATATATATATATATATATATATATATGTAAGATTGTTTTGACGTGATTTTATTCTTTATTTATAAAGGAATTAAATTACACGTTCTTTCAAACTAGTAATTAAACACGTGTAACAAAATTAATTTAACTAACAAACTTTAGCACATGTGTTTTTATCAAAAGTCTAAACAAACACTGAAGGTTACAACAGTGAGTTATCACATGCAGTAACCTTACACCTCCACCTCTGAAGACGATTCACACGGAGAAAAAGGAAGCAGCTTGCTGGAATGAAAGAAATTGGAAATCTTCTTTTTCTTTCCACTTGCGACTTCATAAAATGTTGGTGAAATCTTTCGGACGATTGAAAAAGATCCAATTCGTACGGGGTCAAGTTTGTTGCGATTTAATTTGTTTCCGTTCTCGATGTAAACCAAATCGCCAATCTTGAAATCATGATGTCTCCTATTCTTGTCTATTCTCGCCTTATTCATTTGAAAGTTCCTTAAAGAATTTTGAAAAGCTAATTTTCGATCCTCTTCTAAGGAAGATGTATTGTCTTCGATAAGAGGAGATATAGACTGTTTCTTCCCAAGAAGTAAGTATGATGGTGCGAATCGTGTTGAGCTATGAATTGTATCATTATACTCATTGACACATTCCTTTGCGAGAATCGGCCAGGCTTTATTTGTCTCACTGTTTATTTTGCATCGTAAACGATTCACTAGCGTTTGATTTAATCTTTCGTTAAGCCCATTTGATTCTGGATGATCAATGCAACAAAAAACAATCTGTATTCCTTTTTTTTCCAAATAGTTTTTAAAATGGGTTGAATTTATGGAAGCATATTGGTCGGCTAATAGGACCGAAATATTATAATTTTTAGCAATCGGATTAATCAGATTAATTAAGTCGTGAGCGCTTTGACCCTTACTCGTTGAGATCCATGCATATCTGGTGAAATGATCCACCAAAATGTGCATGTATTTCTTTGGTGACCGATTCCCTGAAAACCCTCCAACAGTATCAAGTGACATTATTTGGAACGGGTCAGTGGCAGGACCCAGTTGTGAGAGAAGGCCGATAGCTCGACTGCGACGGGCTTTATTTCTAACACATATCTGACAACTTTTACAGAAGTTATGGATTGCTTTGTCGAAACCCTTGAAGTAATAATGCGGTCGAATCGTGGCGATCATCTGTGCTGGACCAATGTGACCGTAATGATCATGAACCAGCTGGATGATTTCATTTCCTAATTTTGGAGAAACAAATATTCTCAGTTTGCCTTTTAATCTTTTAAGGATCATCCCTTGCTTATAGTCAGTCCGTTTTGCTACTTTTAACTCCGGAAAGTGTTCAGCTTGGTCTTTTAATATCTGAGGTAGATCGATCAAGTTCACGATCCTGATTGCATCTTCATTATTGAAATATTCCAAAACCGGATTTCTTGATAGTAAGTCGGCTAGAATATTTTCTTTGCCTTTTTTATAAATAATGTTGAAAGTAAATTGTGATAAATAAAAAATTAAATCGCCAAGAATTTCATCTGATCTGGCCTTTGTCTTCAAGTTTTCTAATGGCTTATGATCGCTGCATACTGTAAAGTGGCGTCCTATTAAATAATATTGCCAAAATTTTATAGCGTCTTTGATCGCCTTGCATTCCAAATGAATGATGTTTAAACGTTTTTCCCTTTCCGATAGTTTCCTTGAATAATAAGCTACAGGATGCAGTATTCCATCTTCTTGTGGCTGTTTCAGAGTAGCGCCTATCCCTTTAAAACTGGCGTCTGTTTCTATAAAAACGGGCTTATTATAGTCGTAAATTGACAGTATTGGGGCCGTACATAAATAATCTTTTATCATATTGAAAGCTTTTTCACAATCACCGGACCATTCAAACTTCACGTCCTTTCTTAATAACTGATGTAATGGTTCCAGTTTTTGAGAACTATTTTCTATATATCTTAAATAAAAGTTTATTGACCCTAAAACACTTCGTACTCCAGTTTTATCCGATGGACTTTGTAGGTTTTTTATTGATACTAAATTACCTTCAGCTGGTGAGACTCTGTTCTTTGAAATTGTATGACCCAGATATTTAACAGATTTAGCTACAAACAAACACTTGACTAGTTTTAGTTTGAATCCTTCAGCGTCGGTCACCTGCAAAAATTTTTCGATATGTTCAAGATGATCTTCCCAGGTTTGAGAGAAAATCAAAATATCATCGATATAATTGATGCAGAATTTTTCCAAATCATTTCTTCGGATAATGTTTGATAAGATTCTCTGGAACGTGACCGGAGCATTTTTCAGACCAAATGGAAGGACTTTGAACATGAACTTTCCATATTTTGTTATAAACGAAGTTTTTTCTCTGTCCTCTTCTTTTAGTGTAATACACCAAAATGCTGAATTAATATCTAAAACCGTAAAGTATTTACAATTTACAACTTTGTCGATTACGTCCTGTATCGTAGGAAATGGAAAAACTTCTGGAACTACCAATTTATTTAATTTGCGAAAATCGATACACAAGCGTGATTTCTTGTTCTCCTCTTTCTTGAACGCGAGGGTTACAGGGGAAGCGAACGGAGAATCAGATTCTTCAATAATTTTTGCTTGCAATAATGCCTTAATCTGACTTCGTATTTCTTCATCGTCTGGAATTGAGCATTTATACGGTCGACAAGTAACATATTCATTAGATAATAATTTTATCTCTGCTTCTTTTGATTTCACTTTCCCAATATCAAATTTATCCTTTGCAAATATGTGTTTATGCTTTTCTATTAGCTTTCCAATCTGCTGTTTTCGCTCCTCATTTTCAATATGATGTAAATTGACGTCGAACTCTTCTTTTTTTAAACTTTCATTAAAATTTAATTGAGTATTATCGTTGGGATCATTATTATCAATTGAAACTTGATTATCATCTATTTGAATTTTTTCCATCTGATCTAATTTAGATCGAATAAAATTATCCTCTCGATCACTATTGGATCGATTAAAGACCCACCCAAGTATTTGTAGTTGAAAGCTTTCCTAACAATATGCCAGCCTTTATCTACAAAAACGTTCAAGAATGACTCTTTCCAAGTACTCCAGTGACCATTTACACCTATTTTCTTTAGATTTATTTCAAACCAATCTTTTGCTGGGCCCATGACAAAAAAACGCAAAGCTTGAATCTTACCACTATCGGAATTTACCTTGAAGCGGCTACACTCTTCTTCAAATTTAGTTAACCATTCTTTAGGATCTGATTTATTCCTTTCAAATTTTTCTATAACAAATTTTTTTTCGATTTGATGAAGTTTTATTTCCTCTTGTTTTAAATTTAAATATAATTGGGTTTCTAATTGTCTAATCCGATTTTCTAACTCTATTTGTTCAGCTTTAGCAACCGAGGAATTTGTTATTGGGTCACATTCTTCTAAGGGAAACTCTCTAAAACAAACATTAGCAGCTTCATCGAAGTATTCTTTTTTTATATTTTCATCGATTTTTACAGAAACTGTTCTATAACCTGTTTGGTTCTTAATAGCAAACATTGCATTTTTTATGGGTTTTTTATTTAATAGAGAAATGTGGATACTTACATCTCTAAATTCTTCTGGCACTAAATACCAAGTATTCCTATCAATGGATATACATTGAATCACAAATTCTTTCTCAACTTTCTTAACCACTTGAATATGAAGAAAATTCATTTTTTTTACTAGTTGAAATCTTGTAATTTAATTTGTAAGATTGTTTTGACGTGATTTTATTCTTTATTTATAAAGGAATTAAATTACACGTTCTTTCAAACTAGTAATTAAACACTTGTAACAAAATTAATTTAACTAACAAACTTTAGCACATGTGTTTTTATCAAAAGTCTAAACAAACACTGAAGGTTACAACAGTGAGTTATCACATGCAGTAACCTTACATATATATAAATATATATATATATATATATATATATATATATATATATATATATATATATATATATACAACAAATTGGAACTTATTGTTACCTGCAGCTCCTCCCTTAGGCCTTGTGGACATCTGGATAGGGCTATGTGGAAAACAAGGTACAGTCAAGGGCACATTTGAAAAAAAAAGCACGTATGTGAAACGTTCGGAAGAAAACCTATTACCTTGCTTTACACAAAATATTATTATTTACGACATCCAACTTCAAAATTTATCTTTCGGAGCAAGATACAGCTCCAATCGGGGGGGGGGAGTCACTCCTCACCGTGAATAACATTCTTCTTTGAAAAAATTGTCTAATCTGTGTACACTGCTGCACTATATCGTAGCGGTTCCATTAACTTCTTTCGATTGAGTGGACATATTTTTCACAATACAAGAGTAGGTTCGTTTCACAAAAATTGAGCGTGGAAACTGATTGATTTGGACTCTTAATATTAGAGTATTAACATGTATCGGGGAACAGAGTGACTCATAGCTAGAGCGCTGAGTTACCGTGACAAAGGTACTCGTGTACTGGGAGATTTTATTTAATCTTTTAGCGGTGGGGGGGTAGATCCTATGGAATGTAGGACCCTCCTTGGTCTCAACCAGGGTCTACAATGTGGGACCCCAAAATAGGGGGGGGCTGGCCGTTGTGTATGATCTAAGACAAATCACCTCTCTGCACAACCATTGTCCAATAAACGTATAGTATCTACCTTGTTCTGATCCCAAGGCCCTCCACGGGTAGTAGTGGAATATTACTACTATTAGTCTACGGCTCTACGATTCGGTGACGAGTCCTTGCCTCCTCCAGCAGCTTCTTCCAGTCTTCTCTGTTTTTTGCAGCCATCATCCAGTTTCTGACTTCCAGGATATCCCTCGCGTCTCTATCCACACCATCCGACCACCTTAGCTTCGGTCCCCTTCTTCTTCTCGAGCAGTAGAGAGGTTCTGCCAAAACCTTTTTAGGAATGGTCTAATTTTTTCTTCTATTTTTTAAGAAGTAAACAAAATCTGCAACGTTATACATTTAGTGGAATATTAGTATCATAATTTATATGATTAACTTATACATCATTAAATTATATTTCTGATTGTTGGTCCAGTTAACAATTCCATTTCGGTCAATAGATTAAATAATATACGTGCCAAAACTGGATTTTAACCCGGTAACATCATTGCTGACCTCCCCCATTCTCTTAAACCTTTTCAAAAAATATAAATCACACAAAATTATTATAAGAATATTTGTGTACTTATCTTTGATATATATATATATATATATATATATATATATATATATACATTTACCCGATCAAATTTGGACAAATAATGATTCATTCATATATGAAAAGCCAATTTAAATTTGAACATATCTTTTTACGTCAGTACATAATAAAAAGGAACTTTAGATAAGGACGTGAATTATTTCTGAGTCGTCTGAGAGCTAAGAGTCCTTCCCGAGAGAGGAAGTAGTGGGGGGAGGTTATATATGCTCGGGAATAAACCTTATAATTTAATTAATGGCGGAGGGGGGATCCAGGTCTAGGCAGGATTTGGTTATAGAAAAGCACAATTTGCCCTCGGGACCTCGTCCTCCTGGGTTAATCCTCGCTCCCATATATCTCTCCTCCCTTCCTATCTCTCTCTCTCACTCCCTATATCTCTCTCTCACTCCCTATCTCTCTCCCTCAGCCATTCTCCACCCCTCTTACAGTCTTCCTATACCAGCAATTTCCTTGACGCAATCTTATTTCTATTACCCCGAGAGTTGAGAGAACATCTTCCTTGCGCTGGATACAACACAGCAATGCTATTCTTAGTGGATGATAGTCAGAATTGTTGGAATAGAATCCATTCGTTTTAATAAATATCTAATTCACTACTTTATAAACATTTAATTTATAATTTAATAGTAGTTGTTTATTCATTCAATGTAGCTATTAATTATTATTAGGATAGGGATCTTTAATGAGTATCTATCTCCGCAAAGGCCTTTCAGTAAATATTTGATGCATGTTTGCTTAGTTGTTTTAAAAACTTCATGTGTTTTTTACATTTTTCAAAGTAATTGGGTTCAATACAAGACAGGGACTCTACAGACTACAAACAATGATTTAGCTCAAAAGAGGATTTTTTTAGAATCTGCAGGCCCACGAGCTCCATATGAAGCTGTTAACAGATTTATGCTTTATTTAACTTAACCGATATAATATTGGTAAAACATAAACATGACATTCACTTTAATGTATAATCCCTTGTATTAATCATGGATTTTCTGTATTTAACTCTACTAATTAAATAAAGCTGAAGCGAGTATTGATTACGTATCGTAATTAAATGAAACTATCCCATGTTATTGCTTCGTGAAATTATTAACTAAATATGAATAACAGATAGGCTTATGAATAATTAATTACACGTCTAATAAACTAAGTATTTAAATGCTAATGCTATTTATTTTATTTTATTCTTTTCAAACAAGGGGATACTTATTTTAACAAGATGAGTATAATTATCTGTTGGTTCTATTTTCTTTTAAAAGTTAAATATGTTAACGTATATTTTTTCGAATTTATATATATATATATATATATATATATATATATATATATAGTGTGTGTGTATTTATATATTTATTAACTTAAGGCAAATACTAAAAAGTATTAATTTTATTCATCATCACTGTTTTTAGTAATTATCCTGTTAGTAATATAGAATTCGAAAATAAAACAAGAGTAAATTATATGAAAAGGGACTTTACATTTATGTTAAAGGGAATAAGGCTAAAAGCAACAAAACAGAAGTGCTTTATTTACAGCATAAAAACCTTTAGCTGCTGATTTCCCTCTATAGTACTTTAATTTTCTTTAGTTGAAAACATTATTCTCCCTTTGTTAAAAAAACATTAGTAAACATGAAAGAATTCGATAATTACCTGAAGGGGAGGGGGGAAAAGTATAATAATAGTTTTTGGGCGTACGAACATACACGCGTGTGTGTTGGCGTTTTTGACAGTGATATATAAAACACAATTAAGAATGAAAAAATTTTTAAGATCTTTGGAGATCTTTAAGAGAAAACGGCTATTCCTAATCCTATTTGTGATATGCTTCCAGAAGTTCGTAATAATTCCAAAGATTATTGAACCTTGAAAAAAGGTCATCAAATGGATTTTAAAAAGGATATAAATGGACTTGTTTTAGCCGAAAGTGTAGAGAAAACATTTACATAATAAGAGAAACGTGGCTAGAGGTGTCTAGAATTAGCATTCATTATTACAAACATGAAGGAAAGCTATTTTCCAAGTAACCGACAATTATAAATACTTGCAAACATATTTATTTTATTGAAACCAAATATAATAAATAATAAACAAAACATGGCAAAAATAACTCAACTCCTATTTAGATTTTATTGACTATTTTGTTACACTATCAGGTGCTAGCCGCACTACAAAAGGCATGTCACAACTTTTTCACTTGATTTTTCTTTGAACGGTATACTGTAAGGTGTGAATAGCAGATAGAATATTTATATCCAAATTTGTGATTGGAAATTTCAATTTCCCGGCATTAAGAAAGATATCTGCTAACCGTCGAACGGACGGCATAGCGCCTTGTGAAAAATTAAGAGTAGTAATTTTTTTTTATGGATAGAAAAAAGCCGGTTTTAGGAAATCGCCCTGTTGAAAATTATACCGTTCCCACTCGAATTAGCGCAATACATTAAATACAACAACAAAAACAAAAATAAAAAATAAAAGCCATCACAAATCCTCAGAGCGACCATTTAGCGCGGGCCAGTTTCCATCTATGAAAATTAAAACGATGATTCATTTTGCCTTTTCCCAGTTGGAAAACTGAGCGGATGCCAAGGCCCTTTCCAAATGGCACAACTTTAGCCACCGCCCTCCCCTCCAAAATATTTCATCTACTTCGGGGCATTCTGCCCATCCAACAAATCTTCAAATATTGCCATCGCTATCAGCTCGGTGGAGAGGGGTATACCTCTGTCATTGCGAATATAGTGAAACCTCTCTGCAACTGACACCTCTTTTATTAAATCCCATCGAAGGGGTCAATCACTTAGATCCATGTAACAAGCAGCATTTTCCTTATTATTTGTTTATCCTTTTAATTAAGAAAGTCAATTTATCCTGCTGTGACTAATTACGCAATGTTACAGTGGAGTCCTTAATTTTGCCTATCCAGGTATAATTATCTGCCATCTTGCAGGCTCGAAACCCTCATTGTACGTTCCTTCCGAAGTGCACCTACATCTACCGGGCTGAGAACCCTCTGGTCAATTCACAGATATGCGAACCACGGTCTCGAACTTGGGATCTATAGATCAGTAATTCAGAAACCTATGCCACTCTTCAATTTTTAACTATTTATCTTTTAAAATAGAACTCTACTGACTGGGTTATTTCGTTCTCTATTAAGGCCCCCATCCACGGTCAAACAATTTGCACCAATTCGGTGTTTGTACAAATGCCTGTTTGAACCAACGTGAGACCATCCACGTTGCAACCCGTTGTGCAAACATAAGTTTCGTTTTCAACATCTTGTGAGCCTGTCAGACACGGACGATTGTTGTGCCACGATTATCCTTGCACTGGGGACAGAAAAACGTTCTAAAAAAAGAAGAAGGCCAAACATATGGATGATGAGTTGGCTTCTGAAGAGTAACAAATTTGGTCACGACCGCTTGGTCACAGAGCTCAGGCTAACCTCATCTGCGGACCACAGAAACTACTTTCGAATGAACGCAGCTACTACCGAATCCGAGGAAGAGGCGAAAAGGCCTCTGTTCACGAAGAGGAAATTAGACTGATCCGAAATTTGCACAATACTACCATCCACGGTCAAACAGGTAGTCAAACAAGGGTCGTTTGCGCAAAAGTTTTCTATCCAGACCGATTTTACTCAAACAGTTTGCAAAACCTTCAAACAGCACCATCAACGATCAAATTATTTGCACGAACAGGGATTTTTATATATTTATATATTTTATATATTTATATGCGCAGGGGGGGGGGGGGGGAATTATTTGCGCAAATTGTTTGATCGTCGATAGGGGCCTTTATACAAAAAGGTTCAAGTAATAACTTTGTAACATTTTTCTGTTGACTATATTCTATTTACTTCTAAACATATATAAACAGATACCTGATATTACTTCTGAAGCTTTGATTGGTTTATTATTTTATTAATAATTGAATAGCACTTGTCTCTACAGACATTTGTTTGAAATATTTTTTTTTTTGTTGAATAATCGAACTACATCCATTTCTCTCTGTTTTTAAAAAAAGTTTTAAATTATCACCGCGTAATACTTTATTTTACATATTAGTTGGAATAATAAAATATGTTGAAAAAAATTAGTTTAGCTGATGAAGAACGCATTTTGTGAATAAATAAAAATATATAAAAATAAATTAAAAAGATGTATGAAAAACCAAAATCGATGAACAAGAAAGCAGTTGAAAACTTTTAACATTCACAGGTAGAAAAAAGGTCAAGTATAAATAGAATTGAAAACATAAAGCCGGAACAGTTAGAAAATCTTCGAAGCAGACGGAGAATCGAAAACTAAAGTGAAATAAAAGTTTATTGAAATTTAGAGGTAAACATTTTTACGAACATTATTTTTCAGCTAATACTAAATTTAAGTAAAATTTAAATAATAATGGGATAAAGACTTGAAATTTTTTCCCCTTCTTACACTTTATTAGAAAAAACAATCTGAACTGCTGAATACAGTTTTATGATTTGAGTAATGAGTAGTAAAAATGAACGATTATATAATTAGTGAAATAAGAGTCGGTATGGCCTTAAAGCTGACAGGGGGTACCCACTTGTATTTAATGAATAAATTAAGTAAGCTAATCCTGAACGAATAAGTTATAAGCTCTATCATGGACACAAACTTTGTATATATAATTAAACATTGTATTTATATAATTTTATAAACATTGCAAACTAAACACATACGAGCATACTACAAACGCTTTTAAGAAAAACTATACGGACACCCAAACCCATTGATACAAAAAATGGCCGCTACTCTCATGCCTGAGAACACTAGGAAGAGACTTAAAAGGACGTGGATGAGGGATCTATTACAGTAGGAAATTAAAGCAAGCCAATGGAGAGGTACCGCTGGCTACTGTTCTTAGTCATTCCTCTCATGTCATTTTGTTTTATTTTACTGTCAGCCGATCTGTTGATTGACATTTATTTGTTCTTCATATGTTTAGATACAAATATAAAGAGGAAAAATGTATGTATTATTTGAACGAAAATATTTCGGTTAGATGATAAGTCACTAATTATAAGTTATATCTTTTTTTCTTTACCCCGACCCGGACTATCTTCCTTACTGAACAAACGCACTATAAAAATGTGTCATATTTTCTAATTATGTTTGATTTGCAGGATTGTAAACAAGCTATGTTGTTTACCATTGTATTCATGTCCCTCCCATCTCTTATAAATCGATATACCACTACACAAGTCAAACACCGATACTACACTAGAACCACCGGCATACCCTCCAGCGGAACACCAGCAACTCCGCGAGCGGATCGGATACGACCTGAGAGAGGCTGAAGAAACAATAGAGGTGGAGGGGGGCCCTGACAGTGAGCGATGGGAGAGCCAGCCACTAACTGAAGCCCTCTTCTCTTTTAGAAATAAAACAATTCTTTCCAGTCACAACCAAATCTCACCCGCGCTATCTCATCGTCTATTTCTCATAACTCAGTCGTTTGTTTAAGTGACAAAGGGGATCCCTTCAGTAAGAAAAAGAAATACAAATACTTCTATTATTCAATATAATGTATCTATTTTTTTCCAAAAGTATAAATATTGGAGACCACAAGCTCAAAAGAGACGAATAATACGTGTTAAGACAGACGTGTTAAAAGATTCTAAACTGAAACCGGAAACAAAAATAACTGTCAATATTTCGCCCTTTCAGGCATTACATATATGTAAGGGATTTAAATGGAGAGGTCATAGATCAACTCTTGTATGAAGCAGTGATCAACTGTAATTTTAATAATACATTCCAATTAGCAACCTACATTATAAATACAAATATTACAGTAAACTAATAAGCTTAAAACTACCTGCATCGATACAATTGCCGATAGCAAAACTTTCATAAACACTCGTGCAATATTCTCAATCCTAACCGTCCTATTACCTCCTCACTCCCACTCCAAGTCCACATGTGACAAAGACCAGCTTGATAACACACAAGCTTACATATATATATATATATATATATATATATATATATATATATATATATTGGTTTCTACTTATCTTGACTGTTATGGAAATTATATTGTATTTTAGTTCTTGAGTTGCAGTCTTTCGTCTTTCTTAGGCGACGTTTCGAGACTAGGTTAGTCTCATACTCATGCCAAGTTCCAAAGAATGAATCAGTTTTTCATTAATCAGTTGCCTCGCAAAACAGCATAAAATGTTTGTATTACATTGATCATAGCAATTGCAATACAAACATTTTATGCTGTTTTGCGAGGCAACTGATTAATGAAAAACTGATTCATTCTTTGGAACTTGGCATGAGTATGAGACTAACCTAGTCTCGAAACGTCGCCTAAGAAGTTCAAGAAAGACTGAAACTCAAGAACTAAAATACAATATATATATATATATATAGCTCAAATTAAACGTCTTCAACGTATTGGTTTTTTTTTTTAGAGCTGGAATAATAATGAGAATTGAAAAATACTTTAAAATTATATTTAATGAAGTTAATTAATAGGAATTGTATTACTCATGCACTGGCCGCTAGGTGTCGCTAATCTCGAATGTTGCTAACGCGAGCCCCAAAGTTTATTTCCTAACCAAAGTCAATAAAAGCGGCTAAAACCATTTTCTATTCAAAATGATAAATACAGTGGAATAACATGGGAGAATACGAATAACATTCATTTTATTCGTATGCGTAATAAAAAAATATATATACAAAAACCTTTTCATTTGTATTTTTCTGTAATTATCCCTTAGTTGTTTTTCTGTCAGTATCCCCATTCTAATATTTCGCTGCATTATCATTTACAACTTTAATCCCACTTACGCACCATTACTCCCTCCATTACTATGAGGATTAGGTTGGAAAGGTTACCACACGTAAAGCGAAGTTTAGTAGAAAATTCTTATTAGTACAGGCTAGTGGGAATTTCCTAACAAGAATTTTTTTTTTATTTTACTGATGAATATTTGCACTGGCATGTGGGAATCATACTTCGCACCTGTTATTTTTCTCGCCTAAAAAAATGATTCATTTACTTTTAACAACGTCCAATCAAGGATCTTTCTAATCATCCTATTATATTCCTACTTATAATAGCAAAATATTTTCAAAAAATTTTCTGTCACAGAAAAACAATCTTTAAAGAGTAAAAAAAATATTGCTTTGCTGATGATTCAGCCCTTCTTTCACCCAAAAAAGATCCTAACATAGATGCTTCAGCACTTTTAAACCATCTGTTTATCTCAAAAATGTGGTTCCTGTAATGGAAAACACAGGCCAACGATGAAAAAACTTTTTTAATGAAAATACCTTATTCTTATGTTGTTTAGGTTGCTGAATCCAAATATGATGCTTAAAAAGTTGTATCACCCACCATTTATTCACATTTTATAGTTAAATTCATGAAATAAAGAAATATTTTTAGAATTTAACAGCTTTTTCATAGTTAAGATAACATGAAAAAATAGGTCTAATGAACAAAGATGATGTTGGCAGCACTGCTGAAACACATGCTAAACAGCTGATGTTTTGTTTATTTTCAACATAACCTCACTTTTACGTTTCCTGTACATGTGCTCAGTGCAATGTCTCATCGCGGCTGTAAAAACTCTGCTGACAGTTTTTGTTATATTTGTGGTGAGTTTGTTATTAAAAAGCACCAAAGAAACATTACAGACTTTGTGAAAAAGGTTTATCTAGCATACTTTGGAACCAAACTTGGAGACCAGGATAAACCTTGGGCACCGCATAAGGTATGTTATGTATGTGTTGAAGACCTCAGGAAATGGTCAAAAAAAGAGAAAAAACACTTTAAATTTGCTGTTCCCATGATATGGAGGGAACCAAAAAATCATTCCGATGACTGTTACTTTTGCAGTGTAGATATTACTGGTCATAACTCTAAGAACAAGAAGGTAATAAGCTACCCTAACCTTCCGTCCGCCATCCGACCAGTAGGGCACGGTGTAGATTTGCCAATCCCGGAACCACCAGAGGACTTAAATTCTATTGAAACAGAAGTATTTTCTGATGTACAGTCGGAGTTAGATGAACACGATGAAGAATTCCAATGTGTTACAGAAAATGTAGAGCCTAAATTGTTCACTCAGGTCGAGCTTAATGACTTAGTTAGGGATCTGGGCTTAACAAAAGAAAAAGCTGAACTGCTTGGCTCTAGGCTAAAAGAAAAGAACTTGCTGGCGGCTGGAACCAGCATTCATGTGTATAGGAAGAGAGAACAACAATTTTCGAAGTATTTTGAACAAGAGGGTGATTTGGTGTACTGCTCAGACATTCATGGTTTAATGAATGAGTTTGGAATTGAATACAAAACAGAAGATTGGAGGTTGTTTATTGATTCATCCAAAAATAGTTTGAAGGCAGTTTTAGCACACAACGGTAACATGTATGCCTCTGTACCTGTCGGTCATTCTGTACATATGAAAGAGAGTTACGAAAATCTAGAAATAGTGTTAAATAAAATAGGTTATTCTGCACACGGTTGGATGATATGTGGTGATTTGAAAGTTACGTGCATGCTCCTTGGTCAGCAAGGGGGTTTTACCAAATTTCCATGTTTCTTGTGTGAATGGGACAGTAGAGCTCGGAATCAACATTGGTGCAGAAAGAACTGGCCTGCTAGGGAGTCTTTAAAGCCTGGCGAGAAGAACATTTTACGCAAAAACCTTGTAGATCCAAAAAACGTGCTCCTACCACCACTACATATTAAGTTAGGTCTCATGAAACAGTTTGTAAAGGCTTTGCCTAAAGATGGGCTTTGTTTCAAATATCTCTGTCAGAAGTTTCCACACCTTTCAGAAGCTAAACTGAAAGAAGGCGTCTTTACCGGGCCTGATATTAGAAAAATGATGTTTGACGTTAACTTTGAATCCACAATGACCTCAAATGAAAAGGAAGCATGGGTTTCATTCAAGCAAGTTGTCACCAAGTTTTTGGGAAATGAAAAAGACCCAGAATATAAGGCTATTGTTGCTAACATGTTAAAAAAATTTGAACAGTTAGGATGTTTGATGAGCCTGAAAGTTCACTTTTTGAGCAGCCACCTCGATTACTTCCCGGAAAATTTAGGAGATGTTAGTGAGGAGCAAGGTGAGCGTTTTCACCAGGACGTTAAAGTGATGGAAAAACGTTACCAGGGCCGCTGGAATACCAACATGATGGGGGATTACTGTTGGTCACTTCACCGGGAAGTTCAGCAAGCTATTCATCGCAGGAAAAGCTACACAAGAAGCTTCAAGGAAAAAAGGGAAAGAAAATATAAACCAATTCCAGTTGACAAGTGAACCTTGTATCATCACATAAAATTACTATTCCAAGTATTTTACTGTAAATACAAACCATTTTTACGATTCTACAGTGTTTCATTGATTTCCCTATATACTGTAAATGGGTATTAGACTATATAATAAAATACATTTTGCTTGGAAACTAAGGGTGATACATAAAAACTACGAGCAGATTTGGATTCAGCACATAAAAATCTATCAAGATCAGCTATTAAAATTAAAAAAGTTTTCAAAAAGGTTTTTTTTGTTGGCCTGTGAAATCAACGTCAAAGCCATAAAATCGAGTCACGATTACTTCTACCAAGGGACATGCTTCGTGTACAGCAATCAAAATCGACGACTTCGACTCTTTGTAAAACTATGAATATTATATCGAATTATACTTGTACAAAAGACTTAATACGAGATACAGTAATATTAAATAAACTAAACTAAAAAGAAATAACAATAATTAAAAATAAATAAAACAGACCAGCCGATGGAGTAAACTAGCACATCTTCTGGAGTACATTTGCTAAATTTACGAACCAAATAACTATTCTACATTACTATACATAGATCTATTTGGACGTATGGGACAGATCATTGTGGTTTTTTAAAACATACTCATATTGTTGATAAACAGTAAACTTGTAAGAAAGAATTATACTTATTGTGAAAAAGAACTATATAACTTAGGTATACAAAGAGTCTTTCTGATATGAACTAAACAGACTATTAACTATAGACATTGCATGGCGTTGTAACTAACATAGTGACTACTTTCTTGTATAGTCACTTAGCTATACATACTCTGCCATACCATACTCTCTTCTTTTCTCTATCTCTCTATTCTATCTTGCCATATTTATTTATACATCTTAACTGCCAAATATATAAATAAAGAGAGCAGTTTATATACCTATAGTTATTTTTATATTTATATAAAAGAGAAGTTGGGGTCAAGGAACCTTACATTGCCGACAACAATGAAGCAATTGTATCTGCGTTAAAAATCATATTATAATATGTTACTTTAGGTCATCGACTTTGATTTTTCTAAATAATTGTGAGATCTCTAATGAAATAATAATAGTTCAATGGACAAAATTACTTTAGTAAACAAATTACTTCAGGTCATTGATCCACAACACGAAAACAACACGCCGGTTCATGCACAACCCACCTCGCTGTCACCCGCTCTACCGTTTGGGAGTTAAACAACAAATAGAGTAGCGAAGAGAAAACATGACTGGCCATTAATTTATTATCTAACCTTTCCATATCGATCGGGGTAAAAAATAAATCATCGATATAAAATTTTCTGAATTTAACGTAACGCAGACAGCTTTAAAAATTAAATATTGCCATGCTTCCATGTATCGCCGACCCCGAAATATAATCCCACATCTAGATAGTTAGTTTCTGAATTTCATTCATTCATGTTCATTTTATTGAATCGTGCCTATTGAGTAAGGAATTTTTCGAGTGATATAGCTGGGAAGTTAGCCCAAGTAGGAGGAGGTTTTAGTGAAGTGTTAGAATTATTGTCGCCTCTTCGCCATAGAAAGTGACAAGCAGAAACTTCTCTACAACTTAGCTTTCCATCTTCCCCAGTAGCGCTTGTGCTTTGCGAAGTGGATCCACCCACTCTATATCTCGCAATGGACGTATACCTTAATAGAGGAGTTGCAACTTTTAATTTATAAATTGGAATTTACAACTGTATTATAATAATACAAGTAAATGAAATAAGTTATACGAAATAACATGATGAAAGGCAAGCAGAGAAACTACACAGTTGTAGTCCTCCATTCTCTAATTCAATTTAGAAGGTCCCGAAGCCATTTACATTCGACACACCTCAGAGTATTATGGGGAACTGAAAAAGCAGCTAGGTTTGAAACTAGCGGTTTTGAGTGGGAATAAAGTTTTTCATGAAAGGATTGATATAGTGTTCGTACCAAATTAGCAACAAATGGTACATTGAATATCCATACATCATAATGGATGGGTTTATTCGAAACGAAGTAAGGAGAATTGAGGATTTAAAGAAGGAATTTGGATTATAAGGAGTGGATACGAGAGGAATCGCCGAGCTGTAAAAGTCCAAATATGTCTCATCATCTTTGGCTATTGTCTAGTAAGTGTAGAAGTAACATGGAGCCATGAGTAGATGAAAATTCTGAAGGAAAATACAGTACATTGAATCCTCTCACGGTATACCAGTTAATAACGATGCGTTTACTTAAACTTCCTTCAACGGTACAACGATTTGATCCCGATACAAACTATTGAGATTCCATACAAGCTTCATTAACTACACCATTTATATAAAAATGCTAATGAATTATAGGAAATCGAAGCTGATGACAAGCATGAAAAAATACCCATCTTTCAGTGTTCTTCTAAAACTAAGGGCATCGCACTAATTCTCGGACTTAGCTTTGAAAGAAACATTAACGCTTAGAACTTGAGAAACGACTTTATGCTACTTGACTCGTTTTTACCTATCTTGAAAATCAGAAATGAGACAGGAACTTAAAATGTTCACCAAAGTAGTCGTGAACCTCATCCCATCTTAAAATGCATCTCGCAAAATAGTAACAGAGATGATAATGATGAATTTTTTTATTTGTAAATTTGTAAATAATAAGTTACAATAGGTATGTTTCAGAAAATAAGGAGGTATATTGGAAATAAAAAACAACACTAATGAAATAAATAAAATATCACTAAATCTTTTTTCACAATAGAGATTTCTGTATTGGATAAATAAATTCAAAGTTGAGAGGTCCTCATACAAGACTGAAAAGACAAGAAACTGCTCGACGTTTTCGCCTACTTCAACATTTACTGGACAAACGTTCAAAGCTCCCAAATTATTACAAAAGACTCATTTACATGGCAGTTATCAGACCTATTTGGGCATACGGAGTTGAGCTTTGGGGCTCTAATAAACCATCCAATTCATCTCGTATCCAATCCTTACAATCCAAAATCCTTCGTAAAATCCTCAATGCTCCTTATTATGTCACAAACAAACTCATCCATCATGATCTTAATATCCCATATGTTGCTGATTAAGCCCAAACTAGATACCTATCCCTCCATGAAAAGCTCCATACACACTTGAATCCGCTAGTCTCTCAACTTGCTTCCCATAATATTCCTGATAACCCTCCGAGGCGTCTAAAAATAAGAAGGCCTCGAGAACTTCTACGATAGAAGTTTATTGGAGTACTACCAATGGATAGTTTCTCCACAAGTGGTTTTTTTCATGTCCTTTGTTCATACAGAAGATTTACTTGATGTAATATAACTACAATTGTAAATATCAATAAATTATTCTATTCTAAAAAAAAAAAGAAAAAAGTTGAGTGGTGACAAAACTTGAGAATAGAGGAAGTACCCTTCGTAACTTTTATATTCTTGTTCAAACCTGTATACAAAAGAGTATTTACAGAATGTTGTTAACGTTGAAAGGGGCCAACATTTTTTTTATAAAGTTTATTGGTAAAAATAAGTTTTAAGTAGAAAACTCGGAACCGGGCAGAACCACATTAATTAGATATTATAAATACTTCCAACTTTATCAATAAACGGCCGATGAAGTTGGAACTTCAATGATACCCCGAAACTTCTTTGCCGCCAAATTGGGTAAATAAGGCGGGAAATCGGTCCCAGATTAATAATAAACAACAGGAACCAACTCTACTCCTCATTGCGCCTCCATTTTTTTTTCCTTTTTTCTTATTTTTCCTTCTTATTAATCTTCCGCAATTATTATCTTCAGACTTAAAAAAGAAAAGAAATATATAATAATGAGGGGCGGAGTTGTGGAAAGGTTTTAGGGATAATAATTAAAAGAAGAAATATGAAACGATTCTCAGTTTTATTTTTTTTCTTAATTTAAAACGAAATTGTTGAAAAGTGATAACTAAGTATTTTTTTTATATTGGCTAATGATTTCACTAATTAAATAATTCAATGTTTTTTGTTTTGTTATACTTTATTATATTTAATAAATATTTAAATTTTTTTAAAAATAAAAATCAAATTCTGTGCTAATTAATAATTCAATTTAGTTTATAGTTAAATAATGTTAGGAGATATAAAATAAACAATTCCACAACATTTTAGCAAATTAACATTATAAACTAAACAGACACTCAATAATAAACATGTTCTTTATTGATGTTAATTTCTTTTGGTGTTTCACTGAATAAGGTAAGGATGGTTTGTTGTTATTTTACAGTATTTTAGAGGTTTAAAGCTTTCTTTGGTGTGGTTCACTAATTGCATTGTATGTTTTATGTTTATAAAATGTAATTCACAAATTTATCATGCATGTGAATGTGTGAGTAATATTTTAGGATAGAATTGAAGGTATGTTTGCTATCAGAAATACTTTGAAAGTTAGATACGATATTTGCATTTCTTCAAAACATGATTAAATTGTAGGCATTCTATGATGAATTACATAACCCTAAACCTCTAATTAGTAAATTTGAATAGGTATGAATACAAAAATGTAGATGCTCTTTTTCTATTAATTAAAGAAAGTTTCGAATAAATTGAAGTATTGGTTCGTTTCATGAAATGTCTTTTTTTATTATTACAATTCAAATTGGAATTAGTGGATTTCTTTTGTTTACAATGTCAATATTTACAGATTTTAATGAGATGTTATTAATCCTATCTTTTTTTATATTATTTTCTTACACTACAATTAAACAAACATTGTTTAGTATGCCCTAAAATATGGCCATGGAAATAAGTGATTTTTGTAACTAAAACTTATAAAAAAATAACTAGCATTGATTAATCAGAAGAGACATATACTCGCCTCGACATCGCCACGACCTCATCTTTCATGACAGACAGTAAAAAAACAAAAAGAGCTGGGTTACAATGTATTCCCATACCCTCTTTATTTGCCATACTTAGCCTTTAGAGAATTAACGCATTTAAAGACTTTGTTTCATCGCAAAACTCTTGAGTTTTTCAGTTCTAGAATTGAAAATTTAATAACATCAGGGGAAAATGTATAGATAATTGTGATAAATATTTTTAATAACAATGTTTGGAGCTCGTAAACATATTTTACAAAATTACCGATTCTTTGAAAACGGACATTTCCTATGGAACAACCCAATCGTTATAAACTATGAGGAGTATGATGTCGTTTCGTTCTTACACGAGGATTCCAAGTGTTTTTCAAAATGATATTTACCCCCCTACTACCATAAATCGCAAAGCTCCCTGGAAGGCCTTCCTCAGTTGACTGGACCCGCCCCTACCAACTTTTCATCGGGCAACAGAAACCTGCTTTATCTCCCGAAGAACGGAGTATGGCAGGTGGAGGAGGTATTTGGCACGGCAAGAGCAGAACAGAGCCAAAGAACTGCCTATATATCGAAGGGTGTGGCGGACCAATCAGTGGGCCCGTTCCAACCGTGAACCCAACACGGTTTCCCGTTTTCTAATGGTCTTGATAATAATAAAGAAGAAACGTGAATCCTTATAACACCAATCGCTTTTTATTTATTATTTAAGGTCACTTACTCCGACTATGGCTGACAGTGGGAGTTCTAAATTTTGCCCATCCAAGTACAATTAAGATATGAGTTTTCAAGGAATCTTTAACCCCATTTTACGTCCCTTCCGAAGGACAGTATAACCAAGGACCACATTCCCGCCTCTGAACCCTTGGATGTGCGACCTTGGGCATAGAAGCTACACTGCATAGATAAATGCTGACCACTATAATACAGGTGACCCCAACATCATCTACGCAAACACTCCACCTCAACCTCTTTCAGTTCCATCAAATTCTGCTTAACGTTTAACAATTATTTATTTTATTTTTCTGCCCCAGGTTTGTTTTTTCAGTATTTTAGAGTCTTTTTCTGCAATAACAAATACTTATTTATTTGAATAAATCATAAATTATTTTGTATTCTTCATCATCTTCGTCATCTTCATTTGGACGAAAGTTCTAGCTCTTCATACTTTTATCCTTTTAATATAATATTTCTAATGAATTCAATCTCCAATTATCTATTGTGTTTCAATACCTTTTAGATAAGATAGATAATTGAAAATATGATTGAATATATTAGTTTGTAAAATATCAACTCATCATTGGTTTAAACAACTTCGACTAATCTACCTAATATCCTTTACGTTCACTTGATTCCGGTTTTCATATTTATCTTAATAAAAATCACATAAACTGATAGAGTACATAATAATAGTATATATGATTTAATGAAGAAAACTAAAAATAAATTTGACGAAAGATTGCATTATTAGTATAAACTATTATAATAACCGTCTGTTGCAAGGTTCACCCAGCCGCCTCTCCTATTTGCCCTGAAGATGACCTACAAAGTAGGTCGGCCGAAACGTTGGCACAAATAAAAAATAATTTGTAGTAATATTTTGTAAATAAAAAATAATCTTTACTTACTTGGTGTTAATTTATGACTGCACCTCCCAACTATTTCCATCCTCCATTATAAACTATTATGTTATAACTTATTACCATTAGACTTTACCACCCTTCTTACTGCTCTAAATACAGAAATGGCAGTTATTTGTTCATTTAACGTCGCTTTATGCTGCTATGGCTAATCGGACGATGCTACAGTGGGAGCTCTAAATTCTGCCTATCCAGGTTTAATTAGGATAGGGATTTTTAACGAGCACCTGACATCATACAGGCTCGGGACCCCAGTTTAACGTCCCTTCCAACTAAGGAACGTTACTAAGGCGTAACTAAGGAGTTTTTACTCCCTTAAAAAAATCCTAGGGCCACACTATACATTATACATTACCACTAGACCACAGGTGACCGTGGGAGAAGTGGCAGATAAAACGATATAAAACATAATTACAAGAAAATTAAATTTTGGAATATAGCGCCGCGCATATACCAGCTATACCCTCACGACCGGTCAGTATTGCGGGTACTGTATTACATACCCCGTGTTAAAGCTTAACTCGTACGATAGAAACTTTATGTAGACAACTTTATGGTGGCGGAGCTAATGTATATTGTGAGAGATAATAAATAACGCTACATGAATAATATATTAAGCCTAAGTGAATATTATGTTGTATCTATTCTATCCTGAATAATACATGCGGCAAAATCCCCATGCTCTTGATTTTTTCATAAATAATTGAGAGAAGGAAATCATAAAAATTATTTTATAACGAAGAAATCTCTTTTCGTATAAAAGGTTATATGCACAGTTCCTTAGGTTATAAGTAAATTTATATCGATCTTAAATATTAAAAATGACTTCTGTAATCAATTTGGAATATAATGATATACTCTAAATTAATAATTTAGAGAGACATATAAATAATTCATCTGGATAATATTAAATAAGGGATGTTATTGAAGCTAAAAAAATTAACAAAAACATATTAATATATCATATAATGAGAAAAAATAAACAAAATATAAATATCATAGACGGGAATACATGAAGACAACTTTATGGTGGTGGAGCTAATAAATTATTATGAGAGATAATAGACTAGGGTAAATTAATAATAATAATAATAATAATAACTTAAGCCTAAATGAATATTATGTTGTGTATATACTTTCCCGAATAATTACAGAAGTGCTTAGTGCAAATCCCCATCCATTGATCATTACTATAAAATAATTGACAAATGAACGTTATAAAACGATTTTTATAATAATGAAAGTATTATTTATATGAAACGATTTTTAGGTCAATATACTAAAATAATTATCTAAAAACACGAATTCTAATCAATCCAAAATTTTCTTTAATTGTTGAATTATTAAGGCTAACAATAACACTCGTTCTCTAAATATTTTCTCTTAAATTCTGAACTTATATTGAGTTGGTTATTAAATGCGACGGGGATGATGGGGTAATCATAAATTAAGTAATAATAATAATTCATAACTCAATTAACGTTCAAGTTAATTAAACATTTGCCTTATTGTTACAGTGATACGCCTACACCAGTTTATTGGCGTATAAAATTTAATGTCAGAGCTACTTCAGTATTATTACTAAATTATACACCGATTATATCTAATTTTATAGTCGCTAAGTATACATAGATAAATTTGTTTCTTCATTTAACGTCAATTTTTGTTGCTATGGCTAATCGGACGATGCTACATTGGGAGTTCTAATTTTGGCCTATCCAGGTTTAATTAGGATAGGGATTTTTAACGAGTACCTGACATCGTACAGGCTCGCGACCCCCGTTTATCGTCACTTCCGAAGGACGGCGTAACTAAGGATTTTTTACTCCCTTTAAAAAATCCTAGGGCCACCTGCCGAGTTAGGAACCCGCGATCTTGGGCTTAGTAGTTTGTAACATTAACCACTGAACCACAGATTGCCCCGTATAGATAAATTTTTATCGATCCTTAATATGGAAATTATAGGAATTTTGTAGGAATTATTAGTACATACTATTTAGAGTATAACAATAAAAATAATTTAAAGAGACGTATAAAGAATTTCCTGAAGAACCAAAAACAAAATAAAGATGTATTATTAAAGGAAGAAAAATCTAAAAACAAGTGAAAAAAACTCAAGCATTTGCAAGTTGTTCAAATATATTAAGTTAACAAACTACACAGTCTACTAAATCATTCGTGTGACAATAGTGTAACAAATCACTTCCCTACTAAACCGTTGTCACATGACATCACACAAGGGACTATTACAATCTCTACGCCAAAAACCTTCATGGGTTGTGGTGGTACAGTTTTTCATTAATGAATATACGATATACTCTTGTGGAGATTCTCTTGATTTTCATCAATAGGTTGTCCTTTACTGCTCCTCAAATTTTCACTTAGCTGCTACTGATACAATAATTTATTTTATATCAGAGACCGTATTTTGATATCAATATTATAGAACAATATCTCCTTCGAGAATGAGGTTTTTGACCTCAACGGTTGTATAACAAAAACGAGTTATATCATCAATTTTTCCAACTCAAGGACAGTTGGAGGACTACTCCGAAGGAATAGACATCCAAGATTAAGGATGAGAGAAGGCTTTATTATTTGCTACGGAATTTCTTGTATTCCCTCCTAAAATGCTAGTTAGATTTATAATATGATTTACAACCCGCATCTTCTTCAAGTACTTCACATTCCTATGATGTAAACTGCGATCTTGATTTTCATAGTATCTAATTAAAATAATACAGAAAAATAAAAACTTCTTATTTTACATGAATCATTAATAAATTTAAAACCATGACAGTTAGTCAATACTCGTTTTGTTGAAACTTTTTCGTCTAAAGTTTTCCTTGAGCATAGTAAAATCCTACCCCAAGTTTTCCAGTACTTCTGTAGAACGCATAACTCTGGAATTCTCAATAAAATGATCATGAAAAGACTGGTATTGTGTTCGGGCCAAAAAAGCAACAAATGGGACATCGAGGTCATTATGGATTTTACTCTTCTCAAAATAAGGATTATAGAGCAGTTTAAGAAAGATTTTGGATTGTAAGGAATTGATACGGGGAGAATTCGATGGCTTATAATGTTATATAATAGCCATTTATATGAGTATTTTGTAATTAATTGGGAGCGTAGAGCTTTTGTCTTGTAAGTGAAGTCTAGTGTTGAAGTACCCTGGAAAAGAGATAATTTTATATTACATTTTATATTATATATTATTATATAGATATGCCAAATATTATATACTTATACAATATTACAAAGATGCTGTATATTCCCTTATAAATATATATTAACTAATAGTAATCGTAGCTAATTGTATAGTATAGTATACTCAATTTATAGTTACTGTAATTTTACTATAGAGAAAACAGGATTTATTATAGGGATGAAAGGTTTATAAGTGTGTAGTAGGAAGAAAAGAGGAAGAAGAAATCGAAGAATTCTCCGGAAAAGTTTTATAATAGAAGAAGCAAAGTTTGATGGGGCAGGGAGAACCAGGGACTTGAGATAGAAAAAAATATGAAACGAAATAGTTCAACTTATTGCATATTGGGATTCCTATTTATTAATACCGTTTCCTTAAGTACATAAAGTATTATTATTTATTTTTCTAAATTTAAATATTTCACGATATTCAATTATTTTTTTCGGTCGTTTTCTTCCTAGTATAATTTCGTTTTTATTTATTTATTTATTCACCAGTCCTCGTTTTACAGTAACAAGGATTTTAGAAACATTAATTCTTTTTTTCTTCCACTTATAACTGAAATGCCACTTCTGTTTAATTCATTTTGTAATTTTGTTCTAAAGCTCAGTTAGTCACTCCAGTTTAGTTAGCCATTGATTCATCACTAAACAAGCAATGGGCATTCTTCAATTGTAACCAAAATGATTTTGAACAAATATCATTCGTGGCCGATAAAATGATGAAATTTTCATGACATCCTTCGTTGTCAATGGAATTATGGCAAAAGACATCGACAGGATCCTAATCGTTAAACATGGAACCGAAATCTAGTAGATATTTAATACATTTTGGTCTTTTTACATTTTTTCTTTAGCGTCCCTCAAGAAATAAACGAATTGTTTATTTGTACAATTTACTGATATCATTTATTTTTGTTATTTGATAAATGCTCGATGCGTAATGGGCACATATTATGTTTTCTTTTTAAATCCTTTTTGATTACTGATAATTTTAGAAATTCATTTACTCAGAAGAAGTTATTAAGACAGAAACCGCTCCTGAAGAAGTATATAGATATTGTAGTAACAAGAAGAATTATTATGTACCTACAGCGGATCAGTAAAATCGAATTGCATCTTTTAGTGAAGCGAAGTTTGTCGAATTTAAATTAGACCCATTATCCAATCTATCGCATGAAATACTATTTTTTTTTTTTTTTTTTGAAATTCGGAACTGGCTATAATACAGCATGTAAATAAAATGATGATACATAATGGCATGGGGTAGGCAAGCAGAGAAACTACCCAGTGGTAGTACTAAAATAATAAATTCAACTTAGAGGGTAACGAGGCATTCTTCATTTCGAATTCCTCAGAGGATTTTATATGGAAACGTTAAGTTAAGGCAAGGTTAGAAACAAGTGGGTTAAAATATAACTTTTGTCATGAGAGGATTTCTATCGGATTCGAACCACACCAGCAACAAATGGGACATTTGCTTAAGTCATTATGGATGACTTAATTCTTCTCAAAGTAAGCATTAATGGGGATTTCAGATTGTAAGGATTGGATACGAGAGGAATTCGATGGCTTAGTGGAGCCCCAAAGCTCTCTAAATAGATCTTACAATAATATGAGTATTTTGAAACTAATTGGGAGCTTAGAGCGTTTGTCTAGTAAGTGTTGAAGGAGCCTGAAATGACGATAATCTTTTATTAAATTTAGAATATACTATAATACTTATAAATTATGCTTACATAAGATGCTAAATTTATTTCAGTGCACTTGCGTTCAGAATTCTTTTTTTCTTTACATAATTTCTATGTGTCAGGTATGAAGAATTCAAATTCCAGTTCTGTAGCCGGTCTTGGGTAAAAAATCTGACAGCAACGAAAGAAAGAAAAAAAAAGGTAATATAGGGTTGGGATCGTAGGCCATTATCATTTTTCTTATTACCTGTATCGGAATGCTTTTGATCCTCCGGATAGGGCCCCAACGAATGGGGGTAATTTTTTGCCCCTCCGACATATGAGAGTACGGACGGGAAATGATGAGGGAAATATTCTCCGGGAAATTCCCGTCTCGGCGAGATCAGCCCCCTCCGGATGAATAAATCAAACCTAACTCTGGAGGTTCGAACACTCTTTGGACTGAGGCCGTGTCTCGATTATTTATAAATTTTAAACACCTTTTCCCCTTTTTATTTGTCTATATATATTTCTCGCACGTAGGGCGAGAGCTTCTCAATGTTTCCACGAGGTAGGAATCACTTTACAACCACTGCTTAGGATGCTAAGGTAGAAGAAAGTTCCATTAGAAGTGTATATGAATATGTTTTAATATTTTTAAAAAAGTTTGAAACAAGGACAGTCTTGGGTTCAGTTCGTAACATAAATGGAATGAAGGGAAGTGCGTTTTCCGAGATCACAGACAAGTTTCCCCTTTTATAATGTGACCAGGTTTGGAGGTCTTTTATATATTCATATATATTGAATCTTGTAATATATAAATATATTTTATGTATTTATATATTACAAGATTCAAATTCGTCTTCTTCTTCCGCTAACTCTTTTGTGCCATTCAGCGTAGAGGGGCCTCAATCCAATGGAGCCATTCCTCCCGGTCCCGACAACTCCTTTTCATTTGAGCCAGGGTTTTACCTCTTTTTCCTCCTATTCTTTGGACATAATCCTCATAGAGGATTCTCGGGCGTCCACGGGGCCTTTTGCCTATCGGGCGGGCTTCCATAACTTTTCTAGGAAGCCATTCTTCGTCCATGCGACAGACATGGCCGAAACATTTGAGCTTTCTTTTTTCAATGGAGGTCTTCCGTTCTGTTACCTGCAGCTGATCCCTTATGTTTGTATTCCGCACTCGGTCCCTCCTTGTTTTACCGACCATTCTGCGAAGGTACTTCATTTCAGCTCCTGATTCAAATTGAAGAAATGAAAATAATAAAAAAATCCAAAGTATAACTTCATTAATGCGACATAGCACTACCGATCATAATACCATAATACACACGCTGACCTGCAAATTAAACATAAAATCGAGGATAAGTCAACTTGTAACGATAGCTCACCACAGCATGAGCTCGAAGATGGTGGGCTTCAATATCACTTCTGCCTACAGCGATAGGTAGCAGCAACTGACGGACAAGATAAGCGATAAATAAATAGAAACTCGTTACAATAGATAATAGATACTTACTTAATAGAGGCTGATGAGCCTCAGGAGGATTTGCACATCAGGGTCCATTCGGGATTGTTTACTGAAAAAATAAATCACCTATCACAGTCAGATTCGAATCTGAATCCTCAGCGTTCTACAAACTGAGCTATTTCTCGCCTTATTATTATCATTGAGTGTCGATACTAAGCTAGTAAGAATTTCTTGTTATCAGGAAGAAATACCTACATCTTAGTTTATGTGACATAGGGTTTAAATGTTATTTTTTTCTTTTGAGACCTTTTAGACTCGATAATACCAAAAAATTAATTTAGGTTAATTGAATTGAAACATTTATCTTATAATTTCCAATACTCTCTCATTACCAAAAAAAAAAAAATAAAAGAGATCTTTTTCTCATCTAAAAAGAACACATTATTTAAATGCAGCGTTAAAACAAATGAACGTTCAATACTAAAATCCCATTTAACGAGGAAATATACATGCAATAAAAACTCCAATTAAATGGATATTGGACGTTTTTCCTAAGGATCCAGCCCCGGCTGTTATCAGTTGAAATAAATTATTTCCCACAGCTGGATTTGAACTCGGGGTCTTCTACACAGCAACTCAGCGCTCTAACATGAGCTACACTTTTTCTTAAAAATATTTTTTTTTAATTTTAACCACCATATCCTTCTACTCTCAAAGCAAATACAAATGGTTATTCCTACTAGCCACGGAGTTCCTGACCAGAGTGGGATGGTAGAGATTACATTGGTTCACCACCAAATAAATATCAACCCGTCCTAACCTGACCATATCCTGCGCGCTGCAGCATTTACAAGATTGTTCGAAAAGAAGTGGCCACAATATGTTAATTTATGTCAGTGTATAAAATACACATTATACCGAATTTTACAATGCTTTTAGAAATAGGATACTCAAGAGATTTTTCTTATATCATCAAGAATATTATTAATTATTGCCGGGCTAAAACATAACTTTATGGGAGAGCAACTAATATTATTTGTATAATCAAATACCATTTATTTAAACTCAGAATAACTCAGATTTTTTAGGTCATTTTAAAAAAAATTCTCATTTTCTTTGTAACTCACCAAGTCACCTTCATTTCTTCTATAAGATAATAGTACTTATTTTCAAACAAAAAAACTTGTTGGACAAACTATATTTCTGAGACATACTCGTATGTATTTTATTATATATATATATATATATATATATATATATATATAAATATCATTTCCTTGGTAACACTAATTCAGTGAAAATGAAGTAAGTACAACTTTTCACTTCCATAACTGTTTTGAAGTAAAAACAGATGCCTGCAGTTGTGTCCTTGGTCAATCCTCTGTGACATTGTTAGCATATTCACAAATACGTGAACTAGAGTCGTAAAAACTATAAAAATCATCTACATTAATTGTTCCTCCTTGAAAATACTCTCCATTCGTCGCTAAGCTATCTAACACTATAAAGTGGATTCCCTTAACTATAAGGAAAAATATATATATCTTAGATACTAAATCGATAATAAGCTTATTTTTATAAGCTGAAAAGGCAAATCTACGTGGCTCGCCATCGTGTACGAAGTGGCTTGAAGACAATAGACCACAAGAGTACCACCCCCTTCTTTAGAGATCCCTCTTCAATGGGAGCGTATCAAGAGAGATGTTCAGTTTAGATGAACTTCTCCTGGCGCGTTCTTTGTTTAGCCTCCTATTATTAGATTGTCTCTAGTTTTCCATACGAACTTTTGAATATATATTCTATTGTAGAATTATGGTTACTCTTATCTAAGACTAGTGTGAAACCTTGATTATTAAATTAAAAAATAAAATAAGCCGTCGTGAGGACTGCCGACAGTGAAAAACTCAAAACCTAGGAATCGACTTTGAATTTCTTAATCAATTATAGTCTGAATTATTTTAATTTCATAATTTAAATTAAAAATATTTACATCTGGTTAATATAAGTCTGGTTTTAACATCTGTTGACACTTCGAGTAATAATCATGTATATTTTCAAGTACATTATTTATTTAAGAAACAATATTATGGGCTGCACCATCTCAATTCAAAATTCAATACAATTTAATTTAAATACTATGGTGCATAAAAAAAAAGACCGTTTTTCCACCAAATATTTCAAAACCTGTGAATTTTACTGCTAAACCCACTTTTCATCACATGTGACAATCATCCGGTAAAATCTTATATCAGGAGGGATTTTTAATAAATTGTTAATCTCTAAGCTGATGGCTGAGCAGTAAGTTCGTGAGGCAGCACCTGCAGCACTTGTTCACCTTCCCAATAGAGCGTGGATGGCGACTAACACTATCTTTCGACAAACCACACTCCCTTGCAAGTTCGCGAGTACATTTGGATGAATATGACTCAACTGCTTCCAGCAGAACCTTATTAATATCCACTAATGGTCCCCAGGACCCCTTCTTCCTTTCCAATGTCATATTTCCACTACTCACTTTTTCAAACCAACGCCGCCCAGTTTTTTTAGGGGCTGTGAAATCTATTTTCCAGTAATGTCTTAAAATTACAAAAATTTCGTAGAGCACTGACATGTTTCTTCTTTGAAATAAATAACTGAACTGAGGTTGTTTTTTTTTTGGATGATTCAAATAAGATTAAACAAGCTTAGAGAATGCTCTAACGGGATTATTAAGTATTGGTAAGTATTAAATAGAATCAAAATATTTACAGTCCATTGAAATATTGACTTCAATTTCAAAAATTCAACTAAAAATATTATGTAAATACATCACTTAGTACATCAATTCTTTAAATGGCAAATTTTAATTTTTATTATATATTAATCTAGCTATTCTTGATGTATGAGTAGAAAACGTTATATCCATTAAATACTTTTTTTCAATTGGAGAATTGCAGAAACTTGTTATTATTTCTCTTACTACAATACATTGATATTTATTTTACTTAATTACTTTAGACACTTAAAGACACAGGTCCTTTATTTTAAACTTTTTTTTATTATAAAATTAGGGGATATATTATATAAAATTCTAAAATGAATATATTTATTCACTAATGTTATAATTTAATAGATGATTGTAGTCTTATTTAATTACTTTACATTGTTTAAAAACATCTTCCATTTGATGCATAAAGCTTTTCCAAAAAGGTCAGATTTTTATTTTTTTTTAGTAATAATTGAGAGCTACTGTCATTGTTTTTATAGCAGAACCTTTACATTAATATACATAGCTGTGATCAAACATACCATTAGCTTAACACTAGGCTCTGTCATGTTCTAATTTTTCATATGCTGCAATATAACTGCAGAATAATATATCAATCCAAGGGTAATGCTTTGTTACTTTGTGCATTTTTGTCAGTATTTTCTCTAAAATACGGGAAGAAAGATCAGCATAGACGGGTGATAGTATATTTTATATTGGTTTCATAACACCTATATGCTGAAATAATTATATGCAAAATTACTGAAGATTTTTTTTTCATGGGGACACTCTAAGTGTTCCTCTATGGGCCACATAAGTTAAAATTCGGCAGGCGGAATAGAACTATAAAAGACGAATTTAAACCATATTATGTCAACATAAGATAAATGGACATTTTACGACTTTTAGAGTTTCTGCATCTCTACAGCCTTACCCAATTAGATCGGAAAGATTTTGAAAATGAGAAGTGATATTTAAAAAAAAAAGCTTTTCATGAAGCTCTTCTAAAATGCTTCGATATGTTATTCGAGGAAAAGACAGGCTGAGAATCCGATGGTTGGACGATGTGGAAGCAGACCTTAAGCTCCAAGGGCTAAGAGCATGGGATAAAAGCAGCGGAAGATGGGTCAAAGTGGAGGAAAATAGTCGAGGAGGCCAAGGTTCTCCGTGGACAATAGCGCCGTGTGATGATGATGATGATGACGAGATAATTCGAGGGATGAAACTTACTTACCTAGTTAAGCCATTACAATGAACAATAAAACAATACTCCTGCTTTAAGCATAATAAATTTTAAACATTCTTTTAGATTTCCACGACCACTATTATTACAAAATACTTTGTTTATTTCTTCTGGTTTAGGCCGTGTAGATAAATGTTTCGCCAACGTTTCGCCAACCATGCTGATGACTTCCTCAGGGCTGAGATGAGAATGAGGATTGGCTCGTTCTCATCTCAGCCCTGAGGAAGTCAGCAGCATGGTTGGCGAAACGTTGGCGAAAAATTTATCTACACGGCCTAAACCAGAAGAAATAAACAAATTATTTTGTAATAAATTTTAAAGTTATTCTAAATCTAAAAGAAATTTATAGCAAAGTATGAGAGTATGAGCCAGATTATTTATCTTACCTTATCATAGTTGATAATATTAATCATCCAGAAACTTTTATTTGTGAACTTAGTGTGGAAGCAACAAAAGAAAAAAAAATTTAAACACATATTCTTCACATTCCTTGCTAATCGGATTGAGCAGGCTTAAAGTTCATTGGCTTGTAGAAGGAGGAAGAGTTGGGGGGGGGGGGAGGCGAGCCAAGTTGTGTTATTTGGTAAGCAGAAGTAAAACAAGCCCAACAAGCGCAAACTTATTAGGCTCTGCGTAAGGGCAACTTAACTTCTGATTAAATACTCACTTTCGATTTCGGTTGTTTTTACAAACTCAGTATTTGAAGATCTAAGAGTTAAATTCGAAGAAATACCAAACTATAAACGATGGCAATTTATTTTTAACTTTGTAGCATTTATTGATTGACCCCGATGTAAAAGGCTATCCCTTGAGCTTGGCAATTTATTTCATTTCATAGCTGTCTATAAAAAATAAAAACATCTGTGTTTCTCTTAGATCTTAGGAAACAGACATAAAGAATACAAACATTGCCCTTTCTGCTACGGCATAAATTTGATTCCGGAAGTCAATGTATCCAGAAACTGCTAATTTAACATTAAAAACCCACTAAGATGTCCATCTAGACAAATTTCTAGCCGATAATTGGGGAAGGTAGAAGAAAGGAGGAAAATTACAGAAGAGGCATATGTTTACAAAAAAAAATCTGTACCGCTACAACCCGTGAACAGTTCTGGGGTACAGTACGTGGTAGAGACAGGGAAAATGGCTCTGCAAGGAGGTGACTTCTCCTAGTTCACGCTCAACCGCCAGATTTTTCCCCCTTATTTTGGGTATCCTATTTTTATAATATTTTATAGAGGCTGGGTGATCCCCAGGAGGATCCTAGATCCCATATTATCCATCTCCGTCTGCAAACAGACTAAATAAAAGTCTTCCCCGCAGCGGGATTTGAATTCGAACCAGGATTTCCAGCATAGCAACTCAGTGCTCTACCACTGAGCAACTTCGCTCGCCATATATGTATACAGATTGATATAAATTATTTGAAGCGTTCAGTATGTAAAGCGGATAACTCTAAATTTCAAAAATTGTTCTTTTCACATTTTTCAATATTTCAGTCGAGCAATACCGGACTAAGGCCACGAGACATATGAGCCGATCACTGCATTGACTAACTCCACTTTTTGAAAAATCTTAAATTTAAGTGTAAAAGCACTTCGTATAGTCATAACTTTTTATATTAATAAAATAATTCCCAAACAATAAAGGTTAATACCCTTAAATTTTTTTTTGACCACTGAATAATAAATAATTTTTTCAGAGGTCATTTTGATTAACTCCATACTCTAATGCAAATCGTTGCAATAATACCATTTAAACGCACTAATAAGTGCTAAATGACGAATTTTATCTAGTTAGAAAGATCCAAACCACACCTTTTCCAATTTAAATATGACTATAATGAAGATTCAAAATTTAATGCAATCTAAGGAAATCAGATAGGCCACAGGCAGATAGATCGCCAAGTTTTATTAATGTGGATCAGCCTTTATTATATCCTAAAGGTAGATCTGTAACAAGGGAAAAAAGGAGAGACATGATGGATCTGCTGAAATTCATTCCTCCTGTTAAACTGATTACATTAAAAACTTGCGAAGAAATCGAAATGACGAGCTCTCACATACAGCTGATGAAGAAGATGTCATCTATACTGCTGACTGAATTAATCACAAATTATAATATAACATAACAAAACTGTTAATATTAATTTTTATGGAAAATTTACAAATTTTAATAAAAATATCTAATAATTAACTTTTTCTGTGATAAGAAACTTAAAAATTTAAACAATGAATTTAAATTTATTACTTTTTTCAATTGGCAAATCGATTAACTCGACCGATCACATAAAAATTGTAACATTTCTGACAATAGCTTTTTGGCTAGTCTTTCTTGTTAATTTTATATAGATGAAAGCTACATCTTATTTATGCATTTTACAATATTTATTTGAATTTATATTATAGATTATTATAATCTTTAAAAATATTGCAAACTATTTTCTCGCATTTCTCCACTTTTTGTTTTATGGAGTTAATCAGTTTGTGCATTGAACGACTCACAAGATGACCAAGTGTCGATTCAGACAAAATTGCTTGAATAAAAACATGAAATTTCGGATATATTTGCTTTTTATGATATAAATATATTAAATGTATACAGTAGTTACTTGCAGTGAAAATTATAGTACTTTTATATAATATTTTCTCACAAAAATTGATTTTATTGCAAAAATTAGCGTTATGTTGAATTATTCTTATAAAAGTTAGTATAAGATTTAATCATCTTATGTCATGCTTAATTCAAATCCAATGCTTGGTCAATTTCTGAACTAAATTAGACTTAAATTCATAGATTTTTGTTAAACTAAATTTATTTTCAAATGAGAATTCTTTTCTCGCCCGTTCCACTATACTTCGGATCACCTGATATCAGACATGCGTCTTTCTTATCCACATTTTTCCAAATATAAATCCAAGCTTTTCCTACGCCTCTTAAATTCCCCAAAAGATGCTTCCTGATCAGTAATAATTAATTGCTAATAACTGCTAATTTTCGTCACTTGTAAAGAGATTGTTTTTTTCAGATGTTATGTGATTTTGTTTATTTATTTTTTCTCTCAGTTTAATTTTTGTTACTCTAGATTTTTCTGTATCAGTACATGCCATCTAGTTTATATTTAATCTGATCTACTTTTGTAAATATTACACCATTCTTATAAAATATAAATTTGTACACTTCTGTTATTTTGTCCCTGGCCCCAGAAAAAAAATAGTTTTCTATTCTATATTTTACTTAATTGCATTTTCTTGTTATATATTTTAAGTGTTATATCTCAAGGTAGTATCCTTGGCCCAATCCTTTATACAGTTTATACAGCTGACATCCCAACTCATCCTAATACTATCCTTACCACGTATGCTGATGATACATGTGTATTATCAGTCAACACCAATCCAGTTATTGCATCCCAAAGCGTCCAATCCCATATCACTGATCTTGAAGAATGGTTTCAAAACTGGAGAATTAAAATAAATTCTCAAAAATCACATCAAATCACTTTTACCTTACGTCGTAAACCAATGACTTCCTGCCCTACAGTATCCTTTAATAATATCCCACTGGTGCCTGTAGAACAGATCCGATACTTAGGGTTGCACCTCGACAAACGATTAACCTGGAATCCTCATACAAGACTGAAAAGACAAGAAACCGCTCGACGTTTCAGGCTACTTCAATACATACTTACTAGACAAACGCTCTAAGCTCCCAATTAACTACAAAAGACTCATCTACATGACCATCATACGACCTATTTGGACTTACGGAGTAGAGCTATGGGGCTCCACTAAGCCATCGAATTCCTCTCGTATTCAATCCCTACAATCCAAAATCCTTCGTAAAATCCTCAATGCTCCTTATTTTGTTAAGAATAAAGTCATCCATAACGACCTTAATGTCCCTTTTGTTGCTGATTTGGCCCGAACCCGGTATCTATCCTTTCATAGCAAACTTCATTCCCACTCAAACCCTTTAGTTTCAAACCTAGCTTCCTCTTCAATTCCCGATAATCCTCCGAGGCGTCTGAAAAGAAGATGACCACGTGACCTTCTTATTTGAACTTTGATTTGAGTACTACCAGTGGGTAGTTTCTCTACTTGTCCTTCTCATGTCATTATGTAACACGCATTCTATTTACTTGTTGTATAATTGTAATACAGTTGTAAATATCAATAAATGAATTAAAAAAAAAAAAAAAAAAAGTGTTATATAATTCATAGATACCTACCCTGGTATCATCCAATGCCTATTATAAAGATTTATCCTATAAATTTAAGGAGATATAGGACAAATGATCCTAGGTCGTTGAACCTCCGAGACATCCAATTTCCTCAGATATTCGGAGGATGAACAGGGGGGGGGGGGGGCGCGTTTCGCATGAATGACTAATTACGAGGGTGTCTGATCTACCTGACATTCGCCAGATTATAACCTCCTACGCGCAAACAACTAACGGTTCCAACTTATCGAGGCGTTAGGATATTGAGTTGGAACGATGAGCCACAACAAGGATGGTGTATTGGGAAAATTTATTGATCTTGTCTTAATTATTAAATAATACTTAGAATTATCGTACAAAGCTACTAAACCTTGTGAACCAATCCGTAATAAAGTTAAAGCTAAATCATTATATAATTTGTTATAGCGATTATCAGTATTATAATTAATAGAATAACGTTAACTATAATAGATAAAATAATACTAATAGATATAAATAAATATATAATAATAAAAAGTTGGTATAGCGACATTACCAATGATATGCACAAGGTTAAATGTAATTAAACGATAAATTCTATAAACCAGGGGAAATAACTGAGATACTTAAGCCCCAAGAATGAGAGAATTTAATAATAATGTCACGTGTTCAATCAGCATTTACCCTTGGGATCTAAACCTCATCTTTCTATACCTTTGCCGGCCATGGAATGGCTGATGAATTAATAATTGTTAACACTCTAGCGAAAGTGCACTTGCTTCCAGAACAGGAAATCTGTGAGTTCCATACGGGGTGATTCCCCCGAAGGTATGGTGCATTTCCATATGCATTCCAGGTCTATTTCGAGCAAAGAAATATAGGTCCTTGTGTGTCTATTGACCCTAAAAGCCTTATTGCTCAAAACCGGTTTGTCAATATTCTTGAATCCGAGTCAACGTCGCGACGCGTCGTTAGGTAGGGCATTATTCCAAACTATTGTTCATAGCAACATGAGGTGGCCACATTATTTGGAGAAAGATCTACAAGATCTATAATTATAATGCAGATAAAAACAAAATTAATACTAATGACTACTCAAAAAACACATAAAACATATACATGGAATATATTCGATGGTTCCAACCTTTCCTCTCTGACAGATCTCGTGCAGTTTCCATACCTAGTCAACCCCTTTCCACATTCCTCAGTCTGTCCTCAGGTGTGGCTCAGGGCTCAAGCATCTCTCCTCTTCTTTTCAACTTCTGCTCAATGATCTTCCTAAAACTGTTCACCACTTTTCTTACCATCTATATGCTGACAACTTTCAAATCAATTTCTCCTTTCCTCATTCTGACCTATTAATTGCGTTCGCCAGTATTCAGGAAGACCTAGATAGGATCAGTGCCTAAATAATAATATATAAAATAATAATATAAATATTCTCAACACCCTTCATATATCTAAAGTCTCCTCCAATTCAAATCCTAATTAAATAACATAAAACGAGATCTCGCCTTTCCGATCTCTACATACGATCCCACAGAACCAAAGTATTCGTAATCTCGCCCGCTCCACCACAGTGAGGAACTCAATCTCTTCCAACATCGGTCATAGTCCCTCACTATCGTCATTTAAATCCTTGCTTTTCCAACTTCTCCTAGCTTTCCAAAAAGATGCTCTCTAAGTAAATTAGTCATTTGCTTAGAATGTAATGTATAGAATAATTCATTTCGTTATTTAGTTGTTTTGATTTTGATTGATTGATTGATGCATTTAACAAAAGTTATGGATTTATCTATTCTCTTTAAATGCTTTATATCTTGTCAAGATTCGTACTGTTTATTAATTTATTATTTTTTGTTTAAATATTTCTTTAGTTTGTTTCCTGTCACTTTTTACACGCTTTTCGATTTGTAACATTTAGCCTTGTGGCAAGATAAATATTATGTTTATTTTTCTGTTCATATTTGTTAGTCTAAAGGGACATAGTCCCAGAATAAAGTTACTTGTCTATTATATAATCTATTACACACGTGCATGTGTAATCAGTAATTTGTAATAGATTAGCTCAATTTATATTCAAATGAAATTAAGTTTTATGAAATTTTGTTCCATGTATATATTTGTCATTAATAAATGCGAGATGAATCCGGCGTTCATATCAAGAAATACAAGATTACAAAATACAATATAAATATTTTCGTGGAAAATATTTGACTAGTTAATTCTAATAATGGATTGAATTAGTCAGGGGGTGCAGTCCGTGATAACAAACAAAAAGCAAAACTTATTTTATTGTCTCGACGTTTCGGCCTAACATGTAGGCCATCTTCAGGGCTAGGAAAGAAACAGACAAAAACTATTTTCACTCTATCATTCTTCCATTTCTTTATGTTATACATTTATGTCTCGATTATTGATCATTTTATCATCATTATTTTGACACCCATTAATTGTTTATTCTTACTATCTATACAATCCTTTTATTAATAAAAAATCATAAATTTGATTAATATAAATTTATATTTATATAACTTTTCTATATATATTATCAATTGTAATTTTTACTGATCACACGGTAGTCATTATATTTCAACCCAATCATCACATACAAAAACCATAATGTTTGTTATGAAAAAAAATTTTATATCATTACCTACAGTTTAATTATGTTATCCATTCTTATTAAGCCTCACCAGTTATTACATAGTGTAACTTATTCTTTACTTTTCTCACTAGTTATTTCATAATTTATCTAACTCTATGTATTTATTTACATTATTATCCATTCTGTACATAAATTATGTTATTCATTATTTTAATATGTTTTAATGTTTTAAAATGTTTTATATAGTTATTTCCTAGCCCGAAGGATGACCTACATCTTAGGCCGAAACGTCGGCACAATATACTAAATTATGCATACTGTGTTACCATTGACTGCACCCACTTAATAATTCAATCCATCGTTCAAATATAAAAATGTTTAATTCACTTTTAGGTTTCAACGGCCACTATTATTACAAAAGACTTTGTTGATTTCTTCTGGTTCAGATCGTGTTGATAAATTTTTCTCATCTCAGCCCTGAAGAAGTCTGCAGCATGGTTGGCGAAACGTTGGCGAAAAATTTATCAACATGATCTAAACCAGAAGAAATCGACAAAGTCTTTTGTGATAAAAAGGTTACTTTATTTATCGTATCACACACGGCATCAAGAAATATTTGATATACTAAATTTCTTGGCATTTATCTATTTTTTTTTAATACTCAATGCATTTTTATTAGTTGAATATTCCGGAAGGAAAAAAATTCTAAATTATTATCCTAACCACTTGAAGTGAATTAATTTGGAATGAGAAACTTAAGCATAAAGACTTGTATCCCCCCCCCTAATTCCTGCCTTTTCGTTTCTCCTTTTAAAACACAAAAATTACAGGTGAAGCCTTTGGAAATATAGCGTTGTAAAGGTAAAATGTGCCGGAGAGGGTACCTTCTTTTCTTTAGATTTGTCTCAGATTCATTAGCCGAAACTTGGCTAACTAGGGGCAGAGTAATAAAAGACTCCACTGAGTCAAAAGTTTTAAAGATATTGGCTTCCTCCTTTCCCCTCGCTTCTTTTCGTCTAATACTGACTCGCTATCTTTCCAAAACCTCTTCCACTTTTGCCCCTTTTTCACTTCTAGTATCATTAGAAGATTTTCGCAATATAACCAAGTAAAAATAGTATTTGGTATATATATTTAGTTATTTACCAACGATTAGGTTTCAAAGTGTAAACTTTTACATAATTAAAAAAATATATTATTGGTACATTAATAATTCAATATTATATTTAATGATATAGACTTGCAAGACGTTAATTAAAGACGAAAAATTTTGACAAATGGATGAAGAAATTTTTTTGAATTTTTGGCATATCGCAGCAAGACATGGGTCTGGAAGAAGGTGCTCCTAACAATAATTCGCTGACCTTTCTATCCGAGCGACTTGCGAATTTAATTTTAATTTGAGCCGGTTGTGAATTTAATTTTTTAAAAATAGCTATGGTGGGGTTGGTAATTTCTCCAAATACATGTATTAGAGCTATAAAAAAAAATTCACCAGCAGCAGGTTAGGATATATTTGAATAAAGTACACAAATTTAATGTAAAATTTTATAATTCCTCACTATTTAAAAATTTAGAGGTTATATTGCGTATGAATATAAATACAACGAAATGGTGACGTTCACACAACAATTTTGAGACTATTGGGGAGTCAGCGCTAGCGAAGTGTGTCCTATCGACCCGGTGTGTCCTCCTCTCGACCCTGGTGCCCTCCCATGGTATATGGAAGAGGAGCATGCGAAAATGCAACAAGGTGCCAAGTTGAGCCGAGAAGAGGATGCGAAAATGCAACAAGGTGCCAAGTTGAGCCGAGAAGAGGATGCGAAAATGCAACAAGGTGCCAAGGTGAGCCGAGAAGAGGATCAGGAAGGAAGTAGCGAGAGAGAGAAATGCCCTCCCATGGTACATGGCAGAGAGGCATGAGCGTTACAGGGTGTTCTACTCCCCCCAGGTCCACACTTCACTAGCTCTCGCCACTGACTGACTGGTCGCTACTAGGCGCGTGACCTAAGAGATAACGTACGAGTGCGCATAGTGGGATATTATTTTTATGAAAATAAAATTAAAAACTAACTATTGATACCTAACAGTGGGGAAAGAGGAATGTTAAGGAAAATATATGGTCCTATCAAGGAAAGCGAGCAATTCAGAATTTGAAGCAATGCAGAACTGATGAAAACACTTATGGAGTCGGAACTCGTCAGAGTTATAAGACAGAGAATGCTTGGATGGACATACTGACCGCATGAACCTAAAGCGAATACCTCGAAATATGTATCAAAATCCAAGAGGAAGGAGAAAATTCGGGAGGCTAAGATTAAGATGAATGGAAGAAGTGGAAGGTAACCATGATGGAAATGTAGACATGGAGATCGGGTGTAGTGGATCTAGCTGTTGGAAGAGGCCTTGGTAATGCCAGACTGTAAGTGAGTGACTGAGGCAACCTTCGTGCGAACAAGCTCGTCAGGATTTTGTCGTAACGGAAAAATCGGTGTCATGAAGTGATCAGAGGGAAGAATCCATTCAAGAATCCATCCAAAGATAGAGAACTAAGATAGGATAGATAAAGGGCTAAGGTAGCTCCATCACAGATGACGTTCTTCTTTTAATTCATCATAAGAACTTGTGGAGGGTGTTTTAATGAGTAACAAAGTCTTTGCTTATTGGTTGCAGAACATACGTGTATATTCGATTCCCACTGTAGCTCTAATGAATGAAATTGTTATTGTATGCTTCTGTTATGACTATGCTTCATATAACATAATCAACCTATAAAATATTAAATAAAATTCCTTGATGAGATGGACAAGTTTATTCGATTGTCTTACAATCATAGTACGAGTAAACTAATAGCACGAATAATCATGTAGTGAAATTTACATGTATACATACAGATGGTGAAGAAGAGATGTGAACTACTTTAAGTGTGCTTCGTCGCTTGTTATGGAAATACGATCCACACTCACAAGTGGAGGAGGTTCACCTTACCATCTCACCTCCCTCAAACATAGAACCACTTCGCGAGGGAAGATCGAAATAACAAGAACCATATTCTCTGTTGCCAATTCTACCTTCAATATTAGTCCCAGATTACTGAGGAATATTGCGTTTGGAAAAAAGTGATCCCTTTCAGATATAAGAATAGATAAGAAAAAATGTCCTTTAATAATAACAAATTTGTATTACTTATTAATCTTTAATAGTATTATACAAATGTCTCTGCGTAGCACCGCTTCGAACTAATAATTGTGACTAATACTTCCTCAACTTTGTGGGCTTAATCTATTTGTAGGAAACACAGGTAGTAGAAAGGAAGAAAGAGAAAGAACAAGATTGTTATAATGACGTGTCGGGGAGTAAAATAGGTATTTATCGCAAATATATGATTTTACTGTTGGAGTGTTCACTCTGTTATGTATAAAGTGATTCGAAATAAACCTAGAAATGTTTTAAAAATTTTTTAGAGTTTTGGATTGTGCAATCTTGTGTATATAGACTTGCTCTGTTGAAAGTTCTACTCCATACGTCATTATAGAAATATAGATTATTTGTTCCTTTTTCAAAATTGATTTATTGAAATATACAACTTTATATTAATAATAATACATCAAGTAAATAGAATCCTCAGAGGATTAACGGGGACCGAAAATGTTGTTAGGTTTGAAACTTGTGGGTTTGAGTGGAAATGAAGCTTGTTACGAAAGGAATGGTATCGGATTAGGGCCAAATCAGGAAAAAATGGGACATTCAGGTCATTATAGATGACTATTCTCGTAAAAAAAAGTATGTCTCATTTAGGATCTTGGATTGTAAGGATTAAATACGAGAGGAATTAGTCGGCTTGGTGGAGCCTAGAAGCTCTACTCCATCCAAATGGGTCTATAATAATCATGTGTCTTTATGTTTATATGTGTCTTTTGAAAATTAATTGGGAACTTTCGTCGTTTGCCTAGTAATTGTTGAAATGGCGAGCAGTTTCTTGTCATTTCATTCTGGAATGAGGATTCCATGTTGGCAATATGTCCTAAGTACCAGATCTGTTATACAGTATTCAGTGGGATTTTATTAAACTATACAAGAGGGCTGGAAGTCATTGACTTATGACCGTTTATTTCTTATATCCTGTTAATTTTGGAACCGAGTATTTTTAAAATTACAGCAAATATGTCTGACTATAAGTAGAATTCTCTGTAATAATTTTACTTTTCGATAGCAGAAATTAGTTACTAATCATGTGAATTATGATCCTATACACTTGCCACTAAACACCATAAAAAACATGCGCTACTGAAAAAGATATGGCAAGATATCGGTCATAAATATCGTGAGGATCCTCCTGTGAGAAGAGAACGCCAATATGGAAAGGATTGAGGGGGGCCTATATCAGGGGGGCTAATGTGTTTATTTCTATTTATGAGGCAGTGGCTCGATGTGACACTCTGTCAGGAGCAGGCCTCTTTATTATACCGTCCTTCGTCCTGGCCAATATTATCCCCGATATGATGAATTAATTTTTTCTATATCCTCTGTCAGCCCAGGACTTGGGTGGGAAGAAGGTCCGTCTCAGCAAAAGGGATAAAATAAGGTAATATAACATTTACAACAAATATTGGCCATTGAGAATGAAAATAACGTTTTCTGTGGAATATTTTCCTTTATAAAGTAGGAGAACTCAGCAAGCAGGATATCCCATTATGTAGAGTGCCAGGTTATTTAGCTGTAAGTCCTGTGCTAGAGAAGGCCATAGCAGATAAATTAGTTATTCTGTGGACATGTTTGTGGTCACTGAAAACTACTACCTCCTACTCATGAATGAAGAGAAGTATGGGTATTTTCAAGAGTTCCTATGTAAGGCATGTTCGTTTTCGAGTTACTTGTTTTTAGTTATATTATATTACTTGTTACATTATGATATAGCTTTTTACTGGACTAGTAATTGATATTTAACTAAGAAGTAAAAAAAACATTCTCCAGTCATAATATTTTATTTTCTCACTTTCCACAAGACGTTTCGACCCCTTGGGTCATTATCAATTCTTTCATTGTCTCTCCTGATTTATACCATTTTTCTGCAATTCACCTTATAAATTTACTAACATTAACAACAACATAAATTATTAACAATTAAATTAAAAACCGAAAATTAAATTGTCCTAAAAAACCGAAATTTAAGTATAGATACCTCTTATGGACGTCAATAATATAAAAATTTTTTTTTTTTTTTGGAGATATATCTTCTCCATGGTCATTTTTCAAAACTCTGCCTTATACTTTGGACTTCCCCTATTCTTAAAAACACCTTGATATTGCCTTGAAGAAAATTAAAAATTGTAAATCTATAGGAGTTTATTTAAATTATGCTATATATTATTTATTTTTAATATTTTATGTTTAATTTTTGTTTTGTTTTTTTGGGAGTATTAGAAATAATATGAATATGATAGAAATAATATGTGAAGTTATGTGTGACAGGTTATGTTATGGTTATCTATAGTGTAGGCTATTCTTTGTTTATTTCTTCTTTAATTTTAATAAAATTACTATACTTGTATACTACTAATACTTGTTACTTGTTAAGAAATGTAGCATTAATTATTTAAAAAATAGCATTTATAGCTTTAACTTGGCGTTTATAGCTAAATACCATAAGGTCAAGGAATGGGAGTCGGCAAGAAAAATAATTAAATTAGCAAAGTCACATGAAACATGTTTATTGTATTGTTGATTGAAACCCAACATGGCACATGTTTCTACAGTAGAGTGTGTCATGTTCGTTCTACGATCTGTCAATACAAGATTATAGCGACTAAAATGTCTTTCTACGTCAACACTATTCACAGTGGCCCACACAGTCATCCGAGCTGCCTCAGCAATTCCTCTCTGAACAATTTTTAGTGCTATGAGTAACTGAATTATGTCAACAGTGACTCCATCCCTCACTTGCTCTATAACATGTCTTTGAATAGCTGTTACCATCCAATAATTTACTGTCATAAACAGATTTAAATGTTGTTGCAAGCCTACTTTTACTTGCTAAAAGAATAGCTCTTCATACAAGACTGAAAAGACAACTGCTTCAACATTTACTGGACATACGCTCTAAGTTCCCAATTAATTACAAAAGACTCATTTACATGACAGTTATCAGACCTATTTAGACATACGGAGTTGAGCTTTCTAATTCATTTAAACCATCTAATTCATATCGTATCCAATCCTTACAATCTAAAATCCTTCGTAAAATCCTCAATGCTCCTTATTATGCCACAAACAAACTCATCCATCATGATCTAAGATCCCATATGTTGCTGATTTGGCTCAAACTAGATACCTATCCTTCCATGACAAGCCCCATACACACTTGAATCCGCTAGTCTCTCAACTTCCTTCCGATACTATTCCTGATAACCCTCCGAGGAGTCTGAAAAGAAGATGGCCTCGAGACCTCCTATTATAGAACTTTATTGGAGTGCTACCAATGGTTAGTTTCTCCACAAATGTTTTTTTTCATGTCATTTGTTCATATTAGCAGATTTACTTGTTTTAACATTATTACAGTTGTAAATATCAATAAATTACTTTAACAAAAAATAATAATAGAGTTTGATCGCTTGACGTTCTGACCTACAATCGCAGGATTAAACATTTTACCTGCGTGCTCAAGAAATAGATTATTGCTGTTGTCTTGACGGTTCAGCATATGAGATGCCAGTTTCACAGAACTCTTCTGACAACTCTTATTTGGGTTAAGACAACCTAAAGCCTTTAAGGCTATATCAGAGAAAACACCATCGCTCAATTTTTTAAAGTAAGGCTCAGGGACACCAACCGAAATTTTTACTTTTGCTCCCATTACTGAAAAGTTCGCATCTTTTATAGTTTTGTCGTAAAAATCGCTTCTATTTCGTGTTTTAACGTATTTATCGCTAAAACACCATTTATCGCTTTATTTACCAAAAATATCGTTAATCCTATCAGTGTCTCTACGCACAGGCATAGGTATAGGGGTATTACTATTTTTTTCTCTAGCCCCTTGGAATTTAGACCGTCTGCACCAATTTTAAAAGCTAAAATCATTTATTTGCATTTCGTATAGGAATACACAGTTCTTTTACTGTTCCGAGTGCATTTCAAGAGGTGGTTGAGGATACGGTAGGATAAGCTCTTCAATCAACACTTCAATGTTTCTGCCCTTGCTGGGAGGTCGATCTTGAAGTGTTAAACAGTAAGTGCAACACTGGAGACTTTCAAAAGAATTCGATATGCCTCCGTGAGAAAATTCTCTCACTTTCGGGAGTCCGAGAGTTTCGTTTAATAAGTCTCATTTCGTAATTTTTAGCGTCTATTTACCGCATCTTTCGATAAAAAAAAATAATCACTAAAATAGAGCCAAAAACTTAAAAAGAAACACTATTATTTATTATAATGCAATTGGGAAAAACCACAATGCAAAGCCTTATGTTTCAAAAAATACACCTACTTACCAGTCGACGTTTCGCCTATTCAGGCATTATCAAGACACCAAAATCAAAAAGGGGTTATGTAAATCGCATCTCGAAGAAATGCACGGGAAATGAAAGGGATGTATTGCACCTTTTTCTTCGAGATGCGATTTACATAACCCCTTTTTGATTTTGGTGTCTTGATAATGCCTGAATAGGCGAAACGTCGACTGGTAAGTAGGTGTATTTTTTGAAACATAAGGCTTTGCATTGTGGTTTTTCCCAATTGCATTATAAATATAAAAAAAAAATAATCATTACATTATTAATTTTATACTTAGGGTAAAGCTACGCTAAACTCCACTCAACTCCCCGTTTCGAACGATCATAAGAAAATGCCACAATGTGATTAAGTTTTTATATGTATAATAAAAACCAACAGAAGATTTTAACAATGACATACAAATATTCGTTGAATCATTGGACTTATTTAAACATGTATTCTACATTGATAATTTTAAACACATTGGTCTTTGCGAAGTTCATGAAACCTTAAATTATAGTTCGGTTGGAAATACTTATTAATTCTGTAAAGAGTTTTTTCCATAAATATTAGGACTCTGATCCACTGTGAGACAGCTAACTTGCTGGTAATAAACCGCCCTACCCTCTCCCAGACTTCTATAAATAGTGCTTCCTTGAAGCTGGTTATTTAGTGGTCTTTACTTACACTCTATCTCCCACACCACCTGTGTTTGTAGAGCTATATGTCTTGTCTGGATGAGGTGAGCTACACTAGTCAACTGTTAATGGCTTCTTCATTATTTTCTGTATGTTCTGATAAAAATCAAGAGTGAAACAAACAGAGCGGCTAGGGACTCACTAAACCTCTATGAACTCTGCTCTCTTAATCGGAGGATACATTGCGGTTCAGCGCCATCTCGGACAATCACCTCCCTGCACAACCGTTGTCTTCAAAATAGTACAGTCTACCATGTATTGAGCCCAAGAAAGACGCTTTACGAGTTGTAGCGGTACAGGCTTTTTATTTTTATATTCATTATTCTGTATTATTGTAGTATAATGCGCAATTCTTCTCTAAAGATAAATACCACCAAGATATAATCATTTCCTCATCAAAACATACTTAAAACTTTATCTTAGTTTATTTCTATCTCTCGAAAAAAAATAATAATGCACATTATACTGGCATTCAGTCATAAGTTCACTTCAGGATAAATCCAGAATAGATCTAGATCTAGAGAATCCTGAGAATAGAATTTGCACTTCAGGTTAACTTTGGAGCATTGGGGCGCTGCCTGTGGTCTAGTGGTTAGCGTAACAAACTACTAAGCCCCAGATCGCGGGTTCGTAGCCCGGCAGGTGGCCCTAGGATTTTTTAAAGGGAGTAAAAAATGCTTAGTTACACCGTCCTTCGGAAGGGACGTTAAACGGAAGTCCCGAGTCTCTACCATGTCAGGTACTCGTTAAAAATCCCTATCCTAACTAAACCTGGATAGGCAAAATTTAGAGCTTCCAATGTAGTATCGTCCGATTAGCCATAGCAGCATGAAGTGACATTAAATGAACAAACAACTTTGGAGCATTCAAATTCAAACTATAGGCATACCCAGCATTCTTCATTAATTGGTACGAGAAACAGTAACAGTTGGAACTGACATAGTTAAATAAGAAAAACACACAACAAAGTTTACATGTATGAAAATACTTGGCTTTGCCACTTAACGAATCTAAAAATACTAATCCAATCTAGTACATATTCACAATAATTATTTTCGTATTTTTAGTCATTTAGGTTTCATTAACCCTGATGTTATTATTTTTAATAATAACGCATATACAACAAATTTTATTTTTAAATGAATCTGTGCATAAATAAAAATATTTCTGTTAATTATTTCCACCCATTCCACTTTCATTTAATGACCTCATCGTTTGGGGTTGAATGTATTCATTGATTGGAAATTCCTTTGACAATAAATATACAAAATGAAACGTGAAATAGGAACAAGAATATTTTGACTGACGTTAACGAAATGCAATTTTAGCGTTGTCGTTCACCTGTCAATCGGGATGTCGAGAATCATTTTTGATTATATTTCCCAGAATATTAATTTTAGAGCTATATATTTTTTGTAAATGATTGTTTACTATTATCATTTTGAACTAGATGGTATGCAGTTTAAGAAAAATAACGAAAATATTTTATTTTTCTTTAGATTTTAATGGCATTTTCATAATAATCCATGTTTACTTCATTCTGACTTCATACATTCGTTCGTAACCCCGCATTACTCAACAAAGATAGTATTCTGTAGATAATTGCAATTTTATATTTTGGATTGTATAATTGACAAGGGTACCGGACTTTTAGAACACTACCTGGTAATTGGAAATGGTACTTTGTACTTAATGGTCAATTTCTTCTTATTGTCCAATAGAATGAAATAGAAAAATTACTATATATTAGGACTAGGTCCGTTAAGAATAACAGATGTGTGCAATAAATTTAGAATATGTATTGGCCTAGTGGCTATTTTTAAGAATCATATAGTATTTACATAAGTACATAAAAATAACTATAAACTAAAAAGCATTTTCTGGTCAAGAAAAACAAAACAAAAAAAACTTAAAATAACCAGAATTATGAAAAATAATAATAAATATATAAATAAAAATAATAATATCGTTATAAATGAAGACAATTACCAGTACAGTTATTTAATCTGTTGGATATGAGCTAATAATTATAACAAATTAGAGAGTATATGTTTGGGATCAAGTTACTATCAAGTTAATGAGTTATTCCCATTGTGTTGTAACCTGAAGCACCAAAACAGAAGTGATAATTTACTGGAAACATTCAATATATGTGTTTTACAATATATTCAAAACAAATTCAATTTTAGTTATAAAGGGTAAACCAGAAGTTAAACATTACTTTGAACTCTAAACAGTTTCTAATTTAAAAGAGATCTAAACTGTCATAAGGCAGGTGATCTTAAATTATTCTTCTAATTGTTTATTACTCATTATCTGTTTTTTTCAAAATTCGCTGTTTTTTTTAAATTATTGTTGAATGAAGATTCAACAGCAGTTTTAAACTGTAGTTTAAGACACTATTTTAAAAAACTTTCCCTGAAATTACTGCCTAAAACAACCCTGGTATATCTATCTGTTTACTCAAACGATTGTTTTGATTGGTCAGGTGTCCTCAGCGTTGACGGATCTCACCAGCAAACAAAGAGGTTCAGCGGTTTGTACACAGGCCCCTACTTCGACACGACTACAACAACAAACATCACAACCCAGCTTGGCACGCACGCGTATCTACCTTGCAGGGTTAAGCAGCTTGGAAACAAATCAGTGAGTATATTTCAATATAATAGAAATTTACTTGTTGTATTTCGCCTGAATCGATCAATTAGAATAAGTATGTCATAGTATATATTTATTATTATTTTATGCTTTAAGGCATACAGTGACATATCTAGTAATTCTATAATTGACATAGGAATAAAACTATTAGTGAGCTTGGATTAGCATTAAGATACTAAAAGTGACACAATAGCCTTCTGTCAAACAAGCTCTGAAGTGATCTTGATACAGTTTTTATAAGTGATAAAGATATTTACCCATTTTATTCATGGTCATAACTCACCACCGAAAAAAACACTCATTTTTGAGCTATTTCACTTTATAAATGCTAGTGTGATATATTTTTTTAAGAATGGATTCGAGACTTTTATCTTGAATATTTACCCATATTAAAAATTATTAATAAGTTGAATATTCCCATTTTCAGACCATTCACGTTTCTGCTATGAACATTATTCATTGCCCCTTCTACGTAATTAATAAATCATTATACGCAAACATGTGCATACAACTGACTGAATAAAAAAACAATACAATAATTTCAGGACGTCCAAACTTAATGGTCCATAGGAATGAACGTAAGCCCTTTAAATCCTTCTTTTGGATCCAAGACAGCTTGATCAATTTGTTTGATTTTAATAATCATCTATTATTATTTTCAAGTATTTTTTTATTTTTATTTTTATTAGTTCTGTATCTTAAAAACAGCTAATTATATCTTTGTTCATAAAATTGTCCCTGATTATACCAAACACCTTTTTCCAAAAATGTATATTTAGTTTTAATTACTGGTGTATACTATAGCTGCTTCTCCTCTTATAGACCTCGTTGACACCTGGAAAGAAGTGGGTGGGAAATATGGCACGTAGGTGAAGCTTTGAAAGGGCACAAACCCCAAACTCCATCAAATATAAAAATAATTCTATATTCAAACAAAAGATATACCTGAAAACTGTCAATAATAATTGCCATGATGATACTAACAACAATAATAACAACATTCCAATATTCTGTTAACAAGATTCATAACGCCTGCTGGTTCTGTGAATAAAAAAAAAAAGAATTTTATTGTTATAACTAGGAAATAGGTTGTATTACCCCAGGACCCTAATACATTGCTAATGCATTGTCATCACAGTATAAAATACTCCTACCTTAGGAATTTATCTTACTTCAGGTGCGATTGGGATACTTCCCACCTGGAAAACCACTCTTCAAACTCTACCTTGTCGAAAAAAAAAACCGCCTCATTATAAAGGTTAATTCTAGCTAGCGTAAACAGATCCTAGCAAGTACACTCCTTCCTTTAAGATTTTATCAGTCTCTGTCTGCTGCTGCGCTCTATCGGAGTCATTCGACTAGCCTCTTTCGAGTGAATTTTTTATTTAAACAAGGAAAAAGTATGTTTTTTCACCTACTTGTCTATTAATATTAATATCTTAATTATAGTTTTAACTTTTACATCAAAGCATATCTGAATATTTTCCTATCGGCCTTAAACGTTACATTTTACTCATAACCATCCCATTGAATGTTTTCTTTTTTTTTATTCTAGAGATTATAAAAATGATCATTATTGCTGATGAAGTTCACTTTTGCAGTGTTATTTGCAGCATTTTGCCTCTGGAGAGAGGTACAAGCCCTGGTTGAAATCTGTTTAGCCGAATCTAATCGGGAGAGGAATGCAGGCGGTAGAGGAACTTTGCCAATAAGTCTACCTCGGGGCGATAGGGAGCGCTGATAGGCCTATCTCTCCCTCCCCCCTCCCCGACCGTCTCACTCACTCTCTCTCTCTATCTCTGCCCTCTCTGTCACCAATACTGTTCCAGAAGTCTTCTTTACCCTTCTGTTCCTGCTACCTTACTGTGTCCTATTTATGTCTATTTATTCAGATAAATATTTCTTTAAACATTAAATGAAGTTTATACATTTTCTCTGGAATAGATGATTCAATTCAATGGAAAACACCAAAAGCTGGTTTATAAAGGAGGATTTTTTACATTACTTTTTCAATTTAAACATGACAATAATGAAGATGAGAGAAGAGTAGCTCACAGTGTTGAGTGCTGAAGGTTCCAAGTTCTCTTTCAGTTGTGGCAGGTAAATTAATGTTACAACTGCGAATGGACCCTGTGAGGTCTATATACCCTTCTGGGGCTCACCCGGCCTCTATCAACTAATTGAGAAAAAAGCAGGCGGTTGAGCGTAATCTCAGTTGCAGTTGATAAAAGAGTCCAGTCTCTACTGAGTTCTGAGCTGAAGACCTTCATGGGTTTGTAGTGGCGTAGGTTTCTATGCAACAGAGTAGAATATTTTTTTTAATTTCGGATTGATTATAAGCATAAAAACAAATGAAGCAATAATCATTCATGGATTGTAGCGACGTTTTTTCTCTGTGTTTTTTTTTTTTTGTTTTCTGTAAATAGGATAATACTGCCCTGTTTAGGAAGAAAGCCTTAACTCCACTTCACTTGAAATAGAGATATTCAATAAAACGTAATATATACTTTTTCACACCCTTTTTTCTGTAAAATGTACATTTAAAGGATCAAATAATTTTATAAAAAAAAACAAAAAACGATTTTGGCTTTTTTTAGGTATAAAATGGGACTTAAGGTCCTGTTATCTCCAAACAGGAGTGCAAACCGTAACATAACTCCCATGTTGGCTCATAATATATTTTTGTTGATAGGCTAATTAATGAACTTATAAGACTGACAAATAATTTCTTATTAAATACAGAATTTAGAAAACCACCTACAAAACCGTAATTTTACCTTAACTCAATTTTCATTTTTTTTTTGGACTTCAGGCCTTTTTTCCTAGCAGGGTAGAATAGCGCTAAGAAAAAACATTTATCACATGAACTCTTTTACAGTCATTCAAGTACAGTTTTAACATTTTTTATACATGTGAGAGTTCAGAGATCGTGGTGGCATACTGTATAGAACTGTACACATTAATGGTACAACAGTTCAATTCTAAATATTTTGTAGCTTAAACCTAACAGCAAATCATGGTTGAAATGAGAAGGAGAGAGAGAGAAAGAAAGAGATAATATCCTATTTCCTTAAATCCCACGATGCTATTTTAGATTATTCTATTTATATAAATACATTTCTATATTCGTCCAAAGACTTGAATATTCCCAGAATTTATATCTGCCTTAGTCTGTCCGTTTCATAAAAACAGAAAACTCTCCCTTCGAAAAAAAAAATCGCTCTGACAGAGAGAGAAAGAGAGGTTTTCTGTGTTGGCCTTTCCAAAGAGGTTCCAAGTCGACAGCACATTTCCATATTCCCGGATCAATGTCGTTGAGACATCTTTGATATGCATATTTCTCGATCCACTCCTTTCGCTGTATTATAGGGGAAAATTCCGTATGCTCCTAAGGTATCTAGCTGGAGGGGAAAAGGGGTATTTTTTGCGGTATTTCTTCTCACAAATTATGCAAAGTGTGGCTTATGCTGAACCTTTTCATTCTTTATCATTTTCAATATTACTTCTCATTTTCATACAAATCTTTTTTTTTTAAATTAAGTGAGTTTGTGAATGTCTGACCTTTTACAAAACTGTAACAAACTTCGTTTTACTTCTTCACTACTTTACTCTCGAGAGATTCAATTATCTTGAATAACAGAATTACTAAGTAACCTTACTAGTTCGTCTTTGAAGGAGGAAATTTGTTTGGAGATTTCTAAGCGTAAAATCCCTAGTGTATAGGTGGCTGGCTCGAATGTATTAAGGAAAGCGAAATCGTGCTTCGCGTAATACGAGCAAAAATTCCATTTCAAGCCAAATCCTAACTAAGGCCCTAATAATAAAATAACACTTTATAATAATTCCACCCACAGCACAGCTGTGAAGTCCAACAAATTCTGACTTCACCACTTCCACTGTCTTTACCACCTCCACCAATCATTCCTTCAGATGTTGAATTTTGTATAAAAATACCAAAATCGAACCAAGTAACCTTTACACTTAGACATTCAGACTGCCTCTCACTAACAGTTTACAATACACCATTGCCCAGACAAAATACTTGGGCCTTACAAGACTGACTTGGAAATCACACATAATTAATTTGAAGAAAAAATTGAATCACCGACTCTCACTTCTAAGACGACTATTTCACCACAAAAATAAACTGTCACTACCTACAAAATTATAATATACAACATACTAATTAAACCAATATGGACCTACGCCTCGCAAGTGTGGGGGTCATGCAAAAATTCCCACATACCATTCAAATTTTTCAATCGAAATTCCTTCGTTATATTACACCTAGTCCCTTTTACATCACTAATAAAACATTACACAAAGATCTCAACATACCACTCGTGGCTGACACAATCAAGAACAACTACAAAAAATTTCATGACTCACTTACTGAACATCCAAACATTACCACATAATCCGACAAGGAGACTGAAACGTCTCTAGGAATGCCTTCAATGGGAGGTGTCTCCATACATGCTTTCAAGAAAATCCCTCAGGGGAGGTTTTCCGAAGAATACCAAAAATACAATATGTGCCAAATGGCATTTGTATGATTTCTTAAATAAATATTTTTATTATTATTATTATTATTATTATATCATAATTCCGCTTCCCTAAGTAAAAGAAACTCATTGAGAAAATTCGACTTAGCCACTTATTCATTCAGGGTTGTAGTTATATTATTAAAGTATATCTCCCTTCATAGTTTTCAATATTCTGAATATATGATGATTCTTTTTGCATAGTATAAAAATAAAATGTTTGTATCAAGGATTCTCTGATCTCCATCCAATCTTTAAAGAATTATGGTAAATCATAAAATAACGTAGTATTCTTGTTGCTCAAAACGCTTAATATTTTTTAGAAACAATTAGATCTGTAATAGCTATTGAAAAGATAGCTGACGGATCTACACAGGTGGCTTAAAACCAGTCTACGCACATGTGTAAGTTCAGCTATTCTATTCATTCAAACAGTTTCTATTACTATAAATTACTTATTTACAAGTAAATTAAAACTTATCCGCGTATTTGTTGTATATATTATACATTGTCTAGTAGTCCTATGAATTAAATCTCTCAGATGACGTCCAGGTGTCTTTAAATATGTATCTTTCAACTTTCTTAGAGCGCGGGGGAAGTAATTCTCCTCTTGGAATACTAGAAAACCTTCTGGGTAATGTCTTTATGTATTATATATAAATAGGCCATTGAAGAAATATCTTAATTCATTTTCGGAATCCAACCATGCCCGTGCCTTTAAAAAACAAATGAAAGGATCCGAGAAGGGATAAAATAACTAAGAACGATTTTAAGAGAATAATTAGCAGACTTTACCATTAAAATTATCTAGTATTCCAAGGGGAGAAAAGCATCCTCCACGCTCTAGGAATGTCGTAAAGAAAAAAGAGATAAATAATATATATAGATGAAATCGTCATCAATCGAAACGTTTTTTAATTCAGCAACATTTTTATATTCCTTTTGAGCCTCCTCGTGGCAAGTTCTGAGAAAGGCCTTTTAACAAAAGAGGACAGGAACGTGGTCTCACGATTCTCTCCCTGCAACAAAGGAAAAGGGATCTGTTGTTTTAGACTCGCACGGAATGCAAAAACCTCTACTCTCTTCCAACTTTCACGAATGTCTCAACGCAATTATTACACCTAGTTATGGAACTTGTATTGTTAAAGTTGTAAATAGTTGAAGCATAAAAGAACCAAATGTTTTGTCATGATTTTATTTTTTTTCAAACACAGTTTTCTTGTGTATTTTTTTATTCCAGTTGGGCTTTAGACACACAAATCCTATGAAAATTTACAATTTTCTTAACTATTGTTGAAAATAAAACCGAAGTTTCTTTTCAGATCGCTCTACCAATATAAAAAAATCACTATTTTTCCCTAAAAGTCAATTAGTATATAGTTTGAGACATTATTTTTTAATTGTTAGTATAAAAAAAGTAAAATACATAAAAAAAACCTGTATCACAAAGCGTTCAGAACATTGCAGAGACTGAACTGTTTTTGCAATATCAGCGAAGAATACTTTCTCTGTCTAATGTGAAGAATGACGAACCTCTACGAAGGTACCTTATGGCATTTACTTTTCGAACCGTCTTCTTTCATTACAACATATTTTCATCCTCGTATTTTAAATAATTTTAATTCGTATTACTGAGCTTAATACAACTTTTCTCAAATCTCTTCTTATGTAAAGTTTAAAAAAAAGCCACTACACCATTTCTATCCATGAGTTCTTTGTTCTGTGTATTCTGAGTCTTGGTTTCAGCAAATGATAGAGACTAAACTATTTCGAGGACAACGGTTGTGCAGAGAGGTGATTTTTCCGTTATCAGGTTTATTTTGTAGGTGTTCCACCAATTAAGGGTACCAACGTTATAGAGGCTGGGTGAGCTGGGGGGGGGGAGGGTCATCAGATCCCACATAGTCTAATCACTGTTATCAGTTTGAATAATTTATCTGCCAAGGGATTCGAACACGCAACCTTCAGCATAGGAACTTGTTCCAACCACTGAACTATCCCGCTACCAATTATTGAATATAATAAATCGAAAAATTAATAAATATTGGTAAATAACCCCTATAGTGTAAAAACTTTGAGAATTGCATAATGTTCAAACATCACTTTACACCTTAGTTTTTAAGGTTTTCATAAAAAAATTTAACTTTTACTTTGTCTATTAAATTATAACGAATGATATACAAAAACAAATTATGAATATACTTGTTAGTAAACTTATTATCAGTTATAACTGCACATCTAACTGGAAGTAGTTACTCAACGGATGCCTGGAGCGTACTGGTGCCCTCAGAGTTAAGTTATGTCGGTGGCAAAAACTTAGACTTCGATAGTGCTTCGGTATGAGCAGGCTCGTTGTGAATTTACTACCTCAGTGTGGTTATTGTCCCTAACTTTTACTTTATGGTGTTCCCAGAAACATATAAACTTATCGCGAACTATTTGATTTACTATCTACTATTTTAGTATCGGAGTGTTAAATGCTTGAGGGAGTATTCGTATATATGAAACAGCTATTGAATTGTTTTTAGTTATATCTGATATGAGAAGCAGGGTTTTGTATTCAATATTTTAGTAATATTTGTTGATGGAAAGATAGATAGAAAATTATTTATAACGTCATAGATAATTATTTATTATATATTCTTCATCCAATGTTTGTTAACGGTATTTCTTATCTTTTTTATCAATATTTTCCTTGTCATATAGCTATCGTTCATTTCTTATATGAAGGTACCCAAAATAAGGGAGAAGATCTGGCGGTTGAGCGTGATCTAGGACAAATCATCTCCATGCACAACGTTGTCCATGAAACAGTACAGTCTTTTTTTTCTTTTTTTGTGGCGCGACAGATGCCTAAAGCGATCCTTGGCCTCCTCAATCCCCAAGCTCCATCTGCTTCGGTCCTGTGCATGTGAGGAACTTATTCTCAGTTTCTTGAGATCTCCCAGGACGCTATCCTTCCACCTGCCCCTGGGTCTCCCTCTACGCCTCACTCCATCAGGGCAGTTCTCGAACACTCTTCTAACAGTTCTTTCTTCACCCATTCTCAGCAAGTAACCCAGCCACTTCCTCCTCTGTAACCGGACAAAAGAGGAGATCTTCATGTCATCACAGCGTTCATATAACTCTCTGTTTTTTTCTTCTGCACCATACACCGTTTTCCTAGACGAGCCCTACGATGCGTCTGAGGATACGCCTTTCGAATCTATCCACCAGATGTACATCCTTCTTGTTTAGGGTCCATGTCTTGCAAGCATATGTCGCTACAGTACAGTCTTTACCATGTACTGAACCCCAGACTCTGTCTCTAGTAGTAGTAATGAAAAATTAATAAATATTAATTTGCAAACAATTTAATAAATAACTAATATAGAAGGCCTGGGAAATATTAGTACTAGTAATAATAATAAAAAGCACATATACTTTTTAGTTATTTTTTAAAATAATAATTTCCATTATCTTATTAATAGACATATAAAACCTTCACCCTTACCTCTGTTCTATATTGCTGTGGAATGTGGTCACTAACTTGGATAATGAAGAATTCGTCCCCAAAAGAGTCCAAAGGAGAATTTAGAAGGTTTCACAACATAAATGCAGAGATAGTCAACATAAATTTAGTGATAGAATCATTAAGGTAAAGATAGTCTTGTAAATGTTGTTGGCCTTAGTAACGAACGAATTTGTAAATAGTTAATAAGATCTAAAGTGACTGGTAAATCATCTCAGTTTGGACCGTGGCGTAAGTGGGAGTATTTCATAAAGGGCGATCTTAAGGATTTTGATTCCGGTGGTAATGTGTGTATGGGAATTTGTATACTATTAATGGCATTAGTATTGATCCTTTGAGTTCATTACACGTCTTTTATTATTATTATTATTATTATTATTATTCAAAATTAAACGTTCTGTTTAATCTGTTTAATAAGTAATAGATTTGATATCCAACGAAATATTCTGGATCCTTGATGTCCATTCTCTATTATCCAGGCGAAGCTTGCCCATAATGATTGTATTAGCTAATAGGATTTGATCAAAATCAATGGAGTACTCAAGTATCAATAAGTCGATAAACTATCCCAGGCAGAGTTTCGAATCTGGGTTAAATAAAAGTAATTGTATTGTACGAGAGAACTCATCGCATATATACAATTGTAAAAACATATTAATAATTTTTTAATTAACGAGTACCTAATTGCTAACTTTTTAAATTTCAGATTAATAACAGTTTTATAATGTTAAAAAAGAGTAATTAGATTTTGTTTTATTTAATTTACTAATAAAACCTTGTATATATTTAATTATATTAATTGCAAAACACAAACCCAAACCACAAATAATTAATAACTGTCATCATTATCTGTTAGAATTAAAAAAAAGGGGATTATAATATGACTCTTGTCAATATGTTTAAACTTTTAATAATTTATTCAATGAAATTTACAACTGTATTATACTAATACAACAAGTAAATAGAATTATTGTATACATTGGCATGAAAAGACAAGTAGAGAAACTACCCAGTGGTAGTATTCAAATAGCAAGTTCAACTTAGGAGATCGAGAGGCCATCTTCTTTTCAGACGCCTGGGAGGATTATCAGGAATTGAAGAGGTTGCGAGGTTTGAAACTTGTTGAGCGGGAATGTAGTTTTTCATGAAAAAATTGATTTCGGATTCACGCCAAATCAGCAACAAATGGGACATTATCGTCATTATGGATTACTTTGTTTGTAATAAAGTAAGGAGCATTGAGGATTTTTGATTGTAAGGATTGAATACGAGAGGAATTCGATGGCTTAGTGGAGCCCCAAAGCTCTTCTCCGTAAGACAAGATGATTTTCATTTATATGAGTCTTTTATAATTAATTGAGAGCTTAGAGCTAAATAGCTCTAAATAGCTTTCCAAATACCGCACTGGACGTTATCAATCAAATCTTTTCTCTACAAAATAAAATTTTTTTATCAATATTTCGTTGTTATAAAAATTATCATTTTCAAGTGGGCAGAGATTAAATTAAACAATTAATCTACAATTTAAAAAAAACCGAATGAACCATTAACATTATAAATTGCTAACGTTATACGATTGATGAGGCAATCAAAATATATATTGACTTATGCATGAATTTCACCGTAAACTATGTATGTTTATTTTCTCCAAGATTATTACTAAAATTATTCAATCAATGGCAGTTGAGGGTTGATAGGAACCATTATCATTTGCTAATTGCTGAGCCAATTAGAATTTGTAATCAAGGTAAGGTTATTAATACAAATTGAATTCGTTTTCCATATAAATTGTGAATGTATGTTTAATTTGCTTTCATGCCTATCACTAAAACGGTTTTATTTATTATTTATGGGTAGTATTTATTTAACATACACTGCAGATATATTCTTTGATGAAATTCTATAACAAATATATATTTAAGAATATTTTCGATTGCACAAACAATTAAAAATGGTAATTATTCTAAAAGCAATATATTGTTAAGTAAAAGTAACTAAAAAGTAAAACCTGGTTAGGCAAAATTAAAAAAAAAATGAACTGATTATGAATTAAATAATTTATTATGGAATTCATTTTAATGTTTTCAATTTATTTATTAAAATAGTTGTATACCACCAGATACTTAAACAAAATTTATAATTACGCTTGTTATTGATTCTAAATAAATTCGCTAAACTGCAAAAGAGACGCTATGATATATATATTTCCTAAAAAATATTTTTTAAAAATTAAAGTTCCGAAAATCATTTATTTATTTTTTCCTGTACCGGGCCTGGAGTTAATTACATAGTAGAGACTGTACTGTTTCTTGGACAACGGTTCTGTAGAGAGATGATTTGTCCTAGATCACTCTCAAACTTTTAGTTTATAGAGTTCTGTTTTGATTCAACATTGTACATTCCCTTTTTTAACAAAATATAAACGTTTAAGAAAGAATATCTATTTTCAAACACGTCTTCTTTTATAATAACACCAGTACTTAAAATATCTTTTTGAAATGAACTATTGTTAATTGTTATGCGGTAAAATTTGTGCAAAACTGAATTTAGTATTTGAGATAGGTATAGGACCCTGATGCCACTAGAACTTTTTTATCAACATCGATTTATTTCAACTAATGAATTTGGTCAAGCAGGTTATATTGCTGTAAAATAAAATGTCATTTCATGTCAGCTAGATTTTATCCTAGTATAATAGATAACAAATTACGTATTTACAAAATTTCTTTCGATAAAATAACTCAGTTAGCAATTTCTCATTCTAAATTTAAAAAAAAAAAATCGATAAATATCATCTTGAAAAACTTTATATTACAATGAATTTGAAAAATAAATGATAATTTTTTTCCACTATCGAAACTTATTTCTGAAAATTATTGTAGTTATATATGAAAAGAATATAAAGTTAAATATTTCAAAGAAAATCCCATAAATTTAATTGATATTCATAGTTAATAATTTCTATTGTTATGTTATTTAAAGAAAAATAAATACCTCTATGGAAAATAAAAAGGAAATTTAAAAATTAATTGTAACTAGCTCGGAAAATTGAATGTTGTGCAATATTCGTAATATTCAAGGGTTAAAAATAATAAGTTTCACACATCCCTTTTTAGGCTGTTTTGGAAAAATGTTCAGAAATGATATTCACTAAAATATTCAGTTGTTTTTTATGCATCTCGGAATGCAGAAACAAGGGCTGAGAGTGAAGTACTAGCAAATACTGCAATAATAATGAGGGTGAAAAAAAAAGAAATAAAGATGTGAATAAATAATGACTTTTACAAAGAAAAAAAAAAAGAATGGAAAAATTTAACAGTCTCGACAGGACGATAATTTACTGCCTAGTCCCCCCCCCCTCTTTCCTTCTTTTCCTCTTTCCACTAACCCCTTTCCACCATTTTCCTCTAACCTTCAGTTCTACAGCATTTATCAGAGCTTTCTTTCTCTCTAGGTTATTTCTGTAACTGTACTTTTTCGTATTTTCTTCTATAAACAAGTTAAATGAAAAAGAATGCTCTAAATAGACAAACATATATTTTACGTGAAAACTCCTAGAAATGAGGTCAAAATATTATACTCTTCCCTAAAATGAATATAAAACCGAAAGTAGAATTTCCACATTTTTTTCAGAATATTATTTATTTACACCATCTTTCCATGGAATTATATTTTGTTTTATTTAAAAGCTAAATTTTATAACATTACTTCCATTTAAGTCCTTGAAACCATTTACCACTACAGTCTATAAATGTTCTTGGGTTCAGTAAATGGTAGAAACTGTACTATTGCTAAGAGAACATTCGTGCAAAAGGTGATTTTCTCGAGACGATCAACCTTCCTGTGCGGATCATGTACGAGTATTCACCATCATACAGTTGCTAGAGAAGAAATTGGCTTGTGGCCGTGAAGTTAACCTCGTTTTTATTGATATCAAAAAAGCATACAATACGGATCCATTGAAACTTCTATGGATGGCACTGGCAAATGTGGGAGTTAGCGGAGAATTTGTTGACGCAATTAAAAGCTTATATTGCAGAGCGGAAGCTAAGATCAAAATAGGAAACCGTACAGTCACCAAAGGCCTAAGGCAAGGTTGTAGCTTATCACCCAACCTTTCCAACTTGTATCTGGAGGAAGCCTTGAAAGAATGAAAAAGGAAATGTAAAGGCATGGGTGTAAGAATTGGGTAGGAAACGTTATACAGTCAACATTTTGCTGGCGATCAAGTGGTGATAGCTTCTGAGGAAGATGATCTTAATTATATGCTAAAGAAGCAATAAGAGTAATATTCTAACTGGGGTCTAGAAATCAGCAAAGAGAAGACAGAATACAGGAAAGAAGGTTATCATCATGGTAAACTCTGTACTGTGGAGCCCATGTGTTTCGCTAGAAACCAAAAAGGGAATTTTTCATTCCTTTTTTGAAGTTTAACTATTTATGGTTGCAGCATGCAAGCTGCAGAAATTGATTTTTGGAGAAGAAGTTGTCGCATTTCCAGAATTGAGCGAGTGAAAAACTCTGCCATAAGAGATATCGTTAAAGCGAAAGCGATAATGCACAAAATTGGGACCAAGCAGCTGCAATGGTATGGTCATCTGAGAAGAATGGGCCCCGAGAGATGGCCAGAGATGATATTGGACTGTATCCCAGAGGACAGACGAAAAAGAGGCCGCCCAAGGAAAACCTGGCTGCAAGAAGCTGAAGAGGTGATGGCAGCAAGAGGCTTGGCCGAGGGGGATTGGGAAGACCGAGGATAGTGGCAATGTTCTGGGTTTCGGCAAAGGACAAAAGGTTCTAAAAGCCCGAAAAAAAAAAATATCCTTGATGAACGAATTGTTAAATTTATCATCAGCCGAGGCGTTTCTGTTGGAAGAGTTTGGTAAGGTACTAATAGTCTGACAACCGAGATTTCTCAGACAAGATTTCTTTTGTTTGTAGCACCTTGCTAAAATCTATAATAGTATCTCTTTTTTTATGCGCAATTACCTACCTTAATTTTTGATCAAAATCATTGATTTGAATTACATTTCAAATGTTACATTGTCCTTTTTCTATTAAAAAAAATAAAGAAATACATTAATCCTGTTATATAAATATGTATTAGCAAACCTGCTGTTGAACTTTAAAACCATACATATAAATTTCCTTGTATACTATCTAAAGGTCAATGATTTTTACTTTTTTTTTTTAGCATACCTCCGCTAACACCATTTCACTTTTATTAATACTTTAACAAAACCCACGATGGAGCGAAAATGTTGATGATCAATTATTAATGACGAATAATAATTTAATGCCATTTTAACTCATTTTGGTTATCTATAATTTTAGTCCTTTTTAATCAATAATAATTAATTTAAAATCTAATTATTATTTACCCCAACATATGATAAATGAGAATAACTTGATAATTTATTTTATGTTAATATCTGAAATGTATTGAGTATTAAGAAATATTTTATGGTTTTTATTTGGTGCTGGTAAATCATAAATTTAATGAATATACAGTAAATGGTAGGGAGTACGTTCAAAACATACTACATGTCAATGAGTACTACTCATTTATTTTTTTATATTGTGCGAAACTTTGTAAAAGAGCAGGTTCGAGCAACGTAGATCCTTTGGAGAAGATATCTTTTCTTAAAACCGATTGTTTTTCTGGCGTACAACCGAACTTAAACTTTCGATTTTGTACTGCATGACGTTTAACAATCGATTTTCATGGGCTTGTCAAAGCATTGTAAGCCATTTAATAACTGTTGGTGAATCCTATTCTTTTTGTCCTCAGGTATCCTGGATCAGAAGAAGGGACGCTCACATCCTTACAGTGGACCGCTACACATTCATCGCCGACGACAGGTTCCAGGCCTTCCTCGTCGACAAGACGGACACTTGGACTCTGCAGATCAAGTACGTCCAAGATCGTGACGGAGGCCAGTACGAGTGCCAGGTCAGCACAGAGCCGAAGATGAGCCACTTCATCACCCTCAACGTCGTAGGTTAGTCCAATCGTTTCTTTAATTATTTTATTGTTTACAAGTAATTGTTATATTTATGAACTGTTATCTAAATGTCAAACTCAATTATTTGTATTTACTATTCAAATTAATTCCAACCCCCTACATACTTTCTCATCCTTCAATCCTAGATCACAAATAGAACTTTCCAAGTAAACCATAATAATTTCTATTCATCCCTCTATTCCCAATCTGCTTGTGTTCCTCAAGGTAGTATCCTTGGCCCAATCCTTTATACAGTTTATACATCTGACATCCCAACTCATCCTAATACTATCCTTACCACGTATGCTGATGATACATGTGTATTATCAGTCAACACCAATCCAGTTATTGCATCCCAAAGCCTCCAATCCCATATCATTGGTCTTGAAGAATGGTGTCAAACATGGAGAATTAAAATAAATTCTCAAAAATCGCATCAAATCACTTTTACCTTACGTCGTAAACCAATGACTTCCTGCCCTTCAGTATCCTTTAATAATATCCCACTAGTGGCTGTAGAACAGATCCGATACTTAGGGTTGCACCTCGACAAACGATTAACCTGGAATCCTCATACAAGACTGAAAAGACAAGAAACCGCTCGACGTTTCAGGCTATTTCAATACTTACTTAACAAACGGTCTAAGCTCTAAATTACCTACAAAAGACTCATCTACATGACCATCATACGACCTATTTGGACTTACGGTATTAATACTTAATAGAGGTTTGGGGCTCCACTAAGCCATCGAATTCCTCTCGTATCCAATCCTTACAATCCAAAATCCTTCGTAAAATCCTCAATGCTCCTTATTTTGTTAAGAATAAAGTCATCCATAACGACCTTAATGTCCCTTTTGTTGCTGATTTGGCCCGAACCCGGTATCTATCCTTTCATAGCAAACTTCATTCCCACTCAAACCCTCTAGTTTCAAACTTAGCTTCCTCTTCAATTCCCCCCGATAATCCTCTGAGGCGTCTGAAAAGAAGATAGCCACGTGACCTTCTTAATTGAACTTTGATTAGAGTACTACCAGTGGATAGTTTCTCTACTTATCATTCTCATGTCATTATGTAACACGCATTCTATTTACTTGTTGTATAATTGTAATACAGTTGTAAATATCAATAAATAAATTTTAAAATAAAAACTATTCAAATTCAGAAAAAAATTCAAATTAGAAATAAGACAAAAATTAAGCACGTATTGTTACGTACTAAAACCAGCGTGTCACAAGCTTTAGAAATTTACGCTAAACAGACTCACAGAAAGCGAATAAAAATTAATCAAAAAAATACTTGGAATTATCACAAACGCACCATGGCCAATAACAAAACTCTGCTGACTGACTTAAAAATACCAATGGTTGACGAACACAAACGAACATACTACAAACATTCCAAGAAAACTACACGGTCACCCTAACATATTGTGAGAACAAATTGCCACATTCCTGAGAACAATAGGAGTAGAATAAAAAAACGTGGATGGGAGATATTGTTCTTCCTCACGCCTTTCATGTCATTATGTTTTATTTTATTGACAGCCAATCGGCCAACTGTCAATTGTTTGTATCTGACAGGTGTAGATGCAAATATAAAGATAAACAATGGGAGTTATTAATTTCAAACATGTTCCATTCGAACATCTAGTAAATTCCAAAAAGACTGCCTGGGACTATTATATAGACTTAGTTGATATAATTTCGTAAAGAACGAAAATCGAGTGATCAGCTGCTTGTTGATGTAATCAAACAATACGGCATTTTACAGGCTGTTTCAGGGTTAAATGGCCAAACTGAAAATTTGAACTAAGGACCTCAAAACAAGAAAAAAATTTCCTATGAAGGTATGTCCGCAAACGCTTTGTTTAGGAGATATTCACATCTAAAGATTTCATTGTTACGAATTATTTAGGCATAGTAAATAAATAAAACTTGTTTTATTTGTTCCAACTACTTTATTTATTAAATGTGAACCATTAACTTTCATATTAAATGTTCAAAGTGATTTCCTTGAGCATTCAGACAGGCTCGGCATCTTTCTTCAACAGCAGCTATAGCAGAACGGCACTGGATATGTGTTATTGATTCAGGAGACTCAATTATCCTTCTTCGTAAAGAATTAAGGTCATTCACTGGCATTGCACAGACTTTTTGTTTAATGTCACCCCAAACAAAAAAATCCAGTCGTGTCAGGTCTGGAGAGCGAGCAGGCCAAGCCACTAGTCCTGCACGGCCAATCCATTGATTAGGATAATTAGCATTTAGCCATTGTCGTATAACTCTTCCGTAATGCGCAGGACAACCGTCTAATTGGAACCGCATGTTCCTAACCACATGTAACTAATAAAATAAGTTTTATTTATTTACTATGCCTAAATAATTCGTAACAATGAAATCTTTAGATGGGAATATCTCCTAAACAAAACGTTTGCGGGCATACCTTCATAGGAAATTGTTTTCTTGTTTTGAGGTCCTTTGTTCAAATTTTCAGTTTGGCCATTTCACCCTGAAACACCCTGTATAGTACTCTACATTAATATTAAACCTTTGCATTTTTATATAGTGTTTAAAAATTATTTTAACGTCACTTTATGCTACTATGGTTAATCGGACTATGCTATAGTGGGACTCTTCAATTTTGTATGTCCAGGTGATAATTAGGGTAGAAATACCTGTTGTACAAGTACCTGACATCGCACAGGCACAGGCCCACTATTTTGCGATCCCAACGAAAGGAATTTTCGTTCTCAAAATCGTTTTTTATACATTCATAATTCGGCCTTTTGGGTAAGTCATATCTCCCCAGAGTTAACGGCTTAAAATACTATATATTTGCAGGTATGCATACAAGAAATAAAATTGGGCCCTATCGCTTTCCTCAAGAGAAAATATCGGTGTAATATCTATACATCTACAGCCCCAGTGAATGAGTGCTTAAATCGGATTTTGTCCAGAGAGAATAAACTGCTTTCAGATTACAAGAATCGTATCATTGCCGTAGTTTTGGGCTTTAAATGGGGTTGTAATATAAGCAATAACTCGTTTTCAAGCCAATGCCTTGCTTAGCCTCTTATTCACTACGAAAATAACTCGGTTCCGCTTACTTAAGTACAAGATACTCATTTTGGAGAAACTAGACTTAACTACTTTTTCAACTGGGCTGTAGATATAGTATTAGAATTTTGTGATTATGCAGATGTAAAGATATTAATTTTTTTAAATTATAAACTTCTGTAGACTACAAATAAGAAAATATGTTAATAATAATAACGAAACAAAAACAGCTTAAAGCTTAAGATAATAAGCGTATTAAACGAATAATAATCTTAAAAGTTTCATTTTCTATTAATATTTGGAATCCACATATACTGAAACGTATAACTTCATATTTTGAGGAAAGTTATTACTTTTTTTTTAGTTTTATTCGTTGTTAGACTACACCGTTGCTATTAAAACATTCAATGTAGTACGCTTGTTTTTCATACCGATTCTAAAACACTCTCTTTAAATGGCCGAGTTATGGCATATAAAATACCTAATCGTTTTAAAAAACTATTAGAATGAAAGAGCACATAGCAACATCAAGTTACGAGAAAATTTAATTTTAATTATGACCATAGTGCAGGATTTCTACAGGATTTTAATTGCTTTCGCCGATCCCATAAACTGCTTCCTCTAAAAATTGTCCAATTACTTTAAATATGAACCAATGGGTTTATCTGAAATTTTAATAAAAAACTATCTTTTAAAAAAGGGTTACAGTACTGCATATCCTCATACAAGACTGGAAAGACAAGAAACTGCTCGACGTTTTCGCCTACTTCAACATTTACTGGACAAATGCTCTAAGCTTCAAATTAATTACAAAAGACTCATTTACATCACAGTTATCAGACCTATTTGGACAAACTCATCCATCATGATCTTAATATCCCATATGTTACTGATTTGTCCCAAACTAGATACCTATCCTTCCATGACAAGCTCCATACACACTTGAATCCGCTAGTCTCTCAACTTCTTCCCATACTATTCCTGGTAGCCCTCCGAAGCGTCTGAAAAGAAGATGGCCTCGAGACCATCTACTATAGAACTTTATTGGAGTGCTACCGATGGGTAGTTTCTCCACAAGTTTTTTTCATGTCATATTGTACATTTTAGCAGATTTACTTGTTGTAATATTATTATATTTGTAAATATCAAAAATTAAATTAAATTAAAAAAAATAAGTATTACTATTAGATATTATTTCCTAATACTTAAATAATGAAAAACCCTGTACCACTACACATTATGAAAAGAATCTTTGGTTCAGTAAGTAGTAGAGATTTTACCGTTTCTTGGACAACAGTAGTGTAGGAAGGTGGTTTGTCCTAGATAACGCTCAACCGCCTATTTTAGGTATCCTTTTTTTAGAGGCTGAGGAAGCCCTAGAAGAGTCCTAGACCCCAAAGAATCCATCCCCTTTGGGCATTTAGCAAATTATATAAAATCTGTCGCAACCAGAGTTTAACTCGGAGTTTTCGGTACGGTAACTCAGCGCTCTACCACAGAGCCACTCCGCTCCTAAATGAATAATGAGTATTCGGAAACAATATGAAAATAGTTATATTTTTTATTTTAAAAAGGAATATGCAACTAGTATAATACTGCTTTCCTAATCAATTTGGTTTAGACTCCAGCTAGATAGATTATACTCCAAATATTTATCTACAAAGTTTCTGAATCATAGGTCTTTATTAATTATTTCTATTGTTTATATAATGTTTTTAATAAAATGTCAAATATTAAGAAAGTTGTTCTAATCGTTTCGTAGAACGATATATATTTCTTAAATTTAATATTTTGACCCTTTGCGCCTTGAAACGTAAATCCTCAGATTCTATGATTTTTTTTTGTATACTGAAGAAATTCATTGTTAATAAAACTGATACTAAACTTTGAAATATTTTTTTTATGTCCTCCACCCGGACCATTTTTCCACATATTTCTAAGGTTGTCTAATATTAATTAATTAATATAGTTGTTTTATATCAATTATAAAGATTTTAAAGGACTTAAAATTTTTATTTTACCTCTATAATAGGCTGTTATGGCCAAGAACCCTCCACTGCTTGTAATCTATTTTAAAATGAAAATATTCTTAGTAATAATGAGTTCCGAGAATACTATAAACTGTTAAAATACATTTCATCGACATTCTGTACATCCTTCGGGACAATTCTGCTGAAATCGTTTTTATTCTGTTTTTAAAATATTCTATTTTTAAAATTTTAATGTTTACGTTTTATTTCAAATTTTATACATAAAAAAATCACACAGTATTTCTTTTTTAATTAAATTTTGATATGGTATTTTTAAAAACACAGTTTGCAATTCAATTATATCGCAGGAAAATCTTTTCTGTTACTTAAATCAGATTTCTCAGAGATTTCGGACCTAACATTCTCTTCGTGAAATCGATACCTCTAATGAGCTCTCCCTTAGAAGCCAAAGGAATCGATTCCTATGTAAACTGATCCGGGGCTTCGAAGCCACCCTAAATAATTCTTTGGCACTTGCTCCCTCTCTGCTTCATAAAGTGCATCCTTGATGCCTTCGATTCAACTCGTGTATATTCTCATGCAGTCTATTTGAACTAGACTTAGCTTCATATTGTGAAAACTCCGCCTAGATATTGAAGTTAACAATATGATGCAAGACAAAATTCAAAAAAGAATATTTAGTGAAACAATGGTCCTCCTAGAAGCAGATCAAACCACATTGTGCCAAATGTATGATTGCCTAAATCACTGACTACTTTTTTCTTTTTTTTCGAACTCGAATTATTGTATTTAAACATTATTCCATATATTTCATTCTTTCTCTAAACGTGTTTATTTTGTTTATTCATTTAACAGCACTATGCTGCTATCAATGGCTAGTCGGGTGATATAGGAAGTCCTTAGTTCTCCTATCCAGGTAATTGGGATAGAGATTCTTAAAAAAAGTATAACAACGAGCAGGCTAATGATCATAATTTCATATTTAGTGTTAATTCTATACAATATTGAACATTTTTTTCACAGTTGAAAAAAGAATTTTTTTTTTATTGAAGGATTTTTAAGGTACTTTTTTAGGTTGGGGTTATGGTGCGTTTATTGGTTATTTTCTGTCTAATAATTTATTTTCTTATTATTCTATACTTATAAACATATCTGAGTACAATAATCAGTTCATTGTCAATACAATATTCCAACAAAATTGTATACAATATTGCAATACAATCATATAAAATATTCAATATAATTTAATATTTATAACCTTATCTGAGTACGATATACCTTTTCCAGATTGAAGTTAAGTAAATCATACTGAAGTCTTTATTTATTACACGTGGAAATATTATTTATATACATAATTGAAATTCACTAAAAGAAAATGATACTTCACACAAAATCTTTCATTACAACTTTCTACTTAGCATCAAATTTCTCTCACATTTTTCTTATTTTAGACTATCTCTTTCATAATTTTGATTCTTACTTTTTTTTAATATAGATTACCGAAGTTTGCGAAAACTATTCTCAATTACTACGCGGAGCTACCCAGAAAAAAATCTTTATGCTTTGTCAATTTTTTTTCTGTATTTTGGGTTGGTCCCTTATAAATTATATTTTACAATCTAGTGCTGAGTCTAATAATATTGATTTTTTCATTTCTTTGATTTATATTTTGCTTTTAGTGTCGATTATTGTGGACTTTGCAGTTCAAACCAAATTTTTAGAGGCGTAGAGAAGTGGCGACCCTACCGTCCAGCCCATGATTGCAGTTATTTTAATATTTACAGTACGTTATTTACATAACATTAAACTTATATGTAAACACTCTCTTTACTCAGCAAATAAAATTAATTTATATCAAATATTTTAGAATTACATTAAATACTTACAGGCATTACGATACAGTAATCAATACCATTATTTTTGAACTGACAACGCTAAAATCTATAGATTTTATCTATAGACATATTTCCTACACATCTTGTTGTTGTCATGTTAAAAACTGGAGATTGATATAGACGGCCATCAAAGTAGAGCTTGAAACATTTTAATGTCCAAACATACATTTGTTTAAATTATCAAAGTCCAAATGGCCAAGTAATGCGAAATATCTTAAAGTCAGTATTTACTAGTTAAGTCAAACGAAACTACAATGACGAAAAGTATGGTAGAACCAGTATAATACATTAGGATGTTAGAGCAACTTACCCATTAAATTACTCACGCACGGATGGGCTTGTGAGGTTTAGGGACCCTCCGAGGCTCACCCAGCCTCTATAGTTGTGGGAAGCTGGCGATTGTGTATGATCTCGGTTTTTTTCCACAATGTACAGTTTCTCTCATGTACTAAACCCAAAATCTTAAGTATGTTTAGCATTCCATATTTTTCTTCTTTTTTTCGTTGGTGGTATGATTATCAGCCTTTATGAAATGATATTAATCAATTAAAAAGTATAATAGAACTGATATAATTATTATTAAAACTAGACGATATATTCTTATGTCAATTTATTGAAAAAATAAGTTAAGCTGAAGAAACTAAACAAATTCGTGCCGCTATTCTATGAAAATATTCAGCGGAGAGGTGTTTTGTGTTGAACCTCATTGTGTTTGTTCTTCCAACTTATCTCCTTTTCTTTTGTCTGTTCCTTGTTTTCTTTGACTTGTGTCAACATATTTGTCATGGCTTTGGACTTTAAGCTTCTTTTCGGCTTTCTTTAAGCTGCAACTTCGCCATCTTTTGAAATTCTTGACTTATTTCATAGGCACCTTTTTGCACAATCCAACAAAAAATCGTTAAAGAAATATAAATAGGTAACAATGTTAATATTGTAAATAAAAATATTATCCACAATGTAAATAACCTTCATGTTCAGAGAAGCATTAATGAATCTTTAAAAGTATTTTGTACTACTCGTTTCACTAATAAATAAATAAACTTTTATTAGCTTCTAATATTTGTTTTAGGAATATACAACCCCTTCTTATAGATAGACAGAAATCAAATGATAATTGTGATCATAGGGATTCACATTAAGTAAAGGAAAAATTATAAAAATAATCACCACCATCAAAAGAACAATAAATAAATAGAAAAATTATATAATTCAAAATTTATTTTTCCGATGTTTGTGTGTTCTTGCTAAAAAAAAGTACAAAAAGCACAAAAAGTAATTTGAAAAACGTTTCTTTTTAAAAAAAATGAGTTGCTTTTCAAGATGAATTAAAAAGATACAAACACATGTCTTTAATTCCGGTTTAAAATCAACGTTCAAGATCAAAAGCAGATAAATTCAAAATTTTTAAAAATTGGATTTTTCACATTTTTCGCTAAATTAGTTTAAGAACTTTATACTATCAAAACTTGAAAGGACCCAACAAAATCCAAGAGAAATAAGGCGAAGGGTCAACTTACACAATTTGGCTTCAGTGGTTAAGACGGTTTTTTTTCTAAATGAGTTTCTTGTACTTAAGGAAGCAGCACCTGTTATTTTCGTAGTGCATAAGGAGCTAAGTCAGGAACTGTCTTAAAAAGGAGTTATTGCTTATATTATAACTACATTCCAAGAAAAAAATACGAGTATGGCACATTTCCGCTAGCCTAAATTTAGTTAACTCCCACTGGATAAAATTCGGCTTAAAAATTTATTCACCGGGGCTGCATATGGTTTTTCTTCTGTATTATGGCCTCATAATAGGGATTTACCTAAAGATAACAAAATTACATCTTAATCCATTCCAAAGCAATTAACCTAACAGTAAAATTAATCAACATAAATTAATCCGAATAATGTCACTTTATATACTTAAATTAAAATATTTAGTTGTTTTTAACGCACATATAACACACTCTCTTTATTTTCTTTACTCTCTCATAAAGAAATATTTTATGGATCTCGTTATTAAGACACATAAGATTCGGGTATGGGATAAAAAACCCATCCTCCATGTTTATAAAAGTAGTGCTAGGATCCTACATTCGTTATTCCAGGATCTCTAATAATATCCAGGCTGGAGCCTACGTTCCCAGCCGTCTCTTATTACTTTACTGGAAGGAAATACACAAGGTTGAACCCGATACTGTATCGGATTAAGGATAAAAAGTATACAATACATTGTTAAAATTAAAGCATAAAACCGTATTTTAAATAAATAAATCTATAGAATATACTTGTATATATAATAATTCTACCAGAAAAAATGGAAGAATACAGCAATGGTGAAATCTTATTTATTCTATGCATTTCGAGTAAGAAAATTTACTTCATTATTAATTTATTCATTGCCATTTACAACTATATTATAACAATACAAGTAAATGGCAGGAAAGATACATAATGGCTTGGATAAAAACAAGTAGAGAAACTAGTATTAGTAATCAAACATCAATTTCAACTTAGAAGGTCATCCATCTTCTTTTCAGACGCCTCGGAGGATTGTCAGCAATCAAAAATGTTTCTAGGCTTGAAATAATAATTAAGTTCATTATGGATGGCTTTATTAGTAACAAAGTAAGGAGCATTGAGGATTTTACTAAGGATATTGGATTGTAAGGATTGGATACGAGAGGAATTCGATGGCTTAGTGGAGCCCCAAAGCTCTATTCTCTGAGTGCAGATGAAAATGAAAGAACAATAGTGTTCTATATTGTTTTTTCAACTTTTCATATATTATAAGCACTCTGAGACGACTTTTACAGATATTAAAAAATAATGAATATCCTCGAACTAAAATGCCTTGTGAATGATAATTGTTGACTTTGATAATGTAGATGTAGAAGAAAGTGGTCCGGGTAGAGGTCACAATGAATTTCTCGTGGAATGGAAGAAAAACTTTATTGATTAGCCAACGTTTCGACCTACTTTGTAGATCTTCTTCAGGGCTGTATGCAAAATACAGACAATATAAAAATATAAATGGTACAAATATATTAAAACATTAATTATGAAACATTAAAAATGGCATAAATATATTAAAATATGTTTTAATATATTTGTACCATTTTTATTCTTATATTGTCTGTATTTTGCATATAGCCATGAAGAAGACCTACAAAGTAGGTCGAAACGTTGGCTAATCAATAAAGTTTTTCTCCCATTCCACGAGAAATTCATTATGACCTCTACCCGGACCACTTTCTTCCACATAAAATGCCTAGTGTTAGATAACTGTTGGGAAAATATTGTATTTCTTACTTTTTACACAGTTCGGTGAATTGTCTTTTTACGCAGGGAGGTGATTTGTCCTAGATCTGGCTCAACTTCCTAATTTGTCCCCTTATTTTGGGTATCCACTTTTTAGAGACTAGGTGGACCCTAGATCCCATAAGATCCATCTCCGGGTGCTAACAGATTAAATAAAAGTCTTGCCAACAGCAGGATTTGAACCCAGCATATTCGATTCGACATGGCAACTCAGCGCTCTACCACCGAGCCTCTCCGCTTCCTAAAATGCGTTGCCTAAAAAAATATTATATAGCTGCAATTTCAAATATATTCGCTGCACTTCCAGGTTTATTTTTTATCGATGGAAGTTTTCGATGATTCTTTACCCCTTTCTTCAGGAAATGTCTTTTCCAAGGCAGACTCCAGAGGAAAGGAGGCAAAATGGCAAACAATACGTGTTTAGTCGAGCGAAGCGACTCTTTGAAAACCGGAGTTGGTGTTGCGGAGAAAACGGAGGCTAAGGAAGAGAGAACTTGGTCTTTACAAGAGGAGTCCCGACGCACCACTAAATCCTCCTCCTTTTGGTCGAGGTCTTTGCCACAGTTAACTTCTGAGACGATACCATACGTCTCGCCAATATCCAACATGCCCTCTTCAATGTGTTGTTCTCTCCTGTAAGTTAGGTGAGGTTTGAAAATAATGTAAAAATAATTTCGGATGCAAAAAATATTATTCTGGTTTTCATATATATTGACACTCCAAACAATAATTATATGCATTTTGAAGTAGTTTGTTTGATAATCAAAACAAGCGATGGGCTCCACAAGTTCAATACAAAATTTCAATAATTTAATTGAAATCATAATTATTATATAGTTTTATTATTTATACTTTTGGAATTACTTTGTACTTTTGTATTTAGATAGATTTTATTTTCAGTTATAGCATTATTATCAACGTTCATTTCAGCAGTACTTATATCATCTGTACGTTCAATAATTTCATAAAACAAGACATTTAAAAAATAAAATATTTCAGGGAAAATAAAACTTTAACTAGTTAATAATATTTTAAGTTATTATTAATATCAATTACACAACTAATAAACAAGTTATTACCTTACCAAAAGTCGCTAAGCGCGGCTAAAGAAGATTTCACTTCAAAAATGATTATTGGAGAATGGAGATAGTTAGGGGGTGCAGTCAAGAAAACACCAAATAAGTCAAGACTTCTTTTTATTTGTGCCAACGTTTCGACCTACTTTGTAGGTAATCTTCAGGGCTAATGGGAGAGGTGGCTGAGTGAACTGTGTTTAAAAATGATTTTGTGTTAAAAATGAATATTATTTGAAACAAAAAAATGTATATAACGCTAAAAAAAAATGTATGCAATAAAACTAATACAAAAAATTTGTATGCATCACAAATTTCGAGAATACGAGGATATGGGATCATTGAAGAGAAAGGGTGTGTCTGACCGAGGTAAGAACCAGAATAGCTCAGGTGGCAGAGCACCATGATGGAAACATGAGAGACCCGGGTTCGAATCCCGGCCCTGGACATATCTTTTCTTTTCAAATAAAAATATTTAAAAAACCACCATTAAAATCCTTGTAAACCTATTACAATATAAATCATAACTGGAAAAAAGTATCCTAAATCAAATTAAAATCTGTGTGTACAAGCACCGATTATTTTAAATTACCACATACCTTTTTTTACAAATATATAGAAAATAGTAGATCGTTGGGTTGTGCGATCACAATAAGTTGTGCGGGCATGATAAATTGCCCACATACACTTATTACTTTTGTTCCAAGGTTACAGTCTAACTTCATCATCAGGCCATCAACCAGGCAGAGGGATGTAGTCTTTTTGTTTTTACTTGACTTTATTCCGAAGTTAAATCAATTATTTTGCATTTTGAAAAACGCTTAACTTTAAATCCTCATACTAAACTAAAAGACAAGATACTGCTCGCCGTTACTGCAACACTTCAACACGCTCGGCAATCAACAAAGCTACCTTCATCCTTCTCGACCTCGTCTGCTCATCTTAATCGTGGCCGCCCGCGTTTCCTTTTTCCATCATCGTACCCAAATAGCAGTCTCTTATGAGTAGCGTTGTCCTCCATTCTGGTCACATATCCAGTCCATCTAAGCCTAGCTATTCTTATGTACTGAACCAGGTCTAGCTCCGATATATCTCTGCAATATGCCTGAGTCTAAATTGATCGCCAACTCTTACCGCTCCAATCATCCTTCTTAATACTTTTCTTTCGAAGAGCAGTAAACTGTTGGCATCCGCCCTGGACAGAGGCCAGGTTTCCGATCCATAAGTTAAAACACGAAAGGCTCATATTCTCTCTTAAATTGCCACGGTCAATATTTTTAATCCATTCAGCAGGTGTTTCTACTGGTTGGCAAAGAATTTGACTACACGGTCGAAACCTGAAGAAACCCCTGCTGTATAGATTAAAGACTGATAAACATGACTATTATAGGACCTATTTGGATTTACGGAGTAGAACTTTCGCGCTCCACTAAGCCATCGAATTCTTCTCGTATCCAATTCTTACGATACCTGTTTTCTTATGACAAAGTTTATTCCAACTCAAACCCACTAGTTTCAAACCTAGCTACTTCTTTAATTCCTGATAATCCTCCGAGGCGTCTGAAAAGAAGATGACCTTGTGACCTTCTAAATTGAGATTGTTATTTGAGTACTACCTCTGAGAAGTTTCTCTACTTGCCTTTATCCATTATGGATCATCCCTGCCATTATATTTACTTGTTATATTGTTATAATACAGGTGTAAATTTCAATAAATCTATTATTTTTTTTTTTTGTCCAAGCTTGGTAGTAGGAATCAATTTTAAATACTGTTTTCTTCTTAGGACGGACTCGAACCCACGCCACTATCCTCGAAAGGCTTCCTTGGGATATAATCTGGAAATAGGAGGCTCTCCTCTTCATTATTATTCCACTTAGGATTCTTCAAATACTCTTCTATTCCTTTGAGGAAGCCTCAGGAGTAAGAGATAGTTCTTGGTCTGGGGTAGATGAAGAATCCTTTTAAAATGGCCTTTAAACTTCCTTCTGGTGAAGTTCTCAGATTAGTTTCCACTCGACTGTTCACGTTTGACAACTACCGCCGTCTCTTTAAACGCTGCCAACCCCGATCTTCCAGGCATCAATATGTCATTTCGAATATCCTTTATGACATTTCATTCCTAGAAATATTTCTAATTCCGACTTCAAGACCTGGGGGATAAGACCACTCTGTCACTGGGTATATACATCAGGTTCAACAAACAGAAGACAGCTAGAACCAATTTAAGGATTTCCTTTTTATTTTATTTCTGCCTGTTTCGATCATACTCGTAGAACACATCTGCTGAACAAGAATATAACTCCGCATAGACTAGTTTCGACTGAGTTTATAATGTCCCCTTGTAATATCTATGATATAAAAACTAAATTTGTAATTTTCAATCTCAAAGAACTCACCTGGGCTCAACCACATTTAGATATATCAAGAGACATCTAAGACTTCTAATATATAGTTAACTATATATGAGGCGTTAAGGATGAAAAGCAGCTAACTCCAAAATTTCAAAAATTTACCTTTTCACATTTATCAATAGTTTTGCAAAGTAATTTTGCCTAACAGACACATTGTGGTCTTATTTCTCATTGTTTTAGACCGGTCCTGAACCCGAAATTTCTGGAGCATAAATCACTCTTTAACTATGCATGAATCACTGTGTATGCTATTGGTTAGTCTTATTGGGGGTTATATACTGCTCCTACAAAAAGAACAATATCATAACTCAAAAAAACTAATTTTTCTATAGAGGCATTCAAAATTTCCATGCCTTAATAAGACGCCATGTCAAAATTTAACCAGATGAGTTTAAAAGATAAATTTTTTGGGTATTGGTAAAGCAAAGCTAATATTGTGATGAAGGTATTATTTTGAATTATTTTGTTAATCATTAGACAATTTTTAAAACGTTTTTTATTTTAATTTAATATTTCCATAAAATAAATTCCAACATGATACAACTCAAAATATGATTTTATTAAAAGAAAAAAAAAACATTTTGGGAATGGAATACCAAGTATCCATCGTTCCTTAATTAAAAAGCTTCAACCAATAGAATGCCAAATTTTGAGTTATTTCGTTATTCTTTTGAAGGTATATGTATGAATATGTAAATTAGTATTATCTGCATGTTTCCTTACATTAATACTTAATAAATATAATAAATTATTTATGGTTTATCTCCGTTGGAAAAGAGCTATTCTGTTAGTAGACTAAATGGTCAACAAAATATAAATAAAATTATTGATTTTTTTGTAGTTTGAGCTTATTGAAAACGATTTTAATTTGGCTTCGTTAAATTTATAAAAATTTAAATTCTTTGAAACAAGGTGATATTGTATTCAAAGCAGAATTTCTAAAAAAAAATAGTAGAAAATGAAAAATGATGTATAAATAAAAAGAGAAACAAGAGCTCACCTAAAACAAATAAAAAAGAAACTGAAAGCAGAAAAAAAATCTGAATTACTGTTGTGGGTTTTTTACCTGAGTATGTCCTTGTGACAGGTGGGCATCGCTCAAATCGTCCGGTTACGATCGTTGCCTACACGGACACTTGAAAAAATAGAGAGTTTTAAAAATAACAAGTCCAACCGCGTAAAACAACCATCCATATATTTCTTTCCAGAGCAGGTTCAATTAAAATCCTATTTTTTTAAAATATTAATTTTGTTGTGGTACTTTAACGGGCAAATCGTAGTTAAGTTTTGTATGACTACAGCTATAAAACCTTTACCACTACAACCCATGAAGTGTCTTAGGCTCAATGTTCAATGGCATGTCTTAAGTTCAATGACATTATTTTAGTTTTAATTCTGTTTTTATCATAATTATCTCTGAGGATACTAGGATCCTAGGGTCATCCGACATCTATAATGTGGGTACCTTTGATTAGGTTTGTTGGTTGGTTGTTTTAAGTTAGAGGAATAAAACCGATTGGCCATCAACGCCTTATATAATATATACCACAACAAAATATATATATATATATATATATATATATATATATATATATATATATATGTATATACATATATATTACTTATAATCGTTTTAGTAATATTTTTTATAAAACTGGAATAAAAAAATAAATAAATAAAAGAGAAAAAGAAAATAAATAAATAAAAAATATAATAAAAAAAAGTATTACAACTAAATAAAAAATAATGGACAATTGGATAATAAAAATGAAATAAAAAAAAAAATATGTATATATATATATATATATATATATATATATATATATATATATATATAAAGAATAAATAAGATGAAATAAAAGTAGGAGATAACTGTATTAGATATTCTTAATTGATCCTTGTTTTAATAGAACGGCTATAAACTTATTAACGTATTTATCTTCATTTCCCAAAACCATGGACACATTGGAAGGTAGATCGCTCTTTTGTAAAAATTACAGGTTTCGAAGGTATGGAGTCGATATTGTCAAGCACTCGTTGCAACCCAGTGATCAAACGTTGCTTAGAAACTCTTCCTCTCACCATAAATATATATACATATAAATATATATATATATATATATATATATATATATATATATATATATATATATACTCATATATGTTTATATATTTTGTTACTTTTTTCTATAATTCATTCTTTCCTGACATTACCTTCCACTTTCCACCTTATTGGTTAGTCTTATCGAGGGTTACCAATAATATCTCTAAAAGTGATTATAATTTTCCCTGGCCTCTTATTATTGCTGTTTTTAATTTTAATATTCTTATTATCATTATTATATATTTTTATTATCACACTATAGAATGGTACTAATGGATATTATAAGGGAAATTGAATTTTGAACATGTTATCCCTTACCAATCTTAGGCACCCGATGGGGACTGGAGCCGCCAACTAACTTCAATTACTGTATCCAAACCATTAAACTTTAATTAATTTAAGGCCTCGGTGGTTATACTCCCAATTTATCGAAGGGGGATAGAAAACTTTTTAATTTCTTTAACAATTAATCTTTCAAATGGAAAAAAAATTGTTACTTTGCCATTTTAGTAACAGAATTGTAGTTAAGAGGCAATACTTAAAATTTATCTCAGTTAAAGTAAAAATATATACAAACAAAAATTAAATGAAGGAAGTGTAATTTAAAAAGATTAATGTATCAAGATTTCTTTGGAACAGTTTAATCTAGCATACTAATTATTCAATATAATGAACAGTAATCAAGTACTACTGTATCATGCTAAATATATACGAAAGAGTTGTCGTTGTAACTCTATTTTATGTTAATACCACCGCTATTATGAAACAATTAGGTTACTTCATGTGTTAACAACTAACCACTTGACACTTTTAAAACCTCATCACACTTGTTAGTTCACTGAACAATAAGAATAATGTGTGGCTTCGTTTAGCATCCATTTAGCGATACCTAACTGAATCTGTAATTTGACTTCTTCTTTTATAAATAAATATATATATATACATATATATATATATATATATATATATATATATATATATATATATATATATTTATATATATATATATATATATATATATATATATATATATATATATATATATATATATATTTAACATGCTATTGTCGAAAGAAAATAAAAGCACTCTTCGAGTTTTTAAGTTAAAAAATCGTTACAGGATACTTGAACACTTACTAAGTCAACACTCTAAGTTCCCAATGTTGGCTTAGTAACTGTTTTATAATAGTCATGTGTTTTAAGACTAATACACATGACTATTGTAAAATCTATTTCGGCATGCTGAGTAGAACTTTATGGCTGCATTAAGCCATCGAATTCCTCTCGTATCCAACCTAGAAATCCGAAATCCTTCGTAAAATCATCATTGCTCAAGTCATTCATAATAATCTAAATGTCCCATTTGTAGCTAATTAGGCCCAAACCCGATTTCAATCCATTCATGAAAAAAAAATTTCTCACTCAAACATATTTTCAAACCACTTTACTCTTCAATTCCCGATAATTCTCTGAAGGCGTTTGAAAATAAATTGCTTCGTGACCTTATACTTGACTTCGTTTGAAAAAAAGTGACAATTTACAAGTAGTACTAGGGAGGAAATCCGTTTAATTCTGACTGCGAGGATTCCTTTATTCAATTTTTCAATTCAATTCAAAATTCAATTTTTATCCTTTAGTTCGAATATATCTACGATCGCTATATACGTGAAATTTTAAATTAAAAAAAAACAAAACTCATTTCATATAATGGATTGAATTGAGCAGGGAGTGCAGTCAAAGATAACAAAAAAAAACCAAAACGTTTCAGCCTAAGATGTCGATAAACTTTAGAGCAACCAGTGGTACCTAATCTGAGGTGACGCAATAAACTAACATGTGAGTTGATAGTTGTTAGTTTGACACGTCACCTCAGACTAGGCACCTCATAATGTTTGCCCTGAAGATGGCCTACATCTTAGGCCGAAAGGTTGGAACAAAAAAAAATTGTTTGCTTATTTTGTGTTATCTTTGACTGCATCCCCTGACCAATTGAATCCATAATTCAAATTATCCAGACAACCATTTTCCACTCAACCATCAAAATCGCATTTCCTTAAATCAAACCTCTCCATACCCAAAACGCGCATAAATGAAATACCTAGTGCTTAAATAACAAAAAGTTATTAATCTAGTAATGGATCAGTACCTCTATATTCCATGAAGTATATTGGATTCATTGAACGCTCAACCATTATTCCAAGATTAAGGATACATATCTCACGGGGCTGGGTGAGCCCTTGAGAAGCCTCAGATTGAACTGAGTCTAACCATGGTTAAAATAAGAATGAATAATTTATCAATCACAGTAACCCGTCGCATTACTCACTCCCTGGTTATAAATCTGTATTATCTAAATGTGAAGAGCAACTGTGATCCCCGATCCTTTGCAAAGAAGACCAAGTTAAAATCTGAGACAGATGCTTGTTAGGGGAGGATTATCTTGGTCCTGCGCTCCCTCCCTGGAGTATTCTTGGCCGACTCTGGAACGGGGCAATATCCTCCTATCCTGGAAGCGAAGGATTTTCATCTTCCACAGCCATTTCTTTAAGAATGAAACTAAGATAGCCTTAGTGGCCTAGAGAAACCACTTCACTTCCTATAAGCCGTTTATGCTGCTTTTGTGTTCCTCTGTCTTTTACAATTTTTTTCTTAGTTTTTAGTTAAGGATTTCTTCTTATTATTATTATCGATTTTGTATTTCATAGCTTATTCCGGATAAATACACCGGATAAATGAGCCCGGACCTTGGTTAAGGCTATGGTTCATTTTACGATTAATTTCATCAATTAAAAAAATTTCTTATGAATTTGGCTGTTCCCAGCATATTTCTTCAAGTCCCCATGAGTGTCTTCATGAGTTTAATAGTTTCCTCAGGAATCTAACTATAAATGGATACTATAACCGGTAGAACTTTAACTTCAGCTTGTCGGACAAATTCCTCAATTATTATCATTATTTTTATTACTTAGTATATAAATTGTAAAATTATTTTTATTATTTATAGTCTCTTCACCACTATCACTAGTAGTGGTACTAAAAAGTGGTATGGGACTATTGTTATGCCAACTTACTACATATATTTATCTTTACTTCAAACTAATGTTCCTTCTGATGTATCACATACTACATCCCATTCTTTTTGGCACTCGAAAAATATTAAACTTTTTTTACATTTATTTATTAATTGTATAATTTGATACAATTCACAAAATTACATGCTGTACCAAATAGACCAGTCCAAAAATATTAATCTAACTTACACACGGTGAAGTAGTTTTTCTAATGTAGGTACTTTTAAATAGTGCAAGGTAACTAAAACTAAAACGATTTCCCATTCATGTACTGTAATAAAATCTACAAGTTTAATAATAATACGTATACAAATTAGGGACAAACTAAGCGTTATAAATCGAGCTAATAGAGCGCGGAACTGGCGCCCCCTGCACGCCACGCTCTCAACTAGAGATAAGAGATAAGAATTAACAACTGTTACAATGAGCCACTAATCAACTCTGAGCCTTTATTAATTTACTCCTGTAAGTGAGTAGGAGGTGGGGGGGGGGATTATTAACAACTCTTACCCCTTTCTCGTCCGGAACAGAAAACTCGTCATATTTATTTTCATGTATTAATTGCTATGTTTGGCCATGATTAAAAATATTTTAAATATTGTATTGATTTTGTGTTGCCACGATGATAATTTAAGATAATTACTCAAATTATTATTTCTTTAAACGTCCTGGCTATATTCTGAATTAGATTCTTTTCCAGATGTTGCTTGTGTGTTTACTAATTTACTAATCAGTCAACTTAATAATTTAAATAAACCATCAATGTAACATTCATACATATATATTGCATCTGAGTTAAGTAAGCACTAAAAACATTATAATTAATTATATATAGTTTATAAATTCAATTTCTTATTTGGACTTTCATTGAATAAGTACATTGAGAAACTACGATTAATGATTTAGATTTAAACCGAGGATTGCCATAACATACAGAGCATAAATTAAAATTATTTGGTAAAACAGGAGCACTTCTATGGGTAGGGCCTCGGTCTAGCCGCCTTCGAGTTCTGAAGCAGCATCCCTTCTTCTAGCTCCTCTTCCAGATGGCCTTCAGTTCATTTTCCTCGACTCTCGTTTTGTCAGAGAGTCCATGGGGTCTTGCAGCCTTCTTAAGTGACCTAGTTCATAATTTTTTTGTCTTTTGCTCATTTTGAAATTTGATTTTATAACAACGCCCGGTACAACACATAGGCCCGGTACACCTGAAAATGTTTGACCACCAGAAAGTTTTCCTCACACCATTTGCTTTCTGAGTTATAACATTAGTAGTTCGACGCTATTAGATCCGCAGCATGGGGCTCACCCAGCCCCTATAAAATTGGGATAAATCCTGGAGGTTTAACTTTTCTGGTCCAAATCGATTTCTTATGCAACCGTTGACTTTGAAACAGTAAAGTCTCTATCATGTACTGTACCCGTGACTATCCTTGGGTTATAGTGTTGTAGTTAGGTTTTTAACGGTTTGATAGAAGAACGTTTGATCTCTTTAAAATTACTATCAACAAACAGAGCAAACATCTGTTATATCCTTCTAAGAGAGCTTTCGAAATTATCGGTTTTTAACATGTCTTTTATGTCATATTTAATTTTTATAACATTATTTAGCGGGTTATTACCGGTTAACAGAATTTCCGTTTAAACATTCTTGATAAGCATTAACACCCAGTTGAGTAATCATGGTTAGCTATGCGATCCAGATACCTCGACTAAATCCATAACCAACCTTCCGTAAGTTTACTTTTAGGTGCAGACAAACTATTTGTGTTAGATTATAAGGATAGTACAAAAAGGCATTAGTGTAATTAATTAACCTCAATCTCATTCTTAAAATGTAACATAAATGAAATTACAACGAAATCAGATCAAGAATTATTCCGGTTATTGGTTATGATCAATCTGATTTTTAAGCAATATTCAGATTTACGAGAGTATTAGTTTATGCTCGATAGTGTTATTTAATATTTTAAATACTTTATTTCATAATTAAAAAAATGATTAAAACCTCTTTATGCCTGGCAGAGGTATCATCCATCTGCTATATATATATATATATATATATATATATATATATATATATACACACATTTATATATGTATGTATATATAGTATAGTGGAACAGGGTAGCTCCAGCTGGGGCAGATAAATTTATTTGATCCATAAACATCCGTAAGGCTGCATAAAATCGGTATATGTATTTGTAAGATAAACATGGCGGTTGAGCATCGTCTCGGGCGACTTTTCCCTCCGCAACCTTTGTCATAGAAACGGTACAGTCTCTATCAAGTACTGAGCTTCATTAGGTACTTCTTCTTCCTTATCTTCCTCTTCTGACATTCGTCGTAGAGGACCCTCTATCTTTACCGGTCTTGACATATCATTTTCATCTGGGCCAGAGTTTTCCCCATTCTTGCTCTTATTCTTTCTATGTGCTCTTGATAAAAGATCCTTGGGTGATCTCGAGGCCTTCTACCCAGTGGTCTATTATTATTATTATTATTATTTTTTTAAAGTACGTAACCTATGTTTTTTTTTAATTATAGAGATGGATATTTTTTTTATATCTACAGTATGTAAAATTATTTCATTTATAACGCGAAAAAAAGTCAATATAATTCATTAAAATGCCTGAAATAGCAGAATATGGACAGATTTCTTCAAGATTTGGTATTATTAAAGTTCAACCTTCAGGTGGTATAACGTCATATATGAGATGGCGTCATAGGTTAACCCTTGTTAACTAACTCAGTTTAAAAACTACTTGTAGCCACTGCAGGCGAACTTTAACTATGTTTAAATCTTAACTTGAGTTAACAAGAGAAGTTAACCTTAATCAAGGTTGTTGCTACAACCAGTACATGAGTGATTTAGGATATCCGTGTAAGTTATCCTAAAATCGTTTGTAGTGTGTAAGTGTGTGTTCGTTAACTATTACTGCTGGGTGGTCTGTTATGTTGTTAATGTACAATAGTGCTTTGTTTACAGAGCATTGGTCGGTTGTACCAAATATCATTTCTTAGGATAATTATCTTTAATTAAAATTTAAATACAACAATAAAAATTGTATAAATTGTAATGCCATTTGTATCAGATCTTCTTTCACTTGGAAGCTTGGATTGAGAAATCTGTCATTGAAGGCACTCCTAGTGTGTTTCATCACTAGTAGATCCCTGCTCCTGAGACGTTTCAGTGTCCTTGTCTGATTCTGTAGTAACGCATTTAGCAGTAAATATTGTACCAGTATGTTTGGGATTTCAGCAAGTGAGTTATGTAATGAATATTTTCTTTGACTAAAAAATATCAGTAGCCTGAAATGGGATTTTTTTCAGGTGTCCCACACGGATGAGACATAAGCCTATATGAGTTCAAGTAGCATGTTTTAAATAATAATTTTGTCAATAAATAACAGTTTATCTTTATTATTAATTAAGAGAGACAGCCAGTGATTTAGCCTTTTCTTCAAATTAGCCACTTTTGATTTGCATGTCAGTCTTCTATCCATTGTAAGGCCCAAGTATTTTCTCTGTGTTTGTTTTGGTAAAAGGATATTGTAAAGTGCCATAGGAGTGAGGCAGTCTGGTTATTAGTTTTGATTTTTGTATATTGATTTTTATTTTACATTTATCATGCCAATTTTTTAATTTATTTAAATGTGTCTGTGTATTCTGAGAAGCTATGTTCTGGTTAGAATATGTAGAAAGTATGACAGTATTGTCCGCATATGTTTCAAGTAGTGTTTCCAGCGTCTGTGGGACATCATACTTATATATACAGTACAGAACTGGGCCAGAAATACTATCTTGCGGCGCTCCTGTATTAATGGGACAATTGTCTAAAATTTTCCCATCCTGTAACAATAAAAACCTGTCCTACAGCTTTAACGATCATTTGCAGAAGAACTAATTTCATTTTGCTCAGAAGGCCACAATTTGTCGACTGCTTGTGAAACGTCTAAGAAAGTTAGTGTGTAATATATATATAACTTTTAAAACAATTTTAATAAACAATTTTTCATCCGCTTTTAATCATAAATTTTTGTCCATGCATTATTGTTACATTATATCTATCAGGAGACTGCACATTCATATGTCAACTATTATTATTTTATCATATACTCGAGCATGCTGTTCTATTTATTATATTTTTCAACAGTAAATAACTCCCTTCACAACTGTTGGCTTAGAAACAAGAGCTGCTGTAGCATGTAACGTACATATACTTATATAAATATATACATACACTTATATATATATATATATATATATATATATATATACATACATATATATATATATATATATATATATATATATATATATATATATATATACATATATATATGTAAAGAAAACTGCCTCGTTAATATATGGAGGTTTTCTTAATTCTCTTCACAACCTTCTTGACCCAAAAGCTGTTACAAATAAAAGATCCGAGAGGGAATAGTGTTGTTACCGTTTAGTGTATTGAGTTAATTGAAACCATTTAATTTTATAAGAAATACGAAGTTGAAAATAATTGTAATTATTTAAGACATGTAAATAAATCTTTGTTTTTTTCAGAGAAACAATTCAGTCTTTATTTCTAAATCCAAAGGCATACAACCATTATAAATCTATAAAATATCATTATATATATATATATATATATATATATATATATATATATATATATATATATATAAAATAGACTCGCCTTCAAAGATGTCAATTAGGGAAAGATGTGCTGATGTTGGCCATAGGCTGATTAAGTTAATGATTGATCCTTTAATGAGTTCGGCAATTAGTAGATATCAGCCAAGTGTTTTGGAACTTGCTGAATCTGCCCAAGTACTAAGCCATACTACAGCTCTTTTATTAATTATTCCTTAATTAGTTCAACTTATATTTAAATTATTTTAAAAATCTGTTGCATTTATGACAAAATTAATATTTAGCAAGCTGAAAAATAATTGCACTCTCTGCACAAAAACCTAAGACTTCCCAAGCATGAGTTGTAGTCCAAGTTATTTTTTTCATTTTATTATGGTCTAAATTCAGCAAGTCATACAAAAGATATATTCTCCCCTACATGTCTTCTCTACATTTCTATCTTCTTCCATCTTTTCTTTCTAAAGCTTGTGAAGATTGCCATGCTTTCTTCCACTTAAGCTTTTCTAATGTATTTTTATAATATTAAGTGTAGCATTTTTCCCATCCACTTTGAATCACATCTGAGGCTGCTTTTAGAATTATCTGTACTTACTGAATACTTTATGTATGCCTTTTCAAAACTATATACAGAAGATTCATCCCCCATCTCATTTTTAAAAATGCTATTGTTTCTTATAAAACATTCCATTCATATCATACAAACACACATCGATCGTACATAAGAATGATTACATAACTAAAAATTTGGCATTTTTGAGTTGAGCCTTAAGTAACAATTGTATAGGTTGAAGCTTTTTGATTCAGATACGACATATATGATATTCCATCAACAACAGGTTTTTATTTTTTCTTTAATAAAGTCATATTTTTAGTTGGATCATGTTTGAACTTGAAGTTTAATGGGAATAATGACACAAGTTAAGATCAAAAAAGTTTCAAACTATTAAAAATGTTCTAGTGGGTAATAAAATAATTCCAACACAATCATTATAATAGAGTGCTTTGCTTAACCAATGACCAAATTTTTATTTTTTAACTAACATGGAACTTTCAAATAAATCTATTGAAAAATAGGTTTTTTTGAGTTCTGACGTTGTTCCTTTGCAGAAGTGATGTACATATTATATGGAATAGTGTACATAATCCTATTTAAATACATAAATCCATGAATACTATAATATTATTCAAATATAATAACATTCCATATATTCCCTTTGTCACGAAATAGATATCTGTACAGGAGGTAAAGGAATTCATGTCACATTTTTTTCTTCTGGAGAGCTAATTTTCCATAATTTTGAACATTAAGATGTGTGTGTTTCTTCGTCACTTATAGAAAAGCTGCAATAAAATTGTTCAGATGGTTATTGGCATTGATGAGTAATTTGAAGTCTTTATCATAGTATTTATTTATTATAATTTACGTAAAATATTATTTTGTGGACATAATTACTTTATTCCCATGGCTCATATATACCTCATTTAGCTTAGGACTTATTTTCTGATAGCGAAAAAAGTTTCTGAAAAAATTATTATGGCTAAGCATAGTGTTATAATTCCAGTCCTATGCCGTATGTATCAGGCTATACGTTCATTCAAAAGTTGATAAATACCTTTTAGATTTAAACCATTCATCAGGTGCTTCTTTTGGTTTCCACCATGTAGTCAAATTTTTTGCCGACGTTTCGCTGCCATACATCAAGCTTCCTCCGGGCTCAATCTGACAACGTCGGAAAAGAATTTGACTACACGGTCGAAACCAGAAGAACAACCGGTGAACGGTTTAAAATATTGCCCGTGGCAATTTAAGAGAGTATTTACATTTTAGATTTGTTTAATATTTTATATCTCGTCATTCAAAATTGAATGAGCAATTTGAAACTAGTTTTTAATGGAATTGTGTTAATAACTAGTCATTAGAAGTGGTCGATACCTTTCATAGCTGAGCTGTTTCTTCGGGAAAAGAAGTAGGTACCGCGACCCATTTATATCGCTTGAGAACATAATCCTCTTAGATATTTACATATTGAGCGCTACTCCAGAACCTCCTGGGGGGGGGGGCGTTACAACGCAGCCATTTCAGAGAAGCCTATTCAACCAACAGCGCAATTCTATCTCGGTTCAGTTCTCGTCCTTTACAGTTATAGTATTGTATTGCGCTGGGCCTGTTCACAACGGGATGGATCGATTAGTACAGTTAATATTTTGTATTTTAGATTAGTTTATTGATATTTACAACTGTAACAATATTGTATCAAGTAAATTTGCTGATATGAACAAATGACATGAAAACAAAACACAATTGTGGAGAAACTATCTATCGGTAGCACTCCAATAAAGTTCTATAGTAGAAGGTCTCTCGAGGCCATCTTCTTTTCAGACGCCTCGGAGGATTATCAGGAATAGTATGGGAAGCAAGTTGAGAGACTAGCGGATTCAAGTGTGTATGGAGCTTGTCATGGAAGGATAGGTATCTAGTTTGGGCCAAATCAGCAACATATGGGATATTAAGATCATGATGGATGAGCTTGTTTTTGCCATTATAAGGACCATTGAGGATTTTACGAAGGATTTTGGGTTCTAAGAATTGGATACGAGATGAATTGGATGGTTTAGTAGAGCCCCAAAGCTCAACTCCGTATATCCAAATAGGTCTGATAACTGTCATGTAAATGAGTCTTTTGTAATTAATTGGGAGCTTAGAACGTTTGTCCAGTAAATGTTAAAGTAGGCGAAAACGATAGTTAATATAAAAAAATAATAATATTAAATAATGCGTATACATGAACCCGAAAACAAATCCTCAATTAAATCTAACGGGCATCATTTTCTTCATTTACAAATTTTTTTATCAACGTTTCTTCAGTTTTTGCCCGTCTTCAAGTTATTATATGATAAAAAACAAATTCAGTAATTGTTAAAATATAATTTCAACCACGCCAGTTCCATATCAATATTTAAGAGAAAAGGCTGTATTAAAGGGGTGAGCAAAAATATTTTACAAAAGAAAAAATACTACTATTTAATAACTATTGAAAAAATAATTTCTTAAAAAAGAACGACGCGAGAAGATTTGTTCTCGATCTCGATCAACCCCCAGGTTTTTCCCCTAATTTCGGGTCCCTAATTTATTGATGCTGAACCCTGAATGGTCTTTATATTCCACGGTATCGAATTAATACTGTTCACAGATTCAATAAAATATCTACCACCGCCGGATTTCAACCTGGATCCTTCAGATTGATAAAAAAAAAAAACTGTACCACTACGACCCGTGAAGATTTTTACAAAATAATTTAATAATATAATAAATATTAATTAATCTTAATAGGGTTAAAATTTCTATAAACAATGTTGGGAAAAAACAAAATAATGATTCTTTGTTATTGTACAAAATAATATATTTACATTAAAGGAAACCAAATTAAAGGAATAATGTTGAGAATAATGTGAAGTATCCTATATTAACAATCTAAATGATAAAATAACTTCATCTTAAAAACATAATAACATAATATTTTTTAAGATATTTATGATTCAGCCTATTTTTCCATCATTTTTTCGCTCACTTTTTTCTTTTATTATTCCCTTTTAAAAAAAGTAGAAGTAGCTGATAAGTTACTTATAAGAGCCGATACCCGGGGCTGAAAGACACGGTTTGGGATGTGAGAGACATACGAGATACGAGATACGAGCTACGAGCGTTCTCTCTGGAAATATTTATGTTCCCACCTCGTATTCATGGAATAAAAGGATATACATTCCCTTTCACAAAGCCAACAACTTTACAAACCTTTTTGTAAATATATTTATTCGGAAAAACTAGGTAGACTGCTTTATGTTAGATAAAATAACTATATTACAGTTTTTAACAGCTTATTGCGTGCTATAACCAATTCAGTATATGAAGGCTTATGATTTGTATATCTTCTAAAAAACCTGTAAAACTACAACCCGTGAAGGGTCTGGGGTTCAGCACAGGGTAGAGACTGTACTGTTTCTTGGACAACGGTAACCCTTATTTTGGGTACCAACTTTGTAGAGGCAGGGTGAGCCCCGATAGGGTCCTAGATCACATAGGATCCATCTCTGGCTGCTAACAGATCAAATAAAAGTCTGCTAGCGAGAGGAATTTAAACTCAGGAACCTTGGCATGACAACTCAGTGCTCTAACACTGAACCACTCCAATCCCCTGTATATCAACTAATGCCCATTCAAAACAAGAAACGCTTCCATACAAAAATTTCTTGGAGCTCAACGAGATATACTGTAAATTAGAAAAAAATGTATTTCTTTGAACGCTCCGACTATTTCAAGTATGTAATATCCATGTAAACCTATTGCCAAGATAATATTTCTAATGGTTTCCTTATCGAGTACTACAGGAATTTTAATTTATTATATTGAGAATTCTAGGAATTGGGAAGCTTGATAATTAGCCACGGGTGGGCCCCGTGGGATCTGCAGAAACTCCTGAGCATCACCCAGCCACTTTAATGTTCGTACTCTCAATTAAGAAAAACCTGACGGTTGATGGAGTTCTCGGGACAAATCAACCCTATGCACAATAGCTTTCTTAGAAACAGTATCGTCTCTCAGGCTTGAATCCGTGTATCTGTGACAGATAAATAATTTAGTCTTTTATCAGTATTGGTTCAATACTTCGGGATATACATACCTTCCTGGGCTCACCCAGGATAAATAAATTGAAATGAGACGGTCAAACCAGGTGTTTGAGTGTGATATCTTGCAAATTACCTTCCTGCACAACCGTCGGGCAAGAAACAGTGCGAGTACAGTCTTCTCTGTGTTGGTTTTATTTCAATTTTGAAGGAATTAGCTGGTAAAAATTTGATTTATGATTGATTTTATGAACCTAAACTTGCCACAAAAATCAAGTAAAAAATCAAGCCAGCTTGTAATGAAAAAATATCGCGAAATCTCGACCTCTACCACTGGACACAAGGCACTTTGTGAGTTTTTCAGGTTTAAGTATTTTTTTGTTGGGGCGGGAGATTAAAATGATTCTGATCCGAAACGCATTGAATATTAATAATGGTCGATACAGCTCGAAGCCAGTCGTATTGCTGATATAGTGCACCATTATCGACGTCAGACATCGGAGCCACGAATCAATTGTAATATGATGGAATATGTATTAACAGTTGATCTGATCTGCATAAATTATTATATCTATTCTCGATCCCCAATGATTGAGATCTCCCTCGGGAATAGATTCGTCCGAGCTCTGTCTTTGTTGTAGGTTGTATTTATAAGTTGTTCGTATCTGTTTTGAATTCGTTCGATTAATTATAAATTCCTTTGTAAATAGTCAGTAATGATACGAATCCTTTCTTTGTTTGTAAAACTTAATTCCACGCTCAAAAAAAATTAATATCCTAGAAGTACGGTTTCTGTTTCCTATCAAGGGCTGGGAAAAACATTCAAAAGTAAAGTGTCATATTTTTCTTATTATTCTTTTTAATTGTTGCAATTACTGTACCCCAATTCTAAGAAGTCTTTCTTTCCATTTTCTTCCTGTCATCTTTTACATCAATCCTTCCTTCCTCGGCCACCTCCACTTATTCCTACATTGTAGTTTATATAAGAAAACCCTATCTTTTGATCATTGGATTATATAATATTCTATTGGATACATTATATATTTCCCACTGCATAAAATGATTCCTAATGACATTAGATATGTGCTGGAGCCTTCAGATACCTATGTTTTCTAAGGAAATTCATCTTAGAGAGCAGTATATTTTGGGAATCTTGATTCAACACAAGTAAAAAATAAATAATATTTTTCTTCATTCCTAAACCTCCATTGAGATCTAGTCGACCTAGATTGATCTAGTCGAAACAATTGAAATTATAACTAATGGAATGTGTATATGGTGTGGATAGTGAAACTAGACCTTTATTAACCAACAAAAATTATAATTAATTAAAAAAAATAAATATAAAACTCCTACCATTCAGTGATAAATATTATTTTACAGAAACACCATTTATATGCAAGTAAATATCTATGCCTGAGGGCGAAAATATAGTTTCCTATATTTTAATTTTAGTCTTGATTAGATTTTAATTCAATCGTAAAAATTGAAAATTAGACATACACTAAATACCTATGTAAACCAATATGGACGTATGCCTCACAGACCTGTAGTTCAGCAAAAACGACTCTCATATAAAAAACGTTTATTGCAACATTTTAGTGCTAATAACCGATAATGGTACGAAAACAAAATAATTCTTCATCCTAGCTAACAACTACCAGATAATTCTGATTATTCCCGTTGCCATAGTAACCTTTATGGACATCGTTATAAACGATACGGCTGATAAGACCATTTAGAAGACAACTAAAAAGAAACTGGATTAGAAATCGAACTAAAGGACTAAATCAAAATCGGAAAGATGTACTACTGAGTAAACTGTTATGATTATTTTTACCAGTATGTACGATTGGTGTTTGTTTGTAAAATAATTCTGATAAAAGTACATAATCCGGTAAGAATTAGTAGTTCTCCAATGCTAATGCTTTTGGTATCAGTATTAACCAACAAACTCAATTTTAATATGTAATAAGTAATTATAACGCTGATTGATTGAACAGAAATTTTAATTACTATAAAATAGTCATATATCATTACTTATCGAAATCATATGTAACCAACAACTCGACTTTTTGAGCCTGCAACTGATACTGATACTGCATGACAAACCCGCCTGTCTTGCGGTATAGTCTGCTCTCACTTGAAGGGGCAAAACTAAAACTACAAGTTTAAGTCCATACACCTATTAATAATTATATAGACGTCAAATTTCTGCCTAAGAGCTAGTTCAGAACATCTTTGAAGTAGGAATGAAGCAGTCTCAGTCATAGTATGTTTGTAGTGCACTTTCTATTAAATTTAATTTGCTCATTCCATTTTAATTTGCCTAGCTCTTATACAACTCTATGAAAATTAATTTTACAAGTATGTATTTGTTCAAGTATGCAAATCCCTTTGTTCTTAGAACTTGGAAATGTAAAATAAACTGAAAGTTTATTTTTTTTTATTTATTAAAAGAAAAAAAAGGAAACGGATCAGTTAATAGTCAATGAAAATTTACTCGTTCTAATAATTTACTTCAATTGTTATTTTTAATCAAAGTAATATTTTTTTTACTTTCTTATTGTGATTTATTTGTCTATGCTGTTAGTAACGTAATATTTTTAAACGTTGAATTATGTTTTTATTTGTTTTATCTTAATTTGAAGTTTTTTATTCTTTTTGTTGTAGTTAAGATTTCAGGGTATTAAAGGTACACTTCGAAATAACGAAAATTACTATAGAACGAGCTAAGGTTAGTACAATCATAAAGAAAAAACAAATGTTTTCTAGTTAACCTTAAAATATGGTTAGATCGGAATTTAGGGGAGTTCTAAATTCTGCCGCCTAAGCTCTCATTCTCTGCACCCTCTTGTTCCAGCCTTGTACCTGAAGGATAACAGAAAGTGGGAAACTCATGGAGATGGCTAAGATACCACATTATACCATTTACTGTTTATTATATATTATTTAAAGTTTGTAAGTATACTTCTTTGAAGCCTCATTGCTAAACTGTAATACACATTTATCAGGGATTATCGGAAGGATAATAAGTAGATTTATACGACTGTCTGATCTTAGACTGTGTCAGGAGAGATGGCAAAGATATCTGAGTCTTCAGTAAACCATTCATTATAAACCAATATAAAACTATTTTGACCTAGAGCATGATCCATTTACATTACTTCATCTTAACAACACTTACGTAAATTTTGAATTTTTATGAGAAAACGATAATAAAACAATAAAAAAATAAAATTATTTCATTTAAATTAGTAAAAAAAAGTAATAAAAATTCATAATTATTTAATGGCAATGAGTTTGGTTCTTGAAAACTGATAAACATTATTTTCTCTACTACCTAATGATTGGTAGTTAAGTATTTCTATAAGTTTTTCCTCGAAGTTATGTTAAATTAGCTGTAGTTTATTTTATTTTTTCCTCTGCCTTCTCCTCTTTCCATGGAACCGTTTATACTTTATTAGCGTGTAGATAGTCATGTGTACAGTTATATTTTTCTGTAGTTTATTTATTTTTAAAAATTTTAAATTTTATTTTTACTTACATTTTGATTTTAATATTAATTAATACAAATCACCTTATAACTATGAATTGTACAAATAAATCAATTAATGAAGATATTTCTTTCCAAGATTATGCTCTGTATTTTCATTCTATTCATTCAGTTACTTTTATTCGTTAACCTTTCTTCCTTCGATTTTATTTATTTTTGTATAAATGTGTAAAATAATAAATTATTTTATTTATCTCATTTTATTTTCCAAAAAAGAAGATTAGTGTAGAAGACTAGTGTCTCTGTAGTGTTGAAAGTCGACTTATTATTTATAATTCTGCTTATTATATCTGCCTCAGCGGTGAATAAAGGAAAGCAGAGTCGTGTCATTCCCGCAGTTTTAGCCTTGAAAAAGAGTTAGTACTTATTTATTAACTCCATTCCAAGCCAAAAACTACGGTAATGACACAATTCCGCTTCTGCCTGTATAATTAATTCACTTTGGCCATGGTTCGACCTAACCACTCATTCTCCGGGGCTACAGATATAATGCCAGTACCATCTGCAGATGCCGGATTATCAAAGCCATAACTATATTTATAAAAAGTTTTATTGATTATTTATTCTTTCTGGTTCCAGTTCCTAAGGTGGAGATACTCGGAGAGGCAGACATCTACGTGAAGGCCGGCAGTACAGTGAACCTAAAGTGCTTGATCACCCAAAGCCTGGAGGAACCTGCTTACATCTTCTGGTACCACGACGGCCAGCGAGTCCTCGACTACGACAAGAACCAGATCGACATCAGGATGGAGCGCGTCGGTTCGGACACGACGGTGGGTACCCTCACCATCTTCGAGGCGAGGAGGCAGAACTCTGGAAACTACACCTGTCATCCTTCCAACCTCGACTCTGCGAGCGTCCTTCTACATGTACTTAACGGTTAGTGAACCAGCATTATACCCTTCGACAGTAGTATAGTATCTTTTACTGTACTCTCTATAACCGATTATGGTATAAGATGTTTTAGAAACTGTAGAAAATTCTAAATCCAACTGTTCAAGTTGTCAAGTTCAAAAAATTACAACAGGTTTCACACAAATACCAAAACTTTTAATAATTTATTAGATAAAATCGATAATTCTGAAATGTGAAGAAAGTACCAAAAGCGTTTTGTACATCGCGTTGCCAAAATACCAATATAGAACCCTTTGCTCTCCCTGATTAATATACTAACCAACCAATAGAAAATGATATACATTATATTGTACTCGTATGCGTTCGACAATAGCTCAGATATTTATAATAATACTCATTCCACCGCAAATAAATGGCCCAAAACTGAATAACAAGGGTTATCTCAACTCTTTTGGGAAGAAACAATAATTATAATACGATAGTAATGACACAAAAAAAAAAATGATTGGAAAACAAACACATGACTTTCCTGGACACCTATTAAAATTATCCGTGTGTCAAAAATCCTGAGTAAAGTTGTGTGTAAAAATCTACGAGTACTGTAGCACTACATACTAAATTACTAAATTAGCAATTAGTATGTATGAAATTGCACGGTATTTATTATTGTAGTAAAGAAAAAAAACGAATAAATGATTTTACCATGGTTCCTACTCCTCCCTTACCAATCTGTGGTCAATAAAAGACAGTTTCTGGTTTCAAGTGTCATTTTCCATTCATTAATTATATCTAGATCTTTTAGTTTTCATTGATATGAAACTGTTAAATTTTGAATTGATAAGAGTTCTAATTTTTTTTTCTTTTTGAGAAGCACAATTTTTAAAGCTTTTTGGGTAACCATAACAGTTTTGGGTTGTGAAAAAGAGCTTGGATGGTAGAAATGTATTGATAGAAGTACCTAATTTTTATTTGCTTCATACAAGAAAGTAAAAGGTATAGTAATATTTGCTGATTAATATCTAGATGATAAAAAATATAAATGTTCGAAAAATATAACAAACAATAAAATAGCTTCAAAAAATAAAGCTAGCGATAGTTTATGATATATGCATATACTAAAAAATGTTAATGGACATGAAGGCATGAATTATGTTTTAAAAAATTAAGAATAAAATTTTACGTTTAGAGATGTGCAAGGCATTTCAAAGAACGGTTGCATAATTTATAAAGAATTCGGAAAAGCAGGCTAACCTATGAAGGAAGGAGAAAGAATATATAAAATTGCAAGTAGGGATTTGGTATGTATAGGATGGACCAAGAAGCACGGTTTAAACAGATTTGTGGAGGCTCCAGCATAGGAAAAGATGGCCATCTCAGAGGTGTTGCCGTCAGGGATTCAGTTTAAGTCATTTAAACATGGCATACTACACGTAACTGAAGAGATGGAAATATAACGTTTATTAATTTATTTATTTATCTTTAAACGTTAATTATTTCAATGGAGAATTATTTCAATAGTTGGGGAAGTGCAGTCAAAAAAAGACCAAATAAGTACAAGACTTATATTTAATGTGTGCCGACGTTTCAAACTACCTTGTAGGCCATCTTAAGGGCTATGAGAGAGAAACAAAACAAAACAAAAATCTATAAAAAACGTTACAGTAACAAGAATACAGTTACATGTAATGTAGAAAATTAAAATAGTGACAGATATGATAATTAAAGATAAAGAATATTAAAATAGTGACAGATATAATAAAATTAAAATAGTGACAGATATGATAATTAAAGATAAAGAATATTAAAATAGTGACAGATATAATAAAATTATAATAGTGACAGATATAATAATTAAAGATAACGAATATAAAATACAGAAAATAAATGTACAGAAAGGATAATAATGTAAGCATAATATAATGGGAAAGAAAAATGAGGAGGTAAGTAGTTGGAAACGACGGATTGTGCAAACGGGGTCAATGACCTAAGGTCATTGTAGGGCGGGGGGGTGATTAGTGAGGGCGGGAGGGGGTGACCTTGGGCTAGTGGCTGGTGTTTGTGTGCACAATGTGGCAACAGTGTAAGGAATTTATTAGATCTGGCAACGTCGCATTTGTTTACATTGCGTTTCATTCATGGGGTGGTTTGACCTTTGATGACGTCTGGTCTTATATTTGTTTACTTCCGCGTCGACGCGGCCGGTTTCGTCTGTGAGATCACCTTCAGGGCTGCTTTAAGTGGTATATAATTTATCATCGGTAGTTAACCTGTTGCATTTGTTTTCAATGGTGGGGGTGATTGAACTTTGTACCGGTCTTGTGAGATGTGTGTGACGTAATTTCATTAAAACATCGTCGCTTTGTTTACATTTGAGTTGTAGTAGGAGTGTAAATAACCTTGTGACGTAACGGGGCATTGACCGTGTGACGTCAGAGCATGAACCTGGTGCATTTGTTTGCGGGGGTGATTGAACTTTGTACCGGTCTTGTGAGATGGGTGTGACGTAATTTCATTAAAACATCGTCGCTTTGTTTACATTTGAGTTGTAGTAGGAGTGTAAATAACCTTGTGACGTAACGGGGCATTGACCGTGTGACGTCAGAGCATGAGTCACAGCTGGTCCACCTCCCCGCTTCCCCAGTATGCGTTTCTCAGCAGGTCATACTTTATCTCACGGATGATAAGGCGCTGTAGTAGTGCGTAAAAATGACCTTGTGACGTCAGTTCCGTCAGAGCAGACACCACTATCGTACTTTGAATTATATTCAAAGTGATCAAGGGAAAGAATTTTACAACTCAAAGTTTAATTCTCTGATGAAAAAAAAAATACTCTATTAATCATTATTCTACTTTTACCTCAATGAAGGCTTCCATTGTAGAAAGGTTTAATATCCAGATGTATATCTTGTAGAAAAGGTTTTGAAGAGAAAAGGAAACAAGTTGTACGTGAAGTGGTTGGGATTGGAAGAACGCAGCTGGATTGACAGAAAGGATATTGCATAATGTTGTGAAAGAAGAAAAAAAACACTCTGATATTAGACATTTATTTTTTTTTTTTTTTAATCCTGTTACAACAAAACGTTTATTAAAAACATTCCTAAAATATAAAATAGGATTTTTTTATTGACTTGTTGCTGCTATAACATGTAAAATAAAATCTAGTGATTGATAATTAATGTTCTTATTTTTTTGGGTTTTTTTAACCTACACTTCTATGATTTAAGTAATCATTTATTTATTCATTTATTAATGTTTTAGAATTAATTAATTACAACTATTATATACTTATAACTACAATTACATATAACAATTAACAATTATATAACTAATGCAATGAATAATGGCCGTAAGGTAGCGTATCTGTATTGTTAATTGCTGTATGGCGTTTATCATCATATGGGGAAAGAGACTTTTTATTTATTAATACTGTTTGCACTTGATGTCTTTTTGATTGTATAATTTGAAATTGACTGTACATCGACTCGTAATTTCTTATAGTATTTAAATAATCTTGAAATGTGAATTCACGAACTGCACATTTTTTAATCCCTTTGGATCGTTTTATAAGTAAACCATGTTTAGTTATAAATGAATACATTTTTGGTCTTAAGCCAACGTATTCAACAATTGGATCTCCAGCTGTTTCATCTTTGAGCATTCCTACAATTTTTTTGTTTTTGTCAGAATAAGAACGATGCTCTGTCGGATAATTACTTGTATCGAAATAGTCTTTTAAATTGTTACTTATGTCGTCGTATATATCTTCTGTATTAATAAGGTATAGAAGTGAATCGGTGTCTATATAGCACAGGTTTATATTTTGCGGACCATAAGCTTTTAAGAATACGTCATAATGTAATTTGTACATTAAAACCTTTGAAAGTTCCAGTATGCTAAAACCGACATAAAGGGGTTTATCAAATACAATTTTTTCCTTCTCTAACTGGACGGATACTACATTTTCAGTGAAAATTATTCTCTCTTTGAAATTTGGCTTTTTAACTAGTTTGTTTAACGATCTTTTATTTGTTACAATTTTTAGGTCTATTCGTTTTCTAACGTTTTCCATAAATTTCCCAAAACAGGAGTTGTTCATGAGTTTGAAAAAATCTGACTCAAAAGGATTGGTAGACTTAGCTCTATGTTTGCTATTTAAATTAATGTATGGAGCCAACCAATTCTTTTGGTTAAATTTTAAAACTCTATGTATTTTTTTCAATTTAATCCCGAGATTTATAGCTTGTTTCAAGTTAACATAATGCACGATATAACGGGTTTTTGGTGTGAGTGTCGTTAGTAACTTTTCTGTAGTTTTATTGCAAGGGGGTTTTAATCTTTCGGGTAATAAAGGTAGTTGACAGTGCAAATCGTGTATGTCTTTAGGGTAATCAATGTCTACATCAAGTATGTACCCAACTTCAGAGTCATCGGGAACGTTTAACACGTCTAAATCTTCATTATGCCATTTAAAATCACTATATGGAAGGAAACAGTTCATTGCATAACCATACAAATTATTTACATCAGCATACATTAGGTAGCTAATGGGCAGATTTGGATCATAATCATCTACGTAACAATTATTTGCTTTGGCATAACGCTTGACAACTTGTGTAATACCTCCTCGAATTCCTTTTTCGATAAATAATACCATATCTAGGTCTTTTATAATGTCTAGCTCAATGTTTGTAGTTTTTAACATTGCTTCATAGCTAAGGCCCGGAAGAGACATAAAATAGGCTGGATCTAAGCGATATATATCTATACAGAGTTTACGAAATTTTTCAAAGACTTCGCATAATAAAATTACATCTGTTTTTATATACATTTCGGTATACTCTTTTAAGTTCTTTATATTGAAGGTTTTCCAAATGGTTTGAGCATGTTGATAATCAGAATTAGAAATATTTTCTAAAGTTAAATTGTTGTAAAATTTCTCTATTGCAGGTAACTTAGTTTCCTCCAACCGCGCGAAAGAATTTATGTAAGAATACGGGTAAATTCCTTTTTTTGTCAGCAATTCAACTTTGGTTTCTTCAGAAAATAACTGGTACAAATGAGGGAATGTGATTGAATGATTCACAGAATCTTTCTTCATGTTTTCTACTAGGGTGTCTAGGCTAGCTGCTAAAAATTTATAACTGTCTACGAACCTTATTTTAGTTTTACAATTTTTAAATGTTTTAGTGAAACTTATGTATTTTTCTGTGTTACTTGGAATTACAGTAACATCTCCTTCATGGTCGGCTAAAAAAGGAACAATAAAGTGCGAGTCATAACCCTGAAAGTTATGCATAAATACCGGAATAAAATTGGGAGTTTTTGCTTGTAAATTGCAATTGGAATGAGCCGCTCCAATAAACTTAGATGTTACATGATCGTGATGACGTACTTTCTCATCGTTATTTAAAGTTTTCTGGCATATAACGCATAAATCAGTAGATTGATAAATTAACTTTTCTTGCTCGGTCATTTCAGCCATAGGTTCGACATTTCCATATATTTTATCAGCTCTTTTAGCCAATTCATGTAATGCTTCCATAAACATTGACATACAGTTTTCACCGGTGAAAATTGATGGTTGTTGTTGATTAAATAATGGTATATCCGCTTTGACCATAAGTGATGCACAAAAGATTTTATGATTTTGAACTGATTTTGTCCAAGAAATTGATGGATTTTGTGAAGGACCCTCAATTGGTTCCAGATAGGATTCAAAGTCTGCATATGCTACAATTTTAATTTTTTGTGTGCATTCGAATTTTTTAAATTTGATTTTATCAGCAACTGGAAAATCCGATCTCACTGGTTTATGCGTACCGCAAAATAATAAATGCTCCTTTAATCTTTCTTCCGCGTTTTTTCCGCTTTTTGTTTTATATCCCCAGGAAATAGATGTTAAACATCTGTGACAAATTTCTTTGGCAGATTTGTCATCGGATATTTGTCTACTAACAAGCCGGCTTAAATTTGTGATGTAACAATAGTGCGAATTTCTTTCATTTTGAAGAAACAAAAGGTCAAATCTCTCCTTGTAGGTTTCTCTTTTGCTTATTCTTAAAGGAAATATATCATTTTTTTCATCTAAACCGTAAACATTAATTAAAACATTGTTTACATTTTCAAATTTTTTAATGTCTTTCATGGAAGTGGGATATGTAATACAATCGAAATTATAATTATTATCAAAATGTTCATACGACTTAGGATTGCTCGAACCAATAGTTTTGCTTAATATTGCTAATCGAAAACAATCATTGTTTACGTTTTTTACATTAATTACGGCATGCTTGTTTTCTATAACTTTTGGCAATTTAATAAATTGTTTCCCGCTGAGAGGTTTATATTTAGTTAAATGCAAGTATAGAAAGTTACATGATACAAATGTCCAACCAGAACCTTTAGCTTCAAAAGAATCTAATTCCAAGACTATTTTTTCGAATGATTCTCTAATATATTCGTCCAAATCGGTTGAAGAATCTATAACTTGCTGACTAGTCTTAAAATTCATATCGGACTTTTCCTCATTATTTTGACTTATTTTTTTATATGTACAGTCTAACTGTAGATTAACTTTAAATATATTCCATTGAGCCAAATATGATTTTAAAATCTTAATCAATTTTTCTTTGTTTACTTCTAAAAATGTTTTCGGAATTATGTTTTTATCCCGATTTTCAATATAAAAATCTAAAACTGTATTATCAAATGCAGCCTTTTTAATGCCTTGTTCATACGTGATTAAGCTACTGAGTTGTTCCTTATGATAAAGTTTATATTTCTTAGGAGAACTAATTCCTTTTTCTGCACTATTAACACTGGAGAAAGATGGTATGTTTGAATGTGTCCGTTTTTTAAATGGTAAATGAAGTTGAGATTGTTTCAAAGATGACCCAGCAGGAGTTTGGAAATTTTCCATTGCTAACGATTGGCTACTGTGGCCCACGAACGCTTGAAGGGAACTGATGCGCTTTTTTTTTTTCTCACATACAATTTTATGTCGTGAACAGCTAAAATTTGATTTAAATTCGCGACTGCAATTTGTGCACGAATGAAATTCCCATTTACATATATGAGAACTTAAATTTTGTAATAAGAGCCCACATTTTGTACATAAAACATCCATACCTTATGACACAGATACTTCCCCTAGGCCGATATTCACGCTTTTCTTATTTACTAAAACTTATGATGTATGTATTTTTGCACTTCCCTCCGTATTTCATCTTCAATAATCCTAAAAATAAAAAAAAATCTTACTTTTTTATTCTGAAAATTAAGTATTAATAATTTTAAAATTTTAAATTAAGTATTAATTTAATTGATCGCAATAACAATTAATGATATGAAAACTCACCGTCATACTGCTCTATCTCTTCATCGGTGAAACATTCGCGGTACCTCTTTGGAAGAAAGGTTCGGATGAGTTCTCCTTCCTCTCCCTCTATGATGGCCTGCAGTGATTGGCCGTATTCAGTATTTTTTAAATTGAGTTTAAGTATTTTATATGCCGCTCCCTCTTCTAATTCTCCTATTGTCTTATAGGCTGTAAGACCGTTTAATTTATTCAAAAGAGTCATCTGCAATGTTTATAACAATCATTGTTAAAATGATTCAATATTGTCAAGATTTTTATCATAATGTTAAGATTAGTTAAAACAAGTAGCTTAACAACTTACGTTTAAGCAGTGACTAGCGACAGCGGAGAGCATAACACGGAGGCAAAACAGAGTGACGTAGGCCAGTGGCTGAAGAGGGAACGCTTATAAAGACTTGGAATAGGTGGTATCATGACCATATATGGACACAAATATAACCGCTGAGCAAAGAATAATGGAAAACGGGTAGGTTGCATCGCGATGACTCATGCTCTGACGAATCTGTCATCACATGGTATGACCATATATGGGAATGGAAATATAGAGAACCGAGAATGCAACTATGCGAATGTAACTCACAGACAAGGTTGATTATTATTACCGTTTATCTGTAATATTTATAACCATTAGATTGCTATCACTATGCTAGGATTAGTTTTTGTATCATCGGATGAAATGTTTGTAGCTCTTTTGTAATAAGATGTTTTTGGCACTAATGCTGATTTTCTGTAAATATTAACAGACTCTATCTCACTTTTATCAGGGGATTCGCCCCAAACATCACTCTCTCTTCTTTTTATTCTTTTGGGCGTCGACGATATTTTAGTTATGGTCGTTAAGTAAACCATGTTTAGTTATAAATGAATACATTTTTGGTCTTAAGCCAACGTATTCAACAATTGGATCTCCAGCTGTTTCATCTTTGAGCATTCCTACAATTTTTTTGTTTTTGTCAGAATAAGAACGATGCTCTGTCGGATAATTACTTGTATCGAAATAGTCTTTTAAATTGTTACTTATGTCGTCGTATATATCTTCTGTATTAATAAGGTATAGAAGTGAATCGGAGTCTATATAGCACAGGTTTATATTTTGCGGACCATAAGCTTTTAAGAATACGTCATAATGTAATTTGTACATTAAAACCTTTGAAAGTTCCAGTATGCTAAAACCGACATAAAGGGGCTTATCAAATACAATTTTTTCCTTCTCTAACTGGACGGATACTACATTTTCAGTGAAAATTATTCTCTCTTTGAAATTTGGCTTTTTAACTAGTTTGTTTAACGATCTTTTATTTGTTACAATTTTTAGGTCTATTCGTTTTCTAACGTTTTCCATAAATTTCCCAAAACAGGAGTTGTTCATGAGTTTGAAAAAATCTGACTCAAAAGGATTGGTAGACTTAGCTCTATGTTTGCTATTTAAATTAATGTATGGAGCCAACCAATTCTTTTGGTTAAATTTTAAAACTCTATGTATTTTTTTCAATTTAATCCCGAGATTTATAGCTTGTTTCAAGTTAACATAATGCACGATATAACGGGTTTTTGGTGTGAGTGTCGTTAGTAACTTTTCTGTAGTTTTTTATTGCAAGGGGGTTTTAATCTTTCGGGTAATAAAGGTAGTTGACAGTGCAAATCGTGTATGTCTTTAGGGTAATCAATGTCTACATCAAGTATGTACCCAACTTCAGAGTCATCGGGAACGTTTAACACGTCTAAATCTTCATTATGCCATTTAAAATCACTATATGGAAGGAAACAGTTCATTGCATAACCATACAAATTATTTACATCAGCATACATTAGGTAGCTAATGGGCAGATTTGGATCATAATCATCTACGTAACAATTATTTGCTTTGGTATAACGCTTGACAACTTGTGTAATACCTCCTCGAATTCCTTTTTCGATAAATAATACCATATCTAGGTCTTTTATAATGTCTAGCTCAATGTTTGTAGTTTTTAACATTGCTTCATAGCTAAGGCCCGGAAGAGACATAAAATAGGCTGGATCTAAGCGATATATATCTATACAGAGTTTACGAAATTTTTCAAAGACTTCGCATAATAAAATTACATCTGTTTTTATATACATTTCGGTATACTCTTTTAAGTTCTTTATATTGAAGGTTTTCCAAATGGTTTGAGCATGTTGATAATCAGAATTAGAAATATTTTCTAAAGTTAAATTGTTGTAAAATTTCTCTATTGCAGGTAACTTAGTTTCCTCCAACCGCGCGAAAGAATTTATGTAAGAATACGGGTCAAACATCACTCTCTCTTCTTTTTATTCTTTTGGGCGTCGACGATATTTTAGTTATGGTCGTCACATGAACCTTGATTGCTTTTATTTAACACAAAGTTATGTTTGTATCCCGAGACACCTTATCAGATGTAACTTTAATTTTTTTTAATAGTATTTCCTCAAGATGAGTTAAATTTGAAACATATTTACGAAGAACATGTAAGCACTCCAGATTTAAGTTTTTCACTTTTTAAAGATATGTGTTCGTTATGTTGGAAAGATTCTTTTAGTTATCTCGTCATTGACAAAAGTAGAGACCTGAACAATGGGCGTTTTAGAAAAGGAATCGATACATTCATTGTGGATATATAAAGAGCATTCATGGGGGGGTGTAACGGCAGTCATGGACCCAAGAGTCACTCGTGAGATTATAAAAACTAGCGAGATTTTGAAAAACAAATATCAGTCTTTGAAGCGTAGTCTCCAAGATATTGAAAAAGGTCGACAAGAATTCTTTACACCCGTGCTTCAACCTCTAGAAGACATTAAACAATCAGTACAATTGTACCAGGGCAAACCGGAACTTGCATCGACGCCCAAAAGAATAAAAAGAAGAGAGAGTGATGTTTGGGGCGAATCCCCTGATAAAAGTGAGATAGAGTCTGTTAATATTTACAGAAAATCAGCATTAGTGCCAAAAACATCTTATTACAAAAGAGCTACAAACATTTCATCCGATGATACAAAAACTAGTACAATGCAAACACCTTTATCTCACTCAACGATTCCCGTTCGTGAAATTATGTCTTCAGAAGAGGTGGGCGAGTATGTTACAGACGATCCAATTTCAGAACAAGTCAAAGAATATGCTAAAACGCCAAAGGGAGAAGCCGAAGTTACGGAGCACCTCGCCGCATTTGGAAACCTGCAAAGGGAATACTTGGATAAGATGTTGAAAGGTGATAAGACACATGACTCTCGTTACGGCATTAGAGTCATGCCTTCTGGGGGATTAGCCATTGGCGACTCGACCGATGTTCAGCTTTTCGAGAACAGTGATGATATGTCTATAAACGGTGTGGTTTATGAAGGAACACCGGGGCTGCTGCAGCTACTCTACTTGAAAAATCCCGAAGGTTATAGCGAGTCCGACTTGGATAATTATAAGAATATTTTACTCTCGGCCAATGGTCACAAGAGAGGCTATAGTGAGGAACAGGGGGTATTAGGAAATAGATCTGATAAATATAGAAATATAATATCGAAGTTATTCCCAACACAATCTTTAAAACAACGGCCCCCTTCTTCCGCTTCATCAGCTTCGAGCAGGCTAACTTCACTCCGTTCTCACACTTACAAACGGGGCACTGGCCTTATGAGAGCCAATAAACCCTTGTACGAGTATTGGAACGACCCTAACGAACTTGTCGATCGACTAAGGCTGTTAATGTCTTCAACTCATGCCGGGCATGAAGGACACCAAAACGAAATAGAATCAATAATTGAAGAGCTGCGAGAAGAAAATATCATATATTAACGCCAATACTTTTATATTTAGTTTCAGTATAAACATGACGATAAACAAGTTCGGAACCCACATAGCGAAAAAGCATTCAAAGTACAAAACAGCTTATTTTCCATATAACTTATTAAGGTCTGAAAAGGATATCGATGCAAGTCAGTTACGAATAATCAATATTGCAAATCCACTCGCTGCACACGATGCTGCCAATAAAGTATATTGCGATACTCTAGCAGCTACCTACACTGATTTGAAAAATTGGCCTGGTAATTATATAGACGGAAAGAGAAAAAGACTTGTAAACTTTGCACCGCCTATAAATAAATATGATGTTGTCACCAAAGAATTCTTAAGCAGTGTTGCCTTAACTTTAGTTGGAAATATATATGACTCTCTTGACAAGAGAATAACAAACGTAGGTGAGCCTAAGAAGGAATCTGATGCGGTCACACTCGGTTATCTTAACAAAATACTCAAAGAGAAGTTATAGATGGAATCATCAATATTAAAAAGAACTGTTGTAGATGAATTGCATAAGCCAGCTCGGAGGATATATCCCAGACGTAAGACAGTTTTGAAAGGAATAGATGACTTGTGGCAAATAGATCTAGTAGAAATGATACCTTATGCTCGAGAAAATAAAGGGCACAAATATTTATTGACAGTTATAGACTGCTTTTCCAAATATGCTTGGGCAGTGCCTCTAAAGCAGAAATCAGCAGACAATGTGACTAAAGCGATGGAGAGTGTGTTTCGGTCAAATAAGCAGACTCCGAAAAATATTCAAAGTGATCAAGGGAAAGAATTTTACAACTCAAAGTTTAATTCTCTGATGAAAAAATACTCTATTAATCATTATTCTACTTTTACCTCAATGAAGGCTTCCATTGTAGAAAGGTTTAATAGAACATTGAAAGCGAAAATGTGGAAAGCATTCAGCTTACTAGGAAATTACAAATTTTTAGATATTTTACCCCAGATTCTACATGAGTATAATTCATCCTTTCATTCAACTATAGGTATGAAACCGATTGATGCTCGTAATAAAAAAAAAACGGAAAAGTACTTGCAAAGCAATGTATATTCTTTGGTGCCTAAATGGAAAGGACGAATACAAAAATTTATTGAAGACGATTTTGTGAGAATATCTAAACAAAAATCGGTATTTTCGAAAGGATATTTTTCAAATTGGTCAAGTGAAATTTTTAAAATAGTCAAGGTTCAGAAGACATATCCATACACATATTTGTTAGAAGACCTGAAAGGACAGCCAATCAGTGGTTCATTTTATGAACAGGAGTTACAAAAGGTTAAATATCCAGATGTATATCTTGTAGAAAAGGTTTTGAAGAGAAAAGGAAACAAGTTGTACGTGAAGTGGTTGGGATTGGAAGAACGCAGCTGGATTGACAGAAAGGATATTGCATAATGTTGTGAAAGAAGAAAAAAACACTCTGATATTAGACATTTATTTTTTTTTTTTTTTTTTAATCCTGTTACAACAAAACGTTTATTAAAAACATTCCTAAAATATAAAATAGGATTTTTTTATTGACTTGTTGCTGCTATAACATGTAAAATAAAATCTAGTGATTGATAATTAATGTTCTTATTTTTTTTTTGGGTTTTTTAACCTACACTTCTATGATTTAAGTAATCATTTATTTATTCATTTATTAATGTTTTAGAATTAATTAATTAATTAAACTCTAATTAAAAACTTTAAATTCAAGCGTCAAACTCTTCCCATTCGTGCACTATTACTCCGCAAAATGGACACCTTGTTCGGTCAGAGACTTTTCAATAATAAAATCCCGCAGACGCTAACCTCAAAGGACTCACTGGTGACGTCCAGCCGACAAATGTCGACAGACGGTCTTTCTCATACCTCAAGTTCCTACTTGTCAAACGTCCCATGATAAACTAACAAGTAAGGGCAATTGACGAAGGAGCAAATTTATAATTACCTCGACACCCTGCGACGAACGGGTATGCATTAGCTCATTAAACTAAAACATGACCCCCTCGAAGCGACGATCTCACAGGCCGACAACCAGTTCACGTACAGGGTTCTATACCCCCACATCAATGTAAACAAAATACCCTAAGACACGGGAATACTTGTCAATGCGGCAGTAAATATACAAGGATAAGTGTTTTTTCTTTTAATGAAATTACGTCACACCCATCTCACAAGACCGGTACAAAGTTCAATCACCCCCACCATTGCAAACAAATGCACCAGGTTCATGCTCTGACGTCACACGGTCAATGCCCCGTTACGTCACAAGGTTATTTACACTCCTACTACAACTCAAATGTAAACAAAGCGACGATGTTTTTCTTTTAATGAAATTACGTCACACCCATCTCACAAGACCGGTACAAAGTTCAATCACCCCCACCATTGCAAACAAATGCACCAGGTTCATGCTCTGACGTCACACGGTCAATGCCCCGTTACGTCACAAGGTTATTTACACTCCTACTACAACTCAAATGTAAACAAAGCGACGATGTTTTAATGAAATTACGTCACACCCATCTCACAAGACCGGTACAAAGTTCAATCACCCCCACCAAACAAATGCACCAGGTTAACTACCGATGATAAATTATATACCACTTAAAGCAGCCCTGAAGGTGATCTCACAGACGAAACCGGCCGCGTCGACGCGGAAGTAAACAAATATAAGACCAGACGTCATCAAAGGTCAAACCACCACATGAATGAAACGCAATGTAAACAAATGCGACGTTGCCAGATCTAATAAATTCCTTACACTGTTGCCACATTGTGCACACAAACACCAGCCACTACCCCAAGGTCACCCCCTCCCGCCCTCACTAATCACCCCCCCGCCCTACAATGACCTTAGGTCATTGACCCCGTTTGCACAATCCGTCGTTTCTAACTACTGAGGTAAACAGAAAGATACAAAATGGGAAGATTAAAATATAAAAAAAGGTGGAATATAAAGGATATAGAAAAAAATAGTTTAATTATAGATATAAAATGTATGATAATAGACTCCTAGAGGTTGCATAAGTAAAATGGATGAAAAATAATACAAGAATATGTAGTAAGAAATGAATAGGTATCTCGTAGAAGAGCAGTTAGAAATGTAAAAAAATTGAAAATATAAGTATGGGATGTAGTGTAGAAATAGTTGATTGGGACGTTAATTATTTAAATTTATTTTGCCTAATAAATGCACCTGGTTTGTGGGATCATAATGTTTTGTCATAAAATAAATATTAGAGGTATAAATACATAAAAGACCAACAAACTATCCACAATTATAATTAATATGTTAATTTATAATTAATAATATCGGTTAACGTTCGGCCTTATCTCGAAGACCTGACTAATTACGAAATGAATAAACCATCGAATGATATTACTTGTAATAATATAATTAATGATCTAAAAGGGTGGAATAAATTAAGATATATATACTAATTAGCTCCTGAACTCAATTAGGGTAGATATTATTTATCGTAATCCTGATACACTATTTATTAAATAGATAATTGTGAAATATTTTAGAAGTATTTTGTAATTTATTTATAAATTTATAAAAGAAAAGTAATAATTAACGACCGAAAATAAAACTAATTAACGTCCCAATCAACTATTTTTATATTACATCCCATACTTATATTTTCAAATTTTTTTCATTTCTAACAGTCATTCTACGAGATACCTATTCATTTCTTTCTACATATTCTTGTATTATTTTTCTTACATTTCACTTATATTGATTGTTATATATATATATATATATATATATATATATATATATATATATATATTTTATATTTATGTTATATATCAATCAAGTTTTTGAAAGAATCGGCTATTGCATAATATTAGCTGTTCGACTTTACTGTTTCCAGGACAATGATTGTGCCGGGAGTTGATTTGTCCTAGACCACGCTGAGCTGCCAGGTTATTCATTCTTATCTCCCCAATTGAGAGTAACCACTTTATGGAGACTGTCTGAGCCCAAGGAGGCTCGTCAGATCTCACAGGGTCTATCCATGGCCGTTAACTGATTAAAAAATGTATCTGTCAGAGCAGGATTCGAACCCGAAACCTTCGGCTTAGAAATTCAAGACTCTGCCAACTGAGATATCCCGCTCTTTCACATAACGTTATTTGTTAACCATAAATTCATGCAGATATACTGCCCAATGTGCAAATTAAACAGTATGATTAAATAAAAATAAAAATTATAAATATAAATTAAAAATTATTTTCAGTTCTCATGAATACGATATTTGCAACCCGTTATTTATTGTTGTATGTTTATATTTTGAACGATTTTCTGTATTAGTCTGAATTTAATTGAATTTCTCATAATTCATATTTTATGTGTTTCCAAAGAATAATGTAGTTCGGGTTTTTTTTAATGATTTAGTAGACCTTAATTCTTCCTTAAACATTTAAATCTTAGTTAAGGTTGTTTCTAACCTTTTTAACAAAAAAATTTAAAAATTTATTTGTAAACTTAATTGAATCTTGTTAACAACTAACTATGCTAACCATACCATAATTCCATCCCCCCTCCTCCATATTGCTCCGTTCAATTTAAATTATTAAATCGCGTTTAAACTTTTTAAGTTTAAAGCGCTCTTAACGATAATTACTTTATAAGCCCTCGTCAATCTTCCAAAATATTAAAAACTACTCATTCTGCCTTGTGTAGAAGCCAAGTCGTTCCCTTAAGCTTCCCAATTTTTTTTTTCTATTTAAAATTGTTTTTTACCAACTTTTACCCCTTTTGCTAAACTAATGTTCATAAAATTTATTGAATTTAACATGTCTGTTCGATTCATAAGAAGAATGATTTAGTTAACAGAAAAATTAATGTTAATATAATGTTTTTAAGGAATAATACGAATAATGAAGAAATCTAATTATTATAAATAAAATAAAAAATATAAAGGGTGCGTACTGGAATACTTTTATTTTGGAAAATTTACTTCTATTTATCAAAATTAAGTGTAAATAATTTTCCTTGAAGAGAGTTTTTTTTAACCATTGTAACCGTATACAAATAAAGATAGCGGCTATCTGATATTGATATCCTGACACTGATAGCATTTATATTAGTTTATATTTAATTTTTAAAGAGAAATCATAGGCCCTTGGCCGGGATTCGAACCCGGATCCTCTGTCTCCCTGACAGCGCCCTACCATTTGAGCCACCAAGGCCGCCTGCCGGAAAGAGAAAAGATTTGTCCTCTGCCGGCAGGCGGCCTTGGTGGCTCAAATGGTAGAGCCCTGTCACGGAAAGACAGAGGATCCGGGTTTGAATCCCGGCCGAGGGCCTATCTTTTCTCATTTAAAAAAAAATATTTAAAAATAAAAAAATTGATAATTTTATAAAAAATAATTATAAAAAATTATAAATACTAATATGACGTAAGCCAATAAGATCCTAAAATTAAATTAATGTTCAAACAACATTCGTTCTAGTGTATTCATCGCAAAAATTGCAAGAACACGAAGACATGGGATCGGATAAGAGAAAAGATTTGTCCTCTGCCGGCAGGCGGCCTTGATGGCTCAAATGGTAGGGCGCTGTCACGGAAAGACAGAGGATCCGGGTTCGAATCCCGGCCGAGGGCCTATCTTTTCTCTTTAAAAATAAAAATATTTAAAAATCAAAAAATTGACCAATAATTATAAAAAATTAACAATTAAATTTTCATCACTATTCACTGCTGAATTTTCATTTAAAAAAACATATGGAATGCTAACATAATTTTTAATTTATGTAACATAGTTAAAACTTAGAAACTTAGTTTCCTAGATATAACGATAAATATCATTTATCAGGAAATTTCTTATCGATTTTATGCGATGTAATGCAATCTAGAAAATAAAAATCTCTAAATAAACTACACTTTTAATGAAATAATAAACAATATTTTATATAAAACATAAATAAAAACATCAGCATGGTATGTAATGCCAACAAGTCCGCGTAGCTCAATGGTTAGGGTGGTTAGGGGTGGTTAGGGGTAGTTAGGGTGTTGAGTTGCTATGCTGAAGGTTACGGGTTCAAATCCGGCTTTTGCAGATGTTTTAGTCTGTTAGCACTCAAGGATAGAACCTATTGGATCTATAGACCCTCCTGGGTCTTACCCAGCGTCAATAAAGTTGGTACCCTTAATTAGGGGAATACAGGACGAATCACCTTCCTGCGCAACATTGGCCTTGAAGCAGTGCAGTCTTTCCATTTTGTACTGAACCCAAGACACCTCATATGTTGTAGCGGTACAAGATTTTTTCAGTTCATTTCGTATATCGTATCCTTATCACCTTAGCCCATGCCATGTGACTTGCTAAGTGAGTAAATATGTTTTCATTAACAGTTTTAGATAGATATTCATTATATATTATTCTTAGATGGTCCCCAATATACCGGTGCTGACATAATTGATATTTAAATGTAGATACGATAGGTAATATATCATCTGTCTCAGCCACGTTCGAATATTTGCCGGAAGAATGGAGTCAATTGCCTTAAAAATAAACGTACACTCCCTTTCTTTATGATTTAAATTATTATAATATTCATATAACATATAACTAATACAATCTAAACTCTAATTTCTCCAGAGAGGTATTTGAAAGTTTCATATGATATTTAAAAAAATGGATATTGGTAAAGCAAAGCATTCCTATGGTAGTGATGGTATTGAAATTATTATTTTAGCTTATGTCATTAATCCTATGAAACTTCAAGTTCAAACATGATACAACTAAAAATATGACTTTATTAAAAAAAAAAAAAATGTTGGAGATGGAATATTATATGTCTTTCCTGAATTAGAAAACTTAAACTAATACAACTGCTACTGAAGGCTTAACTCAAAAATACCAATTTTTTTGTTATTTCGTTGTTCTATTGTAGGAGTAATATGTCCGGAAGGGGTCTATGTCCTTACAAATAAAGGTGCACCACCTCTCTTTAAGTTTTAAATTATTATAAAATTCATACAGCGTAATCGTAAATTACAAATTGATCCGATCATTATCCTTGCAATACTTGAATTATGGCTGAGTTATAGAACAGAAATACTTCGAATTCCGGTCAGAGCCCCCGAAGTGAAGAAATACTTTTCTCCCCTAAAAGGCCCGCTTCAAAGTAAATAATAGCACCAACAAAAGTTGAGTAACATCCTGCGTATGTTTTGCATTATGGCCAATCTAAAGTTGTTGTTGCGAGTTGTAGCATATTTTATGGAAGTGGTAGAGCGCGCTCCGCGTTTCCGGTGGCAGAAAGGATTCCTTCCTGTGGATCCAGTCCTTCATGGCTCCGGTGTGTTGGAGTGGAATGTTTCATGTAATTATCTCTCCAGGCCTATTTCAAATTTTACTCCTCCAGTTTCAAATTAAATTCTTCTCAGTCAGCTTTTGTGAAGACTTTTCAAATTAGTTTGTTCTATTCAGAATTTAATATCCGAAATACTGCCCTATGGCGAGGGGTAACTTTACTGTGGGCATAAACTTTTATTACCCAACTTCCTGTATTTATACAATTAATTAGTGCGGAATTAAGGTCAAAGAAATTCTCCCGGTGAGTTATAATCAGCAATATCCAATTTTGTCTTTGGTACTAGAAGTTAGCAAGAAAAAGTTTAATTGAAGTGTTTTTGGTTAGTAAGTTTTTTTTTCTAGGTTTTAATTAGTTAGCCTAGTTTTAGGTTCTCTCTCGTTTCTTACGACAAAGAAAGTGTTTTTTTTTTGTTTTTTTGTTCCTGTTGTACAAAGCTCTAGCCCTCCCTTGTTTGCTGTGTAGACTGTATAATGTGTAATGGTTGTTATACTAAAAAATAAGATTATACAATGCGTAAGCAGAAGAGGATTCGAGATTTACTCCGGGGATCTATAGATAGCAGTGCCTAATTTTTGAACAAATTACCTCGCTACACAACCATTGCCGTAAAAACAGACCAGTCACTACCTTGTACTGAATCCTAGACCTTTCATACATCGTAGTAGTAATTTAACGAAAACACCACTCTGGGTTGTACAAGAAATAGTACAGTCTCGGCCACGTGCTGAACCCCAGGCCCTTCAAGAGTTAATATCAGAGGTTTTGCTTTTTATTCGGACTAAACCGCTCCAAGGCGTATAATCGGGGTCAGATTATAGTATGAGATAAAGAAAAATTATATAAAGAATATTTTAAAAAAAATCCTAATAAAACAAAGAAAATCTGCTCACTGGTTTCAATTAATTATAATTAAAAATAAAAATGTGAGGATTAAGGCCAAAGAGTAATAAAAATAATTAACAACCATCTTATTTCTGCTAGTATAATATCTGAAATTAAATCTGAGAAGGGAATGGCTTCAAACATCATCATCATCATCATCATCATTACCACAATCACACTTATCCGAGCCTTAGCGCCTTATTAAGTGGGGGGAGATTGAAATTTTACCCAGAGGGAGGGCGTCATAAAGTAGAATAGTTATTTTATTTCTTTTTTCTTTTTTTTTTTTAGAAATAAATTTATTCCGAGCCTAAAAATAAGGCTGTCTCATTACCAGATATTTAGAATTTGTTACGATTGCACAGAAAGTGCTCCATAAAATTATAATGAATTCAGTTTTCTTACCTCCGTAACGAGTTAGGGCCAGGTCCCTCTGCGGGGGCAATTAGTCGGGAATTTTTTTTTATATTTTTTTTTTAGTTTCTTTAACGAGTCTGTTTAATTGTATATTCAAAGTGATGATCTACTTAGCTTTGGAAATGAGGGGTTCTTCTAGTCCGCTCTGAAGGGAACAGAAGCTTTTTGCATAATTCCGATCTCCCAGTTCTTTTCTTTTCAGATTCAGATCGATCGAGAAAACGGAAAATCCTCGGCGTTCTGAGGTTAACGAACTAACAGGCGTAAATTAATTTAATCCGTACCCATTAGTTGAATCTCAGAAGCATATCATGGAATAATTGGAGCATTTTACCATGGAATCAGAAAGAAAACCGACGATATTTTTTTATGGAGGAGAAATCTTTATTCGGAGACATTAAAATGTAGTTAATAATAAATAAAATAAAGATAACCAAAATCTCCTTTACATTAGATCATCCAGTCAACTATTTTCATCTCAAGAAAGTTTATAGTTTGGAACCTTGATGAGAGGTATAAATTAAATTGAATCTACGACTTCCCCGTTTGTGCCTAGCTGACGAATGCTAAGATAATAAGAAAAAACGCATGAAATAAAAAAATATGAGATTCGAGAAGAGGAGACATACAAACTTAATAACATTTGAAATAAATTATGTGACAGATATCTTTAACCAGCGTCCGATTGGAATATGAGCCGGAATTTCAATAGGACATACGAGGCATTTAGGACCAAAAGTGGATTTTCAAAAACTCCGAAAATACAAAAATTAATTTTTTTTAACAAGTTTAGTCAAATAATGTTTTCTAAAACGACACTTTGCCGCCTTATTTCTCTTAGTCCCGTTCTGAACCTTAAATTTCGGGATCGTAAAATTGTCATGCTAAACTAATCCTCAAATGGTAAGGCTCGGGTCAGATTGACCCAGGCAACGTTCATTGAAGCCTCATCATTCATCCTCTAGGACTACTCCCACCAGACTTCAGAGACCCTTATCTCCATTGCTGGTCTAGTTGTCAACAAAGCGGAAATACTCCGGTAAGTGGAATTTTTAGCTCAATCGTAATAATTTAGGACGCATTCTGAACTCTGGGTCACTTTGACCCACCCTTACCGTTAAGTGAAAAAAGTTTTGCTGTTTCAAGGTTTTAATATTTATTTGTTTTGGGATTTTTTTTGACCCATCATGGACCGAATACGCCTTTTTACCAATCCCGAAGAGGTTTTCCAAGAACCACTGGTTCTGTTCTTACGAATTGGCCAAAGAGTTGAGGTAGAAAATTTAACACGGGCCGGACCTCTCAGGAAAAACAAACCACAAATTCCTCCACCAATGTTCTCCTAAATTCCAATTATGACAACCAAATTTTTATGTCAGTATGACAACTTAATACTATCACATAGCCCAAAAAAAACATGAACGTCCTACTCTTATCGTCGATGCATTTTACTGGTGCAATCAACAAGCGAACAAAAAAAGCCAGAAGTTATAGAGTTTTATAACATGCCGAAAGGTGGTGTGGACGTTATGGACAAGCCATGACGTTACAACAAAAAGAAAAAGTCGTAGGTGGTCCATCCGATATTTTTTTGCTGTTCTCCGATGTTTTTTCTCGCTGTAAACAGTTTTGTATTGTTCAATTGGAATAAAAATGAGGCTACTTATTCCAATTGAGCCAGATCTAATTTTCTGAAGGAGCTAGCATTTTCGGTAACGAAACCATTCATGGCTAGGAGGCTCCAATGCAAATTCCTCCCAAGAGAGCTTCGAACCACTATCATGAAAGTTATAACTACAGAAGAAGAATTTCCACAAGGACCAAAACGAAGGAGGTGTGACCTGTGTGATAAAAGTAAAGATAGAAAAGGAGGCCAGTTCTGTAAAAAGTGCCATAAATGCATTTGTGGAGAGCATCAAACTGCTTTATGCACACAATGCTATGACGAAGACTAAATAGTGACAATTATTTATTTAATTGTTTTGCACGTCTTTGTAGGTATTCAATATTATATTTGCTTGTATCTTGCATTTTATTTATATTTTTATGAATTGTGATAAAAAATTAAAGTTCCTAAAACACTTGCATTATATATTTTTATTTATATGTCTTTGAACGAAATATATTTTCGTATACCTACAGTTTTGTTTATAATATATCTTTATCTTTATAATAAATCTTTTACTTTATAATATATATATTTGTAAATTGTGATTTCGAAAAAATATTAAATTTCTTATAACACTTGTCATAATTATACATAAGTTTATTCCATTATAATATGTATTTTTTCTATTTTGTAAACAATATTCAATAGAAAATATTCTAGAATATATTTTAGGAGTTTTTTTATCCCAAAAGTCTATTAAATAGCTCAAAAAAGAAAATTGACTACTATTGGGTCAGAATGACCCAGCCTTACCATTTTCGTTTCACTCTCAAGACTTACCATTAGAGGGCTAACAAAACATGTGAAAAGGCATTCGTTGAAATTTCTGAGTTATCCGCACTGCAAACTCCACATTTATGAATCTCACTGATATGAAAATAAATAAGCAATCAATGTTTCTAAAATGTATACTCCATATCAATTAAGCAATTAGCGAACTATGTCTCATATCAAGGAAAAGGGCTCAACATCTCACATCAACAGCCAAACAAGACCAATTAACAAGACGACAGTATATGAGTCACATAGTTATATATGTATAAACTTTTCACATTTTTGATTACAGAAAGAACCCTCAACATTTCTGTCTTATACATTCAAATTGAAGTGTGATCAATATATTATAATACAGATTGGTTTTAATAATTATGAACATAAAACTGCACCATATAAGTGGAATGATTTGTTTTTTCTTATTTTATGTTACTGTATACCCCTGTATACCCTTGCATACCGAATTGCAGCAAGGTTGGCCATAAGTGGGCGCTGTAGTATACCGGAATAGATATAGTATATAGATGGTTATCAGACATATCCAAAATTTCCATAAATGTTCTATGTATTATGAAATACCTTCCTGCCCAACCTTAGACCGAATACGATCTACTTTTATGTTAATGTGTACCAAGAAACCTCTCCCGACCGGAATATCTTCCATAGTAGCAATACCAGGAGAGAGAGAAGCGACGCAAAGGATCATATCACAGGAGGGTTAATAATCGCGGAAGGAGTAATTGCCGAGGGACGGAGGACACAGAAGGAGAGCACGTGCTTTCCTTCTCGATGTTAGTGAAGGACCTTCCTATGAAACTGCCCCAACTTAATCAAAGTTAACAAACTCCAGTTCTCAAAGTGAATCCCTTTCAGCCTACCAACTAGCCCTGTCGGTTAACGGCTATTACGATTCAATCAAGTATTTTATAATAGAGGAGGAATGAACTCTACTCTATAAACAATATGTTAATTTGGATAATATCATGAACAATATCGAGCATAGACATTCGAAAGAACGTTCTAAATAACAAACTATACTTAATTAATACAATTTATTTTATTTTTATATTATATAATTTTTTAAATATATTATTTGAAAAGAAAAGATATGGCCAGGACCGGGACTCGAACCCGGGACCTTCACCTCTCCGTAGTGACGCCTTAACCATCTCGGCTATCCTGGCTTCGCTTCACGGCCAGCCCTCTTTTCAATTCAAAAGTTTAGTTTTTCGTTTAGCTTAGTTGGTTTTTCTAAAAGGTTAGTTTGAACAGTTTAACCGAGATGGTTAAGGCGTCACCACGGAGAGGTGAAGGTCCCGGGTTCGAGTCCCGGTCCTGGCCGTATCTTTTCTTTTCAAATAAAATATACTTAATTAAGTGTGTAGGTTTGACCTAAGAACTTATATGGGAACGAATATTCCTCATATACTTTCATTAAATTTCTTGGTACCTAGTCCGCAGATTATCTGCTTGGTGGTAGGAGTAGATAAAGTCTCCTTAAATGACTTAACGTCACATTACGTCATTACTAAGTCAAAATCGTATCTGTAGTGGCGGTGTCATTCACGATTTCTTTCCAATAAATATGTATCACTCAATAAGTAAAAAAAACAACCTAGACAATATGTGCTTATTTTGGTATTAACTCTAACATGATTTCTTAAGTAAAATGAAGGTTATAGATTACAAAATGTATAATAGTGTGACGTCACGTGATTTCACTTGAGGGTTTAAACTACTCCTGCTCCTCAAGGTAGTATCCTTGGTCCAATCCTTTATACAGTTTATACAGCTGACATCCCGACTCACCTTAATACTATCTTTACCACGTATGCTGATGATACATGTGTATTATCAGTCAACAATAATCCAGTTATTGCATCCCAAAGCCTCCAATCCCATATCACTGACCTTGAAGAATGTTGTCAAAACTGGGGAATTAAAATAAATTATCAAAAATCGCATCAAATCACTTTAACTAATGACCAACTTTAACCAATGTAAACCAATGACTTCCTGCCCTTCAGTATCCTTTAATATTATCCCACTGGTGCCTGTGGAACAGATCCGATACTTAGGGTTGCACCTCGACAAACGATTAACCTGGAATCCTCATTGAAGACTGAAAATACAAGAAACCGCTCGACGTTTCAGGCTACTTTAACACTTACTAGACAAACGCTCTAAGCTCCCAATTAACTACAAAAAACTCATCTACATGACCATCATGCGACCTATTTGGACTTACGAAGTAGAGCTTTGGGGCTCCACTAAGCCATCGAATTCCTCTAGTACCAATCCTTACAATCCAAAATCCTTCTAAAAATCCTCAATGCTCCTTATTTTGTAAAGAATAAAGTCATCCATAACTAGGGACCTTAATGTCCCTTTTGTTGCTGATTTGGCCCGAACCCGGTATCTATCCTTTCATAACAAGCTTCATTACCACTCAAACCCTCTAGTTTCAAACCTAGCTTCCTCTTCAATTCCCGATAATCCTCTGAGGCGTCTGAAAAGAAGATGACCACGTGACCTTCTTAGTTGAACTTTGATTTGAGTACTACCAGTAGGTAGTTTCTCTACTTGTCATTCTCATGTCATTATGTTTCACTTATCCTATCTACTTGTTGTATTATTGTAATACAGTTGTAAATATCAATAAATAAATTTTTAAAAAACTACTCCTACTACCAAGCTAGCAACCTGCGGAATAAGTACCAATTTCTCATTTCATTTCTCATTCGGCATGTTTTCCTGAAAAATTGTGTATTTCTACAGCCTCACCACTCATAAAAATTTATATGATTTGTTTATAAACAGCAAACAGTGCAGAGGGAGGCACAAACTCTCACGTTGCTTCGAAACATGGTTTCTATGGTGCTGGAGCAGAATACCCTTTGCTCCATTACCAGTTCCATTGGGGTCAATTCAAAACTATTTGATATCCTGGAATAAACACAACGAGATTCCGGAAAGAAGTACACAGGGTAAGGGCCATCACTCCTATGCTCGGTCGTAGTGAGTTGACTCCAGTAGGCTGAGGGATAACCATGTGTAATGATCTGAGGGTGGCATTCCAGGTTTCTCTTATAAAAATTAATCAAATTAACTAATCATTATTTTCCCTGAGATCATCGATCGGTTCAGGTTAGGACAGCATAGCGATGCACTCTTTTTTAGTTATAAAAATGTTTTTATTATTGAATATAAAACTGTTGTTATAGCTCAAATGTTGAACTAAAGAGACATTTTCGAATGGGACGATCTAATTAGTTATTTAGTAAACTTTTATTTTAAAATAATCAGAATAAATCATGTGAATTCACCAAACGAGTATGTTATTTAAAATTTGTAGTTAGTATTGTATGTTTTTTGGATAATCCTTCTTGCTGCAAAATATTGGAGAGGTAGCTCATGTGTAGAATTTCGCAAATATATAACTAGTATTTATTATATTAATGTAATTGGGGAGGTCACCTGTAGTATTACAAACTTTTGGGCCCAAGATGACCTTAGGATTTATTAAAGAGAAAAAATCCTGGGTTATGCTGTCTTTCTGAAGGAACGTAAAATATAGTCCCGAGCCTGTGAGGTATCAGGTGCTAGTTAAAGACCCCGATCCTAGTTACATCTGGATAGGCAAAATTTAGCATCGTCCGATTAGCCATAGTTGTATAATGTGATGTTAAATGAATAAACGAACAATGTAATTGGGCAGGCGTTTGTATCTTATTGATTTCGTATTTAAAAGTGACATTTAGAGTGATAATACTATTATTTTTTTTTCTAAAAAATGTCTTCGAGAACGAATATCCTACGCCTTTCCTTTGATTAGAAATTATATTAGTTATATTGCCACTTTGCGGTGGAAGAGGGACCTCACATCGTTAGCGACTTATTGACTCGCCCTGTTTCAACAACCGTTCGCGACTAGTTCGTTTGCACTTGAACATGTAAATTTATTCTGAATTAGTTGTGACTGCCGCACGACCGGCGTCTACTTAATATGTCATCCACTCACTCACTACCTTCAGTCTTATTTATATACGTATCCTTTATAGGAAATATATTTTAAAAAAAAAGTAATAATAAATAAAGAACAAATGTATTGGTACTAGCTGTGCCCGCGACTTCGTCCGCGTGGAATAGTGAATTTGGGCAGAATTTTTAATTTTTTAGGCTAATTATTTTGCAAATAAAATACATACGTACATACATTAAAATAAGGGTTTTACTGCAAATAGCTTATTTAAGTACATTTTTAAAAACAAAGGTTTTCGTTTTCCCATCTTTTGCCAAAACATAGAGATTTTGCGGGTTTGATACACTTGAGTTTCCCATCGGAAAAACTTTTTTTTTCTAAATGAACACCCGCAACTTTAAGCGACTGTCCTTGAGCTTTTTTTTTTTTTTTTTTTTTTTTTTTTTTTTTTTTATTATGGCTTTAAGACTTAATTTCAAAGTCCTATTTTGCCAGTAAACTATGATAGTTTAAATGTTAAAGTCTTATTTTTGTTTTCCTAAGGAATTTTATAATCTGACTAAGTCCTTCTCTGTCCTGTCCCTTTAATTTTTCTGGTATACTGAGGGCCGACCCTCAGTATACCAAAGTCCTTGAGCTTTGTTTATTGTTATTCCAAATGCTGTTTGGAGAAACTGTACTCATGAGAAACTGTACTCTGTTAAACTGAAAAGGCAAATCAGTCGGAATGATCGAAGTATGGGGAATCAAAACATTTTCTCCTTCTGCCATTCCAGTCATGATTGTAGCTTTTATAATGTTGTGTCCCGGATGTGTAATTTGTAGCCACATAGTACCATTCCATAGCCTTGGCACGTCAAGATTTCTCATTAAAAGGACTGGAACGCCACCTTTCAGCGTCAACTTATGGGAAGGCACTTTTGATAATTCCAAGAGTTGAGAAACTGTATAGAGTGACTTGTTCAGTGTCCATAACATTGTCTACTGAGAGATATTCGACAACATCCCCTCCATGTCTGACATGACTTGTTCATTTATTTGGTTAACCATCTCATTAGTCGGCACCAAAGTTACCCTTTCACGCAGCCATTCTCGACTGCCCATACTTATTTGAAGATCAGAATAGACATTTTTTTTAGACCATCTGCGTTATCGGCAATTTGACAGAACTCACTCCTCAGTGTAATCATGCCGTTACTGTCTGTTGGTATGCAATCTTCTCCGATATTTATAAGAGCTGCTGCATATTTCCCTGCTTAAGAATCATTGAGAAGTTTTACTCGCATATTTGTAGTGAGACAAAACTTTTTTACGTGTACCCATAATACAGATGCTTTCAAACAGGTCTTTATTTCATCTGTCAGCGTACCTCTAATAATAATAACAGGAGAGTCTGTCTAAAGTCACCAGCTAAAAGTACCACCATCCCTCCCATGAAACCCTGGTTGCCTTTGATATCTTTCATTTTGCGATCTAGTGCTTCGATTGCTCTTTGATGGGACATAGTACATTTATCCCAAACCAACAGCTTACACTGCTGTATCATTCTTCCGCGCTCACTGCTTTTGCTAATGTTACATACTGGTATTTCAATGTTAGTTTTAGAATTGAGTGCGCTTTTCGTGCCCCACTACGTAGCGAAGCAGCTATTCCAGAGGAAACTACTGCAACAGCAACTCCTTTATCTTTCCGGATTTGTATTAATATGTTATAATATCCAGTTATGGAAATTATGGGTGTACAGAATTTCTAATTTACCTCCATTTCGTTTAAAATCAATTCCAGCAAGTCCCATCAAATTACCTTTACCCTTCGCCAAAAACCAATGACTTCCTGTCCTACTGTATTCTTTAATAGTACTCCACTTATCCCTGTTGAACAGATTCGCTACCTGGAACTCAACTTAGACAAACATCTTACTTGGAGCCCTCACACAAGACTGAAAAGATAAGAAACAGTTAGACGCTTCCGACTACTTCAACACATACTAGACAAACGCTCAAAGCTTCAGATCAATTACAAAAGACTTATTCATGTGACTGTTATAAGACCTATATGGACTTACAGAATTGAACTATGGGGCTCCACCAAACCATCGAATTCCTCTCGTATCCAATCCTTGCAATCCAAAATCCTTCGCAAAATCCTAAACGTTCCTTATTTTGTCACAAATAAAACCATCCATAATGACCTTAACATTCCATTTGTTACCGATTTAGCCCATTCCAGATATCTATCATTCCATAATAAACTTCAGACCCATCCAAACCCACTAGTTTCCATCCATGCATCCAATTCCATCCCGGACAATCCTCCTAGGTGTCTGAAGAGAAGATGGGACCTTCTATTATAGAAATTTTATTAGAGTGCTGCCAATAGGTAGTATCTCTACATGTCCTATCATGTATTATTTATTCTTATAGCAATTGTACTAGATGTATATATTACAGTTGTACAACTCGATAAAATAATTGAAAAAAAAAAAAACCTCCATTTCGAAACGAAAAGTACTGAAGTACGATGAGTACTTCATACTATAAGTTCACCCTGGGATGACATTAGTGTTGAATTTATCAAAAATATAAAATAATGAATATTTTTTTAAAAAATTTATTTATTGATATTTACAACTGTATTATAATGAATAATAAAATTAAAATTAATGAATTTAAACAAACAGCTGAAAAGATAGGATAACAAGTCTCAATCCACAAAAAAAGAAATAATGACCCCCAAGAAACATTCTACAAATGAAACAGTAAAAAACATTATATCTGCTTGGTCCTTTGTTGATAGGTTCACAAAAAAAAAATTATAATGATTAAATAAATAAATATTTGGTCCCAAAATGGACAGACGGATATTGTTTTTAATTCAATTTTTGGATTCTAGATACATATCTTGAAACACAAAACATCAAATTATGAAGAGATTATTAATTTTGTTTCTTGATCAATTTCAAAGGTTATGATCATTGAAAATACTTATAAACATCTCTGCTGAATCCTGCCCTATGATTTTTTTTTTTATATCTTAAAGTCTACTTTTATTTCTAAATATTCCTTTATAAAACATCATTACTAGAATACACTCCTATGATTTTGATACTTAAAGTGATATATAATTTAATATAAATTGATAACAATAATTTTAGCTTGATTGAGATCTCTTAACTTTTTACCGGCTAAAGGAGAAATTCAGCTTTGTAAAAGAACTTACTTTTATAAATAAATACAGTTAAGTAAGAATAATTATAATTATTATTGTTATTTTTAATAATTATTATATCCACCCCTAATTCCATGTTAATAACCTTGCCAGCTAGCAGCGAAGTAAATAAACAACTCAATACCTTGTGGGTAGGAGCTGATCCAATTACACCTCAGAAGTTGGGAGTGGGTTGTGGTAAGAAGTTGTGTATGAAGGGTGGAGCGAGGGCTCCCGCAACTTGAAGATTATGCTAACACTTCTCATTAAATTAACTGGTACAATCCGTATTTGAAATTTGGCTAATTTTAAACGAATATTTATTAATACTTTTAAAGTGGTTAAGTCATTTTTATTGGTAAATTTAACTCAAATTAGTAAATTTAATTAAATAAGGTCACTTTAAAATATATCAATAGTCTGAGGGATGAATTTTGGTCAGTATATTTGAAATTTGTTTGTGATTCTCGATATTTTATAGTTGTAGCAAAATTTTCTCAGACTTTAATTTTTACAATAAAATAGAGTATTAATATGCATTAAAATGTTTTTCATCAAAAAAGTATCAGTAAGAACAGAATCGCCCATTTATTTTTATTTTTTAAAATGAAGGGATTTTAGCATGGATCAGGTGTTAATGATCAATATGTTTTACATCATAAACATCATAATAATCAACCAATTATTTTTTATTTTTAATCTTGCATTCTTTAAAGGTAATCTTTATCACAAATATTTATATAGTTTTATAAATTTGTACGATTACCTAACAAATTAGGTGTACAACTATCTGTTATATCTTCATTATCATGGAAAACAGATAAATTTTCATTGGAAGTTAATGTTCCATAAATTCGCCAAGTAAGCAACCTCTACGTTAGGCCAGTGTTAGGTTTTTCAGCACCACAGTTGAAATAAAAATTCTACACTTCCTGATCATAATTCCCATTTTAAAATATCAAAAAATCCTTCCATGAATGCCTCTGACTTAATCTTCAGCTAAATTGGGGACTGTTATATTTTAGGTTTGTGCTGACATATTATTACAAAGGTTAATGTTAAGAAGTCTTAAACTATCTCATATTTTGGAAGTATAATATCAAGAAATTATTATTAATCACAATGAACAAAGCATTTTGAACTGAATACTGATCAGCAACTTATTCACCAAAACAAAGACTCAATGTGATGCCAAACTTAAAGAAAATTATTTTATGTCAAAAACATCTTTGACCATTTTAAATAACAAATGTAGACACTCTTTCCTTCAGATCAAAATATACCTATTGTAGCTATAACAAAGCTAATTCCTGCTATGCTTAATCCCATTGTATCAGCGGACAGGGGCTGAGATAAAATATACAATATGTTTCAAAAAGAATCCAATCAAAGTTAAATTTATTTATCAGTGATATTCATCCTTTGTGTATACGTATATCTCTCTTTGATAAATTTTAATGACTACCTTCCTTTGTGCGTTCATATTTGAATATACTTTTGAAGACTAAAAAGTTATAAAATCTTATTTTCCTCAAATAAGTTTAAAAATTAATATTTGAAACAATCTTGAGTTTACAATTTACTTTACAAGTAAGTAATATTTTATCTCAAAAACTCCATACAAAAAATTTATTTAGTTTAACTATAGATGTGAGATGTGTAACTTTTATTTATTTATACTATTCCCCATTTAAATAAACCCTTGTTTCTGGATTGCTTCATCTTCTATTATAAAGAGGTATATGATCTCTAAGATGTTCAAAATCTATGTGTTCTTAAGAGGCAACCATCAATTTAAATTCTTAATTTTCTTCTTAATCGTAGTATCATAAATTGGATTATGGGATATTTTGCACCAGGAATTGGAAGATATAAATGTATCAAACAGTAACAGCAAACCGTAAACGGTATCCTCCACCAGAAAAATTTAGAGCTTCTGAAGTGATTTTATGAGCCACCAAAACTGTTATAAACATTTTTTTTAGATTTATACTGAATAAAAATTTGTGTTTTTATATTTTTAGCTATATCACCCAAGTTGCATTTCAAGACAAAACATATATTAATTTTTTTAAAAGAAGCATTTTCTTCAAACCACAACATTTTTTTTATTCTATTCTTTATCTAAATATTTTTTTCTCATTAATAGAAACAACCATAAATTTGCATTAACTATTGATTTCAAAGTTTTTAAATTAAAAATGGTCCAAATTCTCCCAACTCACCCAGAAATCTTGTATTACTTCTTGTTAATAAAAATACAATAAGCAAATATCAACACAGTATCTAAGTTTATCAATACACTAAATTTTAGAAAATTTTCAGTCTGGATTGTAAATGTCAAACTTTTCTAACTTTTGTAAGAAGGCCAGAAATGCAGAATATCAAAAGAAGAACAAAATAAGGACAACTCACTTATGAGGCATCTTTGATAAAGTTTACCAAAATAAAAGTATTAAACATGAATTTTTTTAATTATTCAACTTTAATTAAATGATTAGCATTTAGCAAAAAGGTAACAGAATAATAATATATGTAGTAAATTCACCAATATACTACATATACTGTTATTCTTTACCGTCTATTATTTTAATTTATATGTATCTTGTTTATTTAGAACTGAAGAACACCTCCAATGTAGGTTGAAACATTGGCTCTAAAAATAAACAGTTCTTCTTACTAAAGGGAATTTTTTCTGACCTCCACCCAGACCATTTTCTTCCTCTTTTAAAATTAAATTAGTTTTGCGAACAAAAAATTAAATTTTTTTTTTCTGAGCTATTCAACTTTTTTTTTAGTTTTCTCAAATATATGAACTTTTATGAAAGTTATTTTATGCTAATTTTATCCGATTATTATTATAAACATAAATATTTTATACAGTAACAGAGTGTTTAGTGTTGTTTTGTTTGGGCCAGGAGAGCACCCAGCAGCAATGCAGCGTGGCAAGAATTCTGCCTCCCCGATCCCAGGGAGGTGGTGGGGTCCGCTGTCCGCCGGCCTCGGCCTCTCTGCCTGCTTCCCTCCAAGGACAGCAACAGCGGCAGTCATCTTCATCGGCATCCTCGGCCACATCATCTTCACATGAGGAGCTGACCAGCGGGCCTCTCCCACTTGCTCACAGACTGACAGTCCCATCGCACTTCCCAGTCAAGGGCCTGTCCTTGTATAATGCAAAATTATATCAATCTGTAAAGTTCCACAATATAAACCCAGCAGAAACTATTATTGATACCTGAAAAAGAAAAAAAACACAAAAAAAAACCCTCTAAACTTCAGAACATTACATATCTTAAATGGAGAAATAATAACGAAACAATAATTATGCATTATACATGACAAAGTTAGTTTGCTGGGAATGTAAACTATAAGTTATACAATAAGCTAGGATAGTTTAAATGTGGGTATACTTCCAAATTTAAATATGGTATATATTTTTTGTGTCACACAATAATATTTGGTGGCCGAATAATTTGAACTTATTTTGTTGATTTTATTATAATTCCACAGTTCTCTAAAAGAAAAAAGTTATAAAAAAAAAAAAAAAAAAGTGGGATTAATGTTGTCCTTGAATTTATTATAAATGTGTAAATAAAATTAATATTAATAATAAAGATTAGATTTTAACTTTAAGAATTTATCAAAATCAAAATTTATTCCCCATTTTTTGAAAATGTATAATATAATTTTAGGGTGTTTTATACTACTAATTAGAAAAACCCGAGTCACCCTATCCCAAAGTAAAAAAAAAAATACACTATGTTTAACGTAATTCAGCTATCGATGTTTTTCACATACTTTTATCTTTCGAATCAATATATATTTTTGTGTCTTAAATATTCATGTAGTTTATTTATGTCGATATGAATTCATGTGTAACAGGTCACGGCATTTGGACAAAAATGAATCAAAAAGGTGAGAAAACTTTAAATTTATAAAGGGACAAAAATAAAAGTTATAAGTGATTTCATTCAACTAGTATAAGCACAGTAATAGAATTATGAAACTACCACCATAGTGTAAGTTCAATAAAGTTGACATCTCAATGTTGTACCTATTTTAACTATCAGTGTGCACGGAATTTTAAATAAGAACAGAAACAGAAGAAAAAAAACACAAGAAGAATGAAATCAAATTCAGATAATAGGAAATCCATACATGGGAATTTTAGGTGTTGTGATATTTTGATAATATGATGGGGACTTCGGAAGTGGAGAGTAGATGAGTTCAGCAAATGAAAAAAAAAAAGATTAAAATTTAAAAATAAATATAAAAGCATTTTAAGATGAACTTAAGTGCATAAATGACATGACTCAGTGATATTTAAAATATTTTAGATGGAATGAATGAACTGAATTATAAAAGATGAATTTATTCCCTAGTTGTGAAAATGTAAATAGTTACTTGTTTTAATCCTGTTTAAAATATTATGCACTTTTAGCATTCCTAAGTTGCTACAGTTAACAATTTATTGTACAGTACACTAATATATTATAATTTTTGTCAATTTTTAACTTTTTTTTTTTTTCAGTCGATTTAGAAAAAAAAACCATATCGATCCTTAGATCGGTCTTCAAAATTTATTTTGTCTTTTCCTTTAGATGAATGGCCTATTTACATTATGCTGTTAAATACCTGTTGTTAAATTATTGTTTTTTAATTTCGGATAGTTGAGACTATTTCTTTGAAAAATTGTTATAATATTAAAAAAAATCTAGAATTTCATTTTCTACTATATGTGATTATATCTGCAAATGTGTATATTGAGCTAAATTTCGATTTGCATTATACTTCTACAAGTGAATGTATAATAAAATAAAGAACAAAAAAAAAATTAAAAAACAATAAAATCAGAAAAAAATGAAAAGTATTATTAAATTTATATTGATGATTGATTGAGCAGGAGAAATGTTTATGTTTTGTTATTCAAGAAGAGATGTGGGGCTTTGATTTATGAAGTGTATATTTATGGACGATAAATGTTACTCACTGTTCTGTTGTCATTCATTGCTGTTTTCAAACAATGATATAATAATGAATGAGTTTTCAATATATCCTTCTCATTTTTCCCTTTCCTTTTCAAAAGCAACTTAAATATATTTTTATCCATTGTTTAAAAATGAAGCAAGATATTAATAATTGGTTACTTCATTTATTTATAAGAAGTGCTAATACATTTCAATCAGCCAACTGTTTATATGGTTTTAAGTTTAACACACAAACTAGGGAAGCTAATCTGTTTAGAAAATGGTGAGAGTGCAGACTAAAAACTTTTTTAGTTGGCCTATTGCTCCTGAACATAGTTTCCGAGTCAATATCAAACTATAATATAGTCTCAGAACTTGAAAAATGTATAAAAAAGTAAAATTATTAATAACAATAATGAAGAAACACAACTTATAAATCAGTTTTTATGTAGTATTTCTAAGTAAAAGGGATAAATCTTGTATTGAGATTGGGTTCATTAAAATGTTATAAATAATGAAAAATAATTATTTAGCATATATTAAAGTAATTATTATTAATGACCCAAAGAGTGATTAGTGTATTTATACTTCATGTGCATATGTCTGGTTTCTCAAGCTCACCTTAAGAACACTTTTTAATTGACTAATGATCATTGTTATTACAATAATACTTGAGGTTTATATTACTCAAGAGGTGCAATTGTTAGAGAAGAGGCGGATTGACAAATGAGAAAAAAAAAGACAGGGTGAATGAAAATGAATTGGCTGGAGGAAGCTGTTTCAAAACAAAGATCATATAAATCAAAAGGTTGAGAGCTATTAAAAGAATAGAGGAACATGGAGATTATGAATATATTTGTGAACCATAATTGCAACTAAGAAAAAGTCACTACGACTCAGTATACCAAAAAGAGAGACAAGAGCACCTTAAAAACCCAAAGATGAATCTTACTCTACCATTGATAAGTCTCTTCAAACTAATCGTCTGTCCAGAGAGGCCATCTACCAAAAACCAAGCAGACATAGATGAAGTGGGAGAAAAAGAAGAGGAAATGGTGGATACATGACTGATCTGGAAATTATTCTTATTCCAGGTGAGGTCTTGATCAAAGGTGATTTCATGGATTTTTTAGTAAAGATGGATAGGACAATTATTGAGGTAAGACAGAAGATAATAAGAAAGGGGATTGATTTGTTTAAAACAGATAAAGATGATCATGGTGTTTCAATCCCCAGCCTCAATCTAATTTTTATGGCCCATACGATGATATGAATCAATATCTCCTTGTAACTTTTTTCAATGCCTCGTGCATAAACCAGAAAACATTTATAACTTTAAAAGTGCTTTCTTTGGGAGGAGAACCTGCCAAATTAAAAGTCTATAGTCTAAATATGTCAAATATAACTAACTTTCTTTGATAAATTTCTTGTTAATTTTTTCTTCGGATCTCAGTTTACTCTTCTTAAGCTTTTCTTAGTGCAAAATACATTAGAGCGTTGATTATCTGAACGAATGTTGTTAGGTGTGGTTTGGAAAATCATGAGTTCAAGGAAGGAAAATGCTTAACTATCTCCACATTCGTATTTTTTTTAAAAAACTTTATTTTATAGTGTAGTATGCAAGTTAAACAAATAAATGTTATAAAAATATGTTCGTATATAGCAAAATTTAATAAGGTAGTTGTAATAAAAGTTTTCTTCAATCTTGCTTTCCTCTTCATAACAAGCTAATTCTCTAATTCTTTCAAGTATAAAAGTAAGTATTACATAATAATTTCCAGAAATCATATTTTAGAGAAAATACTCTTCAAACTTATTTTCTAGGTACGGCAATGTTTACAACTCCTTGTATCTTTTCCACAAAGCAAGTTTGGATAATCAAATGTTCGGATAATCACCTCTTTCTGTATCTTATTTTAAAAATGGTTTACAGAAAATATTCAAATTACAATATAAATGCTTGACTCAATTTCTTTTTATTTTATTATAACATATTATCATTAATATGCAAGATGCTGATGAGAAATCTGCTTGACTATCTAGATAATCTAATGAAGACGATATCAACATAATCAAAAAGAAACGCTAGTGAGTATTACCCAGATAAAATAATGCCTAACATGTGACAATATCAATATTCATATGCTCATAACAGATTTGAAAATAAAAACAGCTAAAGAAACATAAAAGTTCCATTAAATAATTTTTAAATATAAATAAAACATTTTGAGTATGACATTAATCAATTAAATGCATACAAGTATAAACCGTAGAATAAAAATAATTTTACTCATAGTTTCTCCAGTACAGAAGGATAAGTTGAAATCTGGAGACCACAATATATTATAAATTGCATTTTTTATTTGGATGTGCAATGATGGATAAAAGGTAAGAAGAAGAATAAGACAGGGAATAGCCAAAAGAAGCCATCGTTCAGGAACGTAGGTTTTACAGATGATGCAAGCCTGACTACAGATGTATTCTATTAACATACGTCATTAGCATGAGAAATATTGATCTACTAATGATTTGTTTTTGTGGATTTTATATTAAAACTCAAGAAAATAAAAAATCATAATTGAAATTTACACCATTTTACTCTGCTTTTTATTTTCTATTCGGCAAGACATATCAGATGATGCATACAGCATATAGTATCTTTGCAGTACTTGGTAGCATAATAAAATATTCATGTGTAATAGGCCAAGTTGGTCTAAAATAAAAGGAATAAGTATTTTGAATAATGCGAAGATTAGGATTTTAAAAAAACAAAAATCTTCCTAAGCACCATCTAAATCCCATGTCTCACTCCTGACTGAGAATTCCTATTATATATGTGAAACCAAAAATCTCCTCAGAGGTATTACACCACCCTACCCTATGTGAGTAGTCAATTTACTTACGTAACACTACTACCTTTGAACTCTCCAAATGCTCTTTAACCTTAAGATGTGAATTTAATTTATAGGAAACCTTCATCCTTGCGAATGTTACCAACCATGACAAGTGAATCATCACTGAATGTTAATAAGTGTGCAAAGTGCACTTTGTAATTAGAACATAAATATTGTTTAACCAAATAACTTGCTTCTTCTTTAAGTAAATGATGAATTAACAATAATCTTTAGTTTTAAAAAAAGAAAAAGAAAACTGTAATGTACTTATTATCTTTAAGGAAGAAATAGTTGGGGGTGCAGTCAAAAGTTTTGACTGCACCCCCAACTATTTCTTCCTTAAATTAGAAGATACAGTCGACCAATTCTTCTCTAACTTACTTATTATCTTTACTTAACACTTGCAAATAGCTATCTTAGAAATTAACTAGACAAAACGAGAGCTGGGAAATATTAAAACACTGAGAATGGCAACAATATATCTGACTAAGCCTAAATCAGAAGTTTTACCCTCTTGAAGAATGGGTCTAATGTAAAGCTGATGCTGCTTGTACACACAACAAATTTTAACTATTTTATTTGAAAAGAAAAGATATGACCAGGACCGTGACTTGAACCCGGGTCTCCCACCTGTCCTTGGTGGTGCTTTAACCATCTCAGCCATCTCGCTTCTCTGTCAATCATATCCCTTCTTTTCAATGATCCTATATCTCCGTGTTCTCGCAATTTGTGATGTATACACGGGGAGAATGTTAATTGAACATTAATTTTATTTTGGGATCTTGTTGACTTAAGTCATTAAATATTATTATAATTTACTTTATTTTTATATGATATATTTTTTTTAAAATATTTTATTTGAAAAGAAAAAGTATGACCAGGACCGTGACTCGAACCCGGGTCTCCCACCTGTGCGTGGTGGTGCTTTAACCATCTCAGCCATCCTAGTTCGCTTCTCGGTCAGTCATATCTTTTCTTTTCAAATAAAATATTTAAAAAATTATATCATATAACAATAAAGTAAATTATAAAAAATGTTAACATTTTAAATTTAATTTTCTTTACTCTTTTTTTAATTATTTATTTATTGATAGTTACAACTGTATTACAATAATACAACAAGTAAATAGGCTAGGTGATACATAATGACATGAGATAATGGCAAGCAGAGAAACTACCCTTTTCTTGATAAACACCAGGAACAGCTGACACAGCTGAGGAACACCAACAGATTGGGGAAAGAGGGATGAATAGACACTATTGTGGTTTACTTGGAAAGTTTTATTTGTGAGATAGGATTGAAGGATGAGAACGTATGTAGGTGGTAGCAATTTACGGAGTTTGTAGAGCAAGCCCGGATGCCAGACTGGGTCAAAAGCCTGTTCCACGTCAAAAAAGACGCCTGAACAATATGATCCATGTTCTAATGCAGAGGAGACTACATCCACCACACAATGACATTGCTGAATAGTGGAGTGGGATGCTCGGAATCCAAACCGGTGATCTGGTATTATGTGATTTGCATCAAGGATGGGGTTCAATCATTTGATGATGAGTTTTTCTAGGATTTTACCCATGCAAGATAAAAGAGAGATAAGATGGTAAGAGGATAGGTATTCTGGGTTTTTTTTTTTAGGTTTGGGTATCATTTTTACAATGGATAATTTCCAGAGGTCAGGAAAATATGTGGAGAGGAGTACAGCATTATATTTATAGGTAAGGAATATTAAGGCTTTTCTAGGAAGGAGTTTTATTTATTGTGATGAAGTCCTGGTTGCGGGAAGGTAATCTATGAATAATGTTGGATATTTCTGTAGGGTGGAACGCTTTGGGTCGAAGGGACATTTAGATGGAACATCTAACGCTTCTTTTATATATTCAATGTGAGTTGGGTTATCAGTGTGAGTGGGAAATCAGGGTGTAGATGAAAGATTTTGGAAAGGTATTGACCAAATAACTGTGATTTTTCTCCATCAGATCTTGTCCAGTTATTTGATTCAGAAAGTTGTGGATGATTAAATTCTTTGAACTTTAGGAGTTTTTTGGTGGTCATCCATAATGTTTTTCTTTACTCTTAAATTTTTGTATTGATGAATTATAATTATAAAATAACTTTCTTTACAATAAAATAAATAATACATTATAAGAGTATAGTGTTGCTCCATTTATTTTCCCTAAAGGAAGCAATTGAAACAAAATGGGACACTTAACAAAAGAGTGATATCATATGTATATGATCTAAAAAAAAAATTTCATGTCCTTTCAAAAATCTAACACTCCAACTATGGTGAATGTCAAAAAATAAATTAAGTGGAATGGTGTTTTTCAGCAGTGTAACATTATTGATAATAATTGTTAGCCAATAAATACCATTATTGATATTTAATGCATGAGTAAAAATATTGGCTAAAAGGGAATAAAAATTTTTAGAGGATTCCTGATTCATGCATCCAACATTTTTGAAGAAGGAAATATTATATGAAGCGTTCAAGATAAAAAATGTATAGCTCCTAAACTTCAAAAATTTACTTTTTCACTAGTAAAGTCAGGCAATATTATAGAAAACGACACTTTGACACCTTAATTCTCATGGTTTTAGTATGGTTATGAACTTGAAGTTTTGGGAGTATGAAATTGCTCGACTAAACTAGTGAAAAATGTGAGTTAATTTTTGAAATTTTAGAGTTATTCTCTTTTGATCCTGAATACCTCAAATTAATTAATGATCTAGGTGCTATTTTAGACACCAATTCTCAGTGTTTATTTTAATCTGTATGTTGAATTATATTTATACTGTGACTATTATAAAAATATGTGTTTACCAGGGAACAAAACTATTAACTTTAAAATTAGAAAAGGAACAATAAGAGTTGGATTGTTAAAGTCGGCTACCTTATGCAAAAGCTATGTCTGAGGAGAGTTGCTGGAGGTAAGTAAAGCTTGGCAGTAATATATAGAGAATAAACAATAGTTACAAGAAAAATGCATTTTTAAAACAAACAAATATAATGTCTATAATTACAATTAAAATACATAATAAAATATACAAAAAACATTTCAAATGAACAACAATTAATTTGTAAAAGACAAAACAAAGTATGTCATCAATTCATCAAAATTGATGGAACATTAATTGATAAAATAAAATAAATCTTAGAAAGTATTACCCGATAATACCCAATCGGTATTTGTATAATCTTACATTAAAAAAATAAATATCAGCAGATATTATAATTAACTAATTAAGGTAAAATAAATACCATAGAAATACAATCTTAATTAAAATCAGTCATCGAATGTGATTTTTTTCCCTTGAAAGGGTGCAGCTGAAACAGATAACTTCTTTTTAGCCTCCCACGATGGATGCAGTTTTACATTTGATGGAGGATCTTTATCGATAGGACGTTTTTCGCCTCTTCTAAATCCTTTCTTATCAAAAGAATTTTTATCACTGCCTCCTAAATATGTGATTGTCTTTCTACTATCAAATCTTTGGTTATTCTTATTTCTGTTAAAGGAATCATCTTTTGAAAAACTTTTTTTCAAACTCGCTTTTTTAAAATCATTTTTAAAATGTTTGTTATCATCGCTCATTTTAGTTTTGTCAGTTTCATTATTTTCTCTTTTGGCATTAGCTTCAATGTTGCAATAAGTAAGGTATTTACTGTTGTCTGTAGTCATGAAAAATGGATCAACATTCTTCCTTTCTATTGGCTTGTTTTCTAACCTTTCAATTTTTATATTTTTATCTTTTTGATTATCACTGCTATCTTCACTATTCTTTTTTTCATTATTACTATCAGAATCAAAGGAATTTTGAATATTTTTTTCTTTCTGGGCAGGTTTCATTTTAATATTATGAGGAACGTCCAAATTATTGTCAATATCAACCTTTTTATCGACATCATCATTTGTATTATTACTAAGTAAATTGAGTTTTTCATTACTGGATTCATGATCGGAATCGCTTTCTGCAGGTATTAAATCAGGTATCGATTCACTTGATGAGACCAATGTAGAGTCTGATGTATTATCAAATGCATGATTCAATTCTTCATTTTTTTCCTGTTTTTTCTGTTTCTTATTTTCTTTTCTCACTTTGTGTTGTTGCCTTTCGTCGAGAAGTTCTAATAAACGACTATGTGCTGATCCAATTTCCTTTATAAATTGATCAATTACAGTTCTCAAGTTTTTACGGAGGCAAAGTTTAGCCATAGCCTTAGTTTCTGGAGCAATTACTCGCTAAAACGAAAATTTAAAAAAACATAATTTTAGGCAATAGAAAGTAAATAAAATAAAGAATAGATACATACTTTGCTCATAAAATTTTTAATGTCTACTTCTTCAAAATTTGTCAGCCCAAAAACAGATACGTCATCTGGTTTCATTTTCTGAAAAAAATATTAAAAATATTTTATTCATATCATAGTTTTAGATTTTGATTTGATTAAATATATTCTATACTAGTGAATATGGAGTAAGGTTATATATATTAAAATCACACAATAATTATAATACTAAGGCTTTCAATTTCCTACTTTTTTAGAAAATGGTAAGAAAATAAAAAAATCAGCATAAATAATACCTTCAGTATAGTTATTTCTGCCACCATATTGTCTGCTTTTATACCATTTTTTTGTTTCTGCTCTTCTGTGCCTTTTTTATTTCTTAACCGTTTCGCTGCAGTTGTCAATCGATGAATTTGATGAACAATTGCTCTTTTAACTTCTTTTCTCATAAAAACAATCTGTAAAAATAAAAATGTTTTACTATGTTGCTTTATATGGAATAAAAAAATTTTAAAATTCATTTAGTAACTATGTGAGTTAGAGTTATTCTTACAAGCATCCTTCAAATTCTAATAGATAATTTTAAGACAGATAAAAGATAATTTCACACCTGTGCAAAACTTTGGTAAATCAAGCGTGTAAGCAGATAGTTTTGTTGGACTCAGTTTAGCCTCTTTAAGACTGAATCCAATACGTTTTTAGTAGGAAGCTCTAAATAAGCAATAATGTTGTATCAATCTACTTGTTTAATTATATTTTGATTTTATGCATAGAAATTTAATCACGAATAATTGAAAATATATATATATATATATATATATATATATATATATATATATATATATATATATAAAATAATACATGCAAAATACAAAATACTTTTCTTATACAATTCTAAGATATAGAATGACATTTACTTTAATAATAGTTAGCATAAAGGACCATTTGAGCATCTTAAAATACCGGTTATGTTATTAACAACAGAAAAGTAAATTGTAAAACTATTTGAAACGTTTCATAATGAAAACTGATACAACTTAACAATGAAATATAAATCATATTGCTAAATAGTTTAAGTAGAGAAAATAGCAAATAATACAAAACATGAGTACCAATAAGATCTCTCAAATCATAGAAGTAATAATACCTAGAACCTATAAGAAAAAAAAAAGATGAAGATCAACTACAGCGATAGTTGTATTAAGTATTCTGATATGTAACACTTGCATTTACCATATCATCCCTACCATTTCCAACTATTGAATGTGAAAAAAACATAGTTTTCGTTTTCGACTCATAGCAGTTGCTGTACGATTGATAATTGATATAAAATTCATATAGGAGCATCTATCAGTCACAAAAACAATGTAAAACGAATGTCATTGGTTTGATTATAGGCACTAATTTTTGTTGAACCTTGAAACTGCTTTTCTTTAACTCTCCTCACAAGTACCGATTTTCACATTCAATAGTTTGAAATGGTAGGGACGGTATGTACAATAAATAAACAAAAGCCACTAACTGTAATATATTAGTAGTTATTAGGTTACTTTAGTACTATCAGTAGAAAAATAAAATAAAACTGTACAACAACCAATGAAGGATCTAGGATTCAGAACATGGTAAAACCTGTACTAACCTGTAACGGTTGCGCAGGGAGGAGATTTGTTCAAGATCACACTCAACCGCCTGGCTTCCCCCCCCCAATTAAGGGTACCCACTTAATAGAGGCTGTGTTAATTGCAAGAGGGTCCCAAATCCCATAGGATCCATCTCCGGCTGTGAACAGATTAAATAAATTATCTGCCACAACCGGATTTGAGCCACTACAATCAGTAATATTGGCATAATGTGCTGTGTTATTGACTCGGGATATCCTGTAATGGATTCCGTCTTATTCAACCTCATAAAAAAATTCCTATTCATTAATAATAATAAGTAAACACCTTTTACCTATATTACTGTATCATCTGTATCAAAAAATCAGAAGCTGGTACCTAATTTAATTGACAGATGGATCAAAATATAACTCTAAAATATTAGGCTCAGTTGCTATTATTAGTAAAATGATTAATTCGTTGTATACAGAATAAAATGCACTTCTAATAGAGTATTGAAGGGGTTTGATTCCGTACTGAAATATTTTAAGAAAACTCACGCTGGTATGTTCGGAAACTTATTCGAAATATATTAGTGGATTAACGTAAGATAATTTTAAAAATAAATATTCTTTTTCCAAACCTGAACATTCAGCCGGTTTGTCGTGAGTTGTTCCATCCTCGTTCATGAAAAACAAAACTGAGATGCGGCGAGATCGTTTGGCGGCAGATGACAACACGATCAGCTGATGCGAACTTGAAGGGGCATAAGATGGCAGGTATGGAAGGTTACTTCGGTCCTCGCGCTTACAATCCCAACTCTTCTTTTAAAGAAATTTACAACGATTTGGAATATGAGAGGCAAATGTTCCGAGAAACGCGGAGACCGAACAGTATAGATTTGCAGCCGACATTCCCAAAGCAGAATCCAAACACAGTGTATGAAGATGATGGTGAGGTATTCTCTGATGATTTTTTAGTTTTGAGATTTATTATTGATTTTTAAATGTTACATGTCTCCTAGAAACGTCAACAATTTCCTTATATTATTCAGCAAGGAAACATTTCAAATAGCAGTAATTAACCTTGCACCATTCTTATAGAGATGGTGTAATAGGTCATGTTTGATAAGTTCATTATAAATAAACTATACTACATATTCCTGATTATAGAATAGGTTTTCTATTTAGTTTACATTTTATATCCAATAGGCTTTAAGAGCTTTTTTTTCTAAGTCTTGTGAATTGAAGTTCATTATCAGATAATGTTGTAAACAACTTTTACTCCTATCAGTAAGTATCCAGTTTATTAAACTTTTGTAACATTTACTATTTTTATCGTAATATTAGTAAGCAATCACTGAGAAATACTACTATTTTTATCCTTGTTTTAAATTTTTTTATTTTAACAAAAATAAAATAAATTTCACTTAAAAAATGAAGATTTATGCTTTCTATTTCTTTTCTGTTAAATCATAACTATCATGAAATCAGTTAAAAGACGATATTCATCACAGTGATAATATCGTTGCTAATTTGTATGAGCAAACTAACTTTTAATTCAAACAATTTTATTAAAAAATATCTGTGATTCAACGATTTTATCATCCTTATTTTGGTACTTAAATCATGTGTATCGTGTCCTTGTTAAGCAAAATTGTGTAAGCTCCATTGATTTTTTTTCTTGTATCAAATCCTTACATGGCCTCGCATGCTTAATTTATTTTATTATATTTTTTTCTATCACAAAAAAGCTATTAGTTTATTGATCTTAAATGTTTCATGATATTTAACAGGTGTTAAATGTCTGATTCGAAAGCTTTCTCGTCACAACCTAATACCTCATAAAAGGCTATTTGTGCACGTTTTCTGCTCTAAATTTAAATTTGATTATAAAATCACATGTATGTGATTTATTTGCCTATTTTAAGCTATCACTGTATAAATTATTGTTAGATTACTTTTATTGTGTAATAAATTATTCAGTTTAACTTGGGACTTAATCAACTTATTTATCATTTAATTTTCGCTAAAATTTTTAGTCAACTTATCTTTTTATTTTACCATTATACAAAAAACCAAAACAAAAAAAATTCGAAACTCCAACATATTTGTTTATTTTATTTAAATATGAAAAAAAAATCAAATTGTTTTGTATTTCTAAAATGCTTATTTTGTTTGCTTAAAAAATTTGTATTACAATAATATTAATATGTATTTCATATGTTTAGATGCACAAATACAGAAATTTATCGGTGTTGGTATTGGCGTAACTACACTTATCACCGAAAATCTGCTTAGTCATCCTTTTCTCGTCTTAAGGAGACAATGTCAGGTAAGCTTTTTTTTTTTTTCTAGTAGTATTATTTAGTAATATTGTTTCTAATACTACATGAAGACTACAAGAAAACACCGAGGTAACTCATTTTTTTGCTAAATGTTTAGGGAAGCAAATTTTCTGCGGAATTCGGGTCATAATTTTTATTAAAATCCCTGCGGGTTGTGTTGTGTCGTCGGTTAGTTATCAATAATATTAAGAAGCACAATATCTGTTTATTAAATTATATATATGGTTACACATCACATGATCACAACTCGTACTGCCTCATCTCATGCGCGCGCAACTCGTGGGGATATAACACCTTTGTGCCTCAGGCAACCCCGTTGTCTCTGTTGTAGCTGGCCTAGTCGACCATAACAGGGTTGACCAATCGGTTTGTGTTGGTTCTTCTATTACTTGCCGTTGGTGTTTTGTCCTGTTCTTCATCTGCTACGCCAGCCTTCCTCAACTGGTTTACGTGTCGTTTTAGGCTGTATCTCCCTTATAACGTCACTTGGTAGTGTAATCGGCCGAATTTTTTTGTAATTTTACCAATTTTCCATGTTGGCTTGTTGTTTTGGTACCATCTCGCCATTACAGCTTCTCCGATATCGAATTGTCTGGCTGGGGGTAAAGGGATTGTAACGTCCGTCTTACTGAGCCTTGTTCTTGGGCTATCTAGTCGGCATCTTATGTTTCTCTGTAAATACAACTCTGCCGGTGTTTTCCCATTCTGGAGTGGTGTAGCCCGATACCTAAATAATATTTCTCTTAATTTACGTCGTATTAGCCCCGGTTCGATAACTTTGATATTAATGTCTGGACGTATCTCTCCGCCAGTCCATTTGTCGCCGTATGTCCGGGGTGCTATGTCAAAATGATCTATTTCTTCAAGCCGTATGCCTAGGTGCCTAATCCATGTCCTTCCTAATATCGGTGCCAATTGGTCCGGAACAATGAATAATATTTCCTTTGATTCATGTCCTTTATATTCTACTTTGACTTCGGCTACTCCATTTGCTTATTTTTGTTTTCGCTGTCTTTAGTTTTTTTAACTCAGATTCCGGCATTAGTGTATATCCGGCCCCTGAGTCAACTTCAAATCGTTGTTGCGTCCCGTTTATTTTGATTTCTGCGAAATATTTTTCGCAAGAGTATTTTCCCGGGATGGTTTCGTTCCGATGAATATCTACTACATTATTAATTGAATTTAGCTCGTCAATGGTAATAAAATCAGTCCAATTAGTGTCCTGTGTTGTGTGCTGCTTCAGTTTTTCCATACGAGTTGAGATGCATACTGAAGCGAGGTGTCCTACCTTCTGACAGTCGTCGCATCTCAATTTTGATTGGTCAATTCGGCATTCCCTTGTCACATGATTGCTTCGCCCGCATCGTTGGCAGCGATTTTCGATTCCTAACTGTTGGTAGGTCCTTTCGGAGCTACCAGTAACGTTATTAGTTGGTAAGATTCCGTCTCCATTGAATTGAGAAGCATCTTTGTACAGAGCATTTTATTATCTATTACCCCTTTCATCTTGAGGTAATTTTCAAACCGTTTCCTATTTATTTTAAATGTCTCCTTTGATAAATTGAATGATTCAAATGATGGCAAGATCGTCTGTGTTGTCACCGCTGGTGCTGTTGTCACTTGGGGTGTCAACAATGATTGTAACGATTGGATTAGTGTAGCCTGTTGTTGGTTAAATGCGGTTAGAAATTGTTGAAATTGCGTTGGATCCATTTTAATTTTATTTTAAATTATTTCTTCTGAAGTTGACTATAAATTAATCGCTTTTAATTAATTAAATTTTCCCAACAATAAAATAGAAATTTCTTATCTAATAATATGTCTTATATTATTTTTATAGAGTATAGATATTAATTGTAATCATTTTGTAGTAGAAAGGTTAACTTGTGTTTAACTGGTATCAATGGTGGCCCTCAGTATTCTCAGCTATTGAATAATGTTGTTAATTTATTTCCTCTTTCCTTTTCACTTTGGCTTCTTTTTATCCTTGTCGCCATTCTGTTGTGTCGTCGGTTAGTTATCTATAATATTAAGAAGCACAATGTGGCACAATATCTGTTTATTAAATTACAGATATGGTTACACATCACATGATCACAACTCGTACTGGCTCATCTCATGCGCGCTCAACTCGTGGGAATATAACAGGTTGGGTTGCTGGTCCTGTCGGATGTGACAATGAAGAGGATTTTTGAGGGTCTCGGAAGTCTAATTTGCAGAAGTCACCTTTCCTCACTTTTCCCCAGGCACTGTTCGGATAAATTAATTATTCTCATTTATGTACATATTTTTTCAGCCGTTTTTCTCCTGTTTTGATCATACTTTGTGTTTGCCATCGAAGGATCTTTCAGAAACTGCTGTTAACAAATATTGAGGAAAAAAAATCGAGTTACCGCGTTTTTCACCTGTAGTCTTAACATGTATTCATTTTATTCAATCAGTTGAAGAAGAAAACTACTCATGAGATATTTGTCTGCTATATCTCTTGAATTGGTTCCAGTTATATTAATAATTTTTTTTTTTAGCCAATATTAAAATAATAAACTCTGAAAATATATTTTAAATACTTATTTTATTTAATTGGAAACGTTATACTTTTATTTAATGGTTTATTTTGTAGCATATACATACAGATATGGGTAAATTGAATATAAACTGCGCAAAAATGACCAGGGCTAATTTTGTTGTATTTACTTGGCCTAGCATTTCAACATCATTTTTATTTTAAAAAGCATTAATATTTATTAGAAATTATACTACATTAAATATATATATATATACTTTATTAATTTTTTTATTATGTTAGAATTAATAAAATAAATATTATTTTTTTAGGTGAATCACAATGCAAAGAGGTTTCACCTCGTACCTTTTACCCTTTTCCCTGTTATTATACACCTGCATCGAAGTCAGGGCATAACGACTCTTTGGAAGGGTATTGGAAGCGTGCTCCTGATTAGGGGTATGGCCCTCGCTGTAGAAGATATAGTCTCTAAAATTACCAATTGGCCAAAGTAAGTACTACTTACTTATTAAAAAGAAATGATGAAGTTTTAGTTTAAGTTATAGTCATATTAGCTTTAAAAGGATCTGTAATTAACTAATAATAATTTAAAGTATTTCATTCTTTCTTTAAACATATTTTCCTAGCATTATAAAGTAAATTATATGTATTACTTTCTGATATCACTTTCATTTTCAGTTTCTTGATAATATTTTATCAGAAAGAGAATAGCGATTCACTCTAATCATTTCATCTTAACAACGCAACCTTTTTTATTACCTATTTATGAATAAATTAGATTTGGTTTATTTTGTAGCATATACATACAGATATGGGTAAATTGAATATAAACTGCGCAAAAATGACCAGGGCTAATTTTGTTGTATTTACTTGGCCTAGCATTTCAACATCATTTTTATTTTAAAAAGCATTAATATTTATTAGAAATTATACTACATTAAATATATAATAATATAAATGCTTGGTAAAGTATACACTACAAAATTAGCAATATCCCTATTTATTTTGCACAGTATAGAAAGGAATTATAGAAGTTGGTTGTGGGTGTTTTCAATGAAAAAAAAAAATAACTAAATTGAATCCATGAATCAAGTATTAAACCTGGAAATATATATGAAATAATAAAGATAAACAGATATAGAAAAATAAAGCATCACTGGAAAAAAAAAATCAAATAATATTAAAATTATGGTGTTCAGTGAAATTAAAATGCATTATCGCATCAAAAGTGCCACTGAATGTAATATGTAAAAATAGGAACAAGCATATAATTAATGTAACTCAAATGACAAAATGAAGTTTAAAGTTTGAATGAAATGATACCTTATGGAAGAAGATTTGAGATAAAAGTAAGGAATCAAATATGAATTTTATTGATTTTAACTTCTGTGTCAATTACACACATTAATTACTCTCTGCATGTAAAATATATTTTACTAGCATACATGCTATAGGAATCATCCTTTATGTAGAATAACTTTTATTTTATTCTTTAACATCCATTTTCTATTTAAAACATATTTATATCATTTCAGTTAACTAGGAATAGATAAAAAGTTGGTAGTTTCATAAGAAGCATTATCACATTAATGTGGTGGTAATTTTTAATTTATACATTCTTTTCAGAGAAATATCCTGGACTTCAGTTTCCTGGAAAACAATGGGGCAACATATTCTATTGAAGTGGTAAGAATTTATCTGAATATTAATTAAATAATTTAAAGTAAAGTATATACATACTAATTTTAAAGTTTTGAAAAAACAAAAATCTGAACAATTTTCTTCCTAGTAGTTAGCTGATGATCAGTTTTCTGTGAAGTTTTACATTATATTTTGTCATAAAAAAACTACTGAGACAAAAGTTGAAGAAAAGTTTACATTCAATGCCTTCCAAATTCAAAAGTCCGTATCATGTTTTTTTGTGGTTCAGGTTTTTTTTTGTTTATATGTATCTCAAGGTTATTTCTATGTCTTTTGATTTTGAGATCATTAATATTAATTTCTAGTTATAGATAGATTTTCTTTAGCATATTCTAAGGATTTATATAAATATTAACAGTTCATAATGTTACACTAAGTTTAAGTCAGAATTATTAATTTTAATAATGAAGCTTTATAATTGGACCAGAAAAAAAAAATTGTCTGTTAGACTACTGGGTAGAGTTGACACATACTCGTAACTCACAGATGATCACAAAATATTCTCAGAACTCGACATCACCATCTGCCATTTTATTTCGAAATAAGTTTTTCTAAGAGTTTATGATTAAAGTTGTGCACCAAAATTCTACATCTTTTCAGTGCCAACTGATTAAAGAATTTATTAGCCAGTTATAGATATTGTTATTTAATATCCGTCTATAGAGATAATTAAAATCTGAAGTGTTTTGGAATCATTGATAAATCATTTTCTTACTGTGCCTCCTCACTGTCATCGAATTTCTTTTAATTTCAGTATTACGTTGGCTGTTGTCACTCCATTCTATTCTGCTAGCCTTGTGGAAACTGTCCAAAGTGAAATCGCCAGTGAGAAACCTGGTGTTTTTGATGTCTTCAGGGAAGGGATCTATCGTCTTGTCAATATAAGTAATCCTCAAAAAGGTAATTCATTTGCTCAATAATCTCGATAATCTTCACAATTTCTAGCTATAGTTATATACATAAATATTTTATTTAAACACTTGCTCATTCATTCATATAAATATCAAATATGAGATCAGATGCTCGTTGCCATTCTTGGGAACAAAGAATCATAAGGCTTAATACTTTCTGATCTTGCTAAAATGCAATTTCTGCAGTCCTTCATGTATATTTCAAAACATTATCAATTATTAGATTCTCCGAAATTTAAATGAAGAAAACTTAGAAATAAAATATTTTTAAAATTTTAATTTGCATATATTTGTAAGGTATGAAAGGATGAGAGTAATTTTTTTGTTTTAAATGGAGTTTACCAATATGTTTATGTCTTGATTAGAAGGAGATAATGAAGAGAAACAGGGCGACATAAGGAAGGTCAGTTTGTTAAGAATCATATAAACAGAAGAAAGTTTGATGTTTTTAAAACTGTATTGCAGTTTACATTCTCCTTCCTTCTGGAACATAGTTAGGAAAAAGGTTGCAGTCATGAAAAACTTTGAATTCTCAATGGGTTTAACATCCTCTGGGATCTAATTACCTTTTTTATCTGAAAACCGGCTTTTCATATCATTTATTTTTATAATTGGAAAATAATTATTAAAACAATTAGTGTTGAGCACATGATGGAGATCATTTGTTTTTTGTTTGTTTTTTTTATAATAGAATAACTCTTTTGCGTTGAAAAATGTATTTATACTTACTCAAATGTATAGTATCTGTCCTTGTTAAAATCACCACTGACATAAATACCGCCATGGATGAAAAAAAACTAACAGTACTAATTCTTCTTGATTTTTCAAAAGCTTTCGATTCGCTTAATCATTCCATCTTTTTTTCTAAATTAAAATCTCTTTCCTTTTCCAACAGTTCCATACTCTGGGCCCAAGCTTTCCTCTCGGATAGGACTCAAAACGGTCTCCTAGTACAGTAAAACCTCTACTAACGGACACCCCTAAATAGCGGTCACTCCCCATTACCGGACGATTTTTTTTGCACCGGCATTTTAATACAATGTTTAAGGCATTTTAATCTCTATTTAACGAAACCTCTCATTAACGGTCACGGACAGGCTGTGTTGGTTATAAATCGATTAAAAAAACCTCTAAAAGACGGACAGTGTGACTTTATCCCTTTCCCGTTTCTCGGAAACAATTAGTTGTTCCGGTCTAAGAAAACAGAGACAGCTGTGTTCACTTTTGAGTAAAGGTTTTCCACATAAATACTTTCTTTTTTTTTATTCTCGAATCTGCTTTATTAAACTTTAGTTCTGTTCTAACCATCGTGGCAGGCGGCTGAAAATCTCTCCCTCACGTAAGAGACTCACTTTATAACAACAAATGAATGTAATCAACGTTTATCAGCGGAAAGGCTCAATATCGGTAGGACACAAGTTTCGGAAACACTCAAAAACCGTGCAGTGCTTTTCAAATTATGGAATGAAAATAAAAACAAAAAAATTGAAAATGTGTTCACGAACAGAAACAGTTTTGAAAAGCTTGTTAGCTAAAATGGAAGACGCCTCTACATTTTTTCACCTGTCAAAATCAATCACGATTCTCGACGCTATTTTTTGGATTATGTCTTCGGTTTGGGAAGTTACACCGCAAACTATGAGAAACTGTTTTTATAAAGCGGGATTCAGAAGAACCGATTCCGTAATTCCTCCAATAGTTGACAATGAGCCGATAGACAAACTAAACAGCTTGATTTGTGAAACAATTGGAGAAATTAATGAAGACTATTGGTCGATTGATGAAGGTGTGGTTACTGATGATAATTCTAAGGACATTGCTACGATAGTCGAAACTTTGGAGAAAATCGTGGGAGTGAAGAAGAAATTGAAGAAGAATTTGATGAGGAGCAGCAACAAGTCAACGAATATGTAACATTTCCTGAAGCATTACAGTATTTAAAAAAATTGAAAGACTTTTTTCTCTATCATGAAGACGCTCTGGGTGTCAAAATGGCTGCTGACATTCAGATGATTATAGAATCGAAACACAGTAAAGCCAAACGAAGACAAACAACAGTGAATCAATTTTTCCCAAGCTGTTCTAATAATAAAAATGACATTTGAAATTGTTCATAAATTTACTTACTGAAACTAATTCTTTACTTATCTAATATTTTACTTATCTAATTATGTATTCTAATTATTTACTTTACTTATCTAATTATTTTATGTTGCATTTTTTTATTTTATGAACATAATTTACACAATACATAAATGTTCATTATATCATTTTTGGAATAAAAAGAAATTTTGTGTAAAACTTTTTTTTTAATCTACGTACCTTTTAAACACATGGGAATTGAATAAGAGAGAATTAATTTGTATAAATACGTATTTATGAAAAAATAAAACCTCTCTTTAACGGAAACCTTTAAATAACGCACAAAATCATTTGCGCCAGGGCTGTCCGTTAATTAGAGGTTTTACTGTATAGTAGTTCTAATATTTCCCCAATTCTTTTCGACTGTTACATTAATGACCTTTCCAATTCAATCCACGCTGACGACTCCCAAATCTATTTCTCCTTTCCTCCCTCTGAGATAATAGCTTCATTTGCTAACATTCAGGGTGACCTAGATAGGATCAGGGCCTGGGCTGACCTGAATAAACTTATGTTAAATGCTGCTAAAACTCAGGCCACTCTAATTGGTTCCAACTCCCTCCTTAAATCCATCAACTCTCTTCCTCAATTAATCTTAAACGATCACGTTATTACTTTCAGTTGCTCTGTTAAAAATCTTGGTATCGTTTTCCACCAAACCGTTAGCTCCTCATCACTTCTTTCATCTTTCCACACTTTGACTTTGGCTGTGTGGCTTATGGTGGGCTCTCAAACAAGCTCGAGAAAAGACTGAGACGAATTACAAACAGCTCACTTCGGTTTGTCTTCGAAGCCCCGAGGAAGTCTCATGCGTCCCACCTCAATGACGATTTAATTAGCTCCTCCCTTCTATCCATAGGATCTATTTCCTAGGTTCTTTCTTATACCAAACCATCAATTCACAACATCCATCTTATATCTATAATCTCCTACAGCTCAAATCCTATATCCAATCCCAGGGCGGAAAATCTCGCCTTTCCCGTTAACACCCGTTCCAACAGAACCAAAACTTTTGAATGCTCCTGTCCCGCTCGATCTGCCTCTCATTGGAACTCACTCCCTTCTTATATCCGTCATGCATCTTTATTATCCACATTCAAATCCAAACTATTCCTACATCTCCTTAATTCCCAAACAGATGCTCTCTAATCAATAAAAGAAATAGCTGTATTCAACACAATTGATTAAGGAATTACTGTAAATATTCTACACTCATTATAATACTATTATTCATATTATATATTCTGTTTATTGTATTTGTATTCTATTATTTTTTTTTGTTTTAATACTTTTTTATTTCTCTATCAGAACATACCTTTTAGTTCATATTTAATTCCATGCTATTATGTTAATATTGCAGTAGTCTAATAATGTAGCCGTTTGACCAGATATATTTTTATTAATTTCTTTACAATTTTGTTATTCTTAAGGGACCTGGTCGTCATAAAATAAAATTATTTTTCTACTATATTCAATCTGTTTCCTTTATGGATTTATAGTGTTTACATTGCATCTATTAGGCATTATTAAATCGTACTTCAGGCCTGGTAATAACTGTATCTGATTAGGTTTATTTATACTTCATGTTTCATTATTTGTGCTAAATATTTATTGTTTTACTTTTATTTATTTCAATCATTGGAAATTTCTTTTGATTGCAGGTAGGATGTTACTTGTCTGGAGTCTAGTAATACCTACAGTGGTGCATGGAGCTTTCAAGTGTATGTTCCAATCATTAATAAAGAACTTTGCTTCTGCCTGTATGCAGATCAACTGCAGACAGGATTTTGAAAGAAAGGTACGACTTGGAAATTAATTATTTTTATTAGTGAAGCCTAAAAACAGTTCTAAGTACTGAACCCCCAAAACTCTTTACTGAGTTACTGGCAATAAGTAACAGAGCATTTTTTTAGCAGAGTTTATCATCTATTTATGCAAAGAAAAATAATTGCTTTAGTATGAGCCATCCTAGCTTCTATTGGAGTTTAATTCCAGTGACGTGGCTGGGAAAGGGGGCAGGGGCCTCCCGAACTCCTGCTTTGCCCTCATTCCTGGGGAAGAAGCTTAGTTCGGGGACCCAGGCAAATTGTAAATAGGGTTTGAATGTGTACATTATTTTTTTTTATTTATTTATTTTTTATCTAGACTTTATTTTATTATCATTTTTGCATTTATTTTATTACATTCACTTATTTTATTTTTTTTATATCATTTTTTTGTTTTGTTATGGAATGGTTGTAGCTACATAGCACCATTAATTATTTTCCACAAGTGGCAGATTGTAATGTTTTTTAATAAAGTGTTTTAAAAAAAAAAAAAAAAAAGTATGAGCCATCTCTCATTTTTCTATATTTCTATTAAACATTATAATTCAATTTATAAAAATAATTTATATTTATATACAGAGATTACCAAGTATAAGTAGCCAACCAACAAACCATCTATCAGGATCTCCTAGTTCCTTATAAATATTTGTATTATATCTTATATAGTTCAGTTATCACAGTTTATTTAATGTTGCAAAGTCAATATTTTAATGCATTGTAATAGTATATAAAATGGTGATTAATATTGTGTTTTTTATTACAAATTTAATAATTTAACATCTTTAATTATGGTTTTGTTTACATAGGGAGCTTATCCAAAAGACTGGATGAGCCAGTCGCTGTTGCAAGAAATTGAAGTAACTGCTCAGCTGTTATCATTAATAGGTGCTGATGTTTTACTCTACCCGTTAGAGACAATTTTACACAGGTGAGGTTACCAAAAAATAAAAATAAAATATCTTTCATAAAAAAAAAAAAAGAATGAAAGAATTATCTTTAATCCTAAGAATGAAAGAATTGGGTAATATTTAACTGAAGTAGAAAAAAGGGAGCTTTTTCCTTGACTTAAAAAAGAAATTATGGAAATAACATAAGAGCAGTTTTGTGAACATTAGAAAGATAAATAATTTAGAAAAAAATATATAACATCAATTCGTTAAACATAATGGCGAGTGAAAAAAAATATATAGAGTAGAAATGATTGTTGCAATTGATAATTTATGTTGGCATATTATGTAATATGACCTAAATGTTTCAATGAAAATTAAATTGAACTTCCATGCAAACTAAATTTAAAATTTATTAAGTAGGAAGATAAATAGAAATTGTACGAATGCACACCACTTTTTTTAAAATTTTGTTACCATTATGAAGCAAACTTATTTTCTTTTTTTTTTTTTCATTATTACAGGCTACATTTACAAGGAACTAGGACGATTATAGATAATCTTGACAATGGATTTTCTGTTGTTGCTATTTTGACAAGGTAATGTTTAAGTAATATATTATTTAAAATATTCAGATATATTCTTAAAGTAGTTGTATTGAACTTTGAATATTTTTAGAAATGGCTTTATAATAGATGTATCATAATTTCTTTTCAGGCTTTGAGGATTAGTGGAATTTGATAAATAAGGTGTCATAAGAAATAAAATTTCCAGAAGTAACAAACTCTGAATTTAATTCTTAAATTTGTACAATGCTCTAATAAAGTCAATTAAAAATATATAGAAATTTTCAAATCTATTACAGTGTTAAGTCAGTGGATTGGGAAGGACTGTTCAGGTTTTAAAAGTTCCAATGCAGACATATGGAAACCATTCCATTGGAATGTATTGGATGCTGTGTTTTGAAGCCCTAAAATTTACAATTTAAATGACTAAGACATAATCAATACAAGATAACACAGATAAAGCTAAGTCCTACATGTGTCATGATGACATTTTCAACTCAAATAAACTATAGATTGTTTTTTTTTAATGGTTATTTTGATTTTTTAAGAGATTAATCCAAAATTAACAAATGTGTAACTGCAGCTGCAGCTCACACAATGTGATTATGCATTGAATATTTGAAGCTTAATATTTTGTATAATAAAGCTAAAGTATGAATTTTAAAAATATTCATAGCAATCGTAAGAATTTCTTGTTATCCTCTCTACATTTACATTATTTTATATTATAGATATGAAGGAATGGTGGATTGCTATGACACGACTATGGCACAGGAAGGTGGTGCTGGTCTGTTCAAAGGTTTCGGAGCATTGATCCTACAGTTCTCTGCACATTATGCAGTTTTGAAATTGACCAAGCTCCTGTTCACACAAGTTGCTACCTTTGTGAAATCTTCTAGTCCTCCACCTCCTCCTTTAGAGAAAATCAGGACTCCTATCAAACCGGAGTGTGTCAAGGAACCAGTTCGGACGCCAATGAGATAATCTGCCATAAATAAACAATTTAGAAAATTTTTGTAAATTGTGTATTATTTCATTGCTTGTAAATTGTTACCAGTAGTGTTTTATTTTTATTTTTTAATGTGTAAATTAAATGTGTATTTTACTTTTTATTATTTATTTTGTAACAATTTTATCTGTTACTTTAATATTGTTTATTTATATCGCTATGCAATTTACATTTTATTTATTTTGCATAATCTAAATACCACAGTTTTTAATTATTATTATTATTTTCTTAAATTAATGAACATTTGATCTTTGTTATGTATGTTCACTCAACGAATACCTGGAAATTCACAAGATACATTTTGCTTCTAATTTGACCAATTAAGCTAGATAAAATCTCATTAGATTTATTAAATGCTAGAATAAAATTACTTGTTTGTATTTGCAGAAGTTGTAATAATAATGTTTTATTAAATCAGATGTATATTTTTTGTGGATAAAATTTCTAAAGCACGAATAGTTCAATAATTAAAATTGTATGAAAAATTTTCTTTTCCATGTTCATACCATGAGCACTTTTAACTTCTGTTTTATAAATTAGTCTTTAAAAGGCCTATTGTTGATAATTATTTTGTATCATGTTGCTAGTCCAAAGTCTATATTGTTTAAAAAAAATATTTGTAAGGTCTTAAAACAAACATTAGATAACTTATTAGTTTCTATCTACTTATTGATTTTGATGCATCAGAAGTTAAGCTTAATAAATTTTTATAGTAAATGTTTAACTCCCTTGAAGTTATGGCCCATGATACTTTAATTTTTTTTTTATTTGATTGAATTTTCAATTTTAAAATAGTTTACTAATATATTCTAATATTATATTTACTCCCATTTTCTAAATTTTACACTCGAAAAGAACATTTCCTGTGATACAGCGAATACCGAAGAACAAAAGTATCATAATATTAATAATAATATAAATTCAATTGACAATAAATGACTAACTAATTTGAGTTTTAAAAACAAATTGTACTAGGCTTCTCAGTAGCCTGCCAATGCATGAATTATTGAAAGTCCTGATGTTCTTAATACCATTCTAAATTTTTTTTTAGTGTTTACCTATTACCTTATTCTGTCTAGAAGGAAACAGAAAAGATTGTAACAGACAATTTAATTTTATCAAGCAAAAAAACTTTTTTTGATCATTTGTAATTAATAGTACAAGTTATATGTGTTTTAGCTCTCAGGTTAATTCATAAAGGTATTTATTTTGTTTATTCAATTTATAACTGTATTATATATCTGTAAAAAAATTTATGTTACATTTTGATTTTACTGTTATTTCTTTGGTTATTTTAAATTGTATAAAAATGTTTTGATAATTGTTAAAGAAAATAAATACTATCATTTGATGTATGTTTGCATTTCCTGAATGTAGTTAACCCTGTATCTGAGGCTATTGTTATATATATTCCAGTTTTCTTTATCAATTGTAATTCAATTATTATTTACTCATTTAATTTACTTTTGTCTGCTTGCTTTAATCTCTGCATGACATGTCAGTTTTGGAGCTCTATTTTAAAATAAGGTTTTATAAATTAGAGTCACAAGTGAACTCAAATTTTAAAGTGGATGAACCTTGGGCTACTTATTTCATGATTTACCAATATCTAAAGATTACAGCATGATTGAGAAAAGTACGTGTCTTGTGGAATAATACATAGTTCTAATGTGTCACTAGCAAAGCTCTTCATTTAAAAACTGAAGCGTTAGAGCCATAAAGACAAAAAGTAAATGTTTTTGAACTTAATTATTAATCTTTTTTTTTTTTAATTTAAAAACTTAAGTATTAATCATTTTTACTAATAAGAGTAAAATATTTAAATTTTGTTTGCTATTTTATACAGTGAACATTTCTGAGGCAGCAGATGCATGTATGTGCACCTGTTTAGTTTTTCATAAGTTGCAATATTTACATCTAATGCTATAATTCGGGATGAGTATTGGCATCCTGATGTTGCCATTAGGTTTTGTGTTCTACAATCAGCATTCAGTTTCTGATACCAAGTTCAAATAGTGGCTGTCCCTTGAAAAGCCACTTTAGCTTTGATATTCCAGCTATTAAGATTCAATATAGCATCTCCTCAAGTACCCTCTTAGGAATCTCTTATTAATTCTTTCTAGCCATAATCAGTCTGTGCAGTAATATGTTGGATTGGTTGACTGGTGGGGTTTAACCCTCCCAAGAGTCAACTCTAGTTATGTAAATGCTGCTGATGACTGTATCTAGGTAGGTATATTCCTCTGTCTTCTCTAAGGTTTCTCCTCTGTATTGGATCTCCACATTTTCTTCATTTCGTCCTATACACATTACCTCGCTCTTACTTGTATTGAGTATCATTCCCTTTCTATCCAGCTCAGCTCCCCCCTCTATGATTCATTGCTCATCAACTAATCAATTGAAAAGAGAATGTAATTATGGGTAATGAGTAGATTTCGGTAATCATTTCATTTAGAAATGAATGTTTCAACAAACATATCGTCTATACTTCGAAATGTTAATTGAAACTTTTATTTCTTGATGAAACGATTACCGAAATCTACTCATTACCCATAATTACATTCTCTTTTCCATACTAAAGCTCTCGATAACTTTAAATTTTGGAAAATATTAAAAGGGAGACGAATAAACAGTTAAAACTTACAACTGAACTGGAAGCAACAACCTGCCGAACAGAAACCTGAATATGAAGTGAAAATTTGTCAATAAGCAGTTACCTATATTTTATTTTATTTGGCCATTCCAACCTTTATTTTATTGAATATCAGTCTTATTATGCATTGTACAGCAAGAGATACCATTTAAATATTACACATCAATATTCAAAGAACAGCCCATTTGTGATATAAGTATGTACTGTAATGGATTCTCCACAGTACACAAAAAACCACCTGGGGGACGTGCCCCCGTGCACCCCTCCCCCTAAATCTGCCCTTGATTTTAGGTCAGGTATAGTGATAACAAAAAATAGCCACGTTGTTGAAAAAGAAATCTATGATGGACTGTAGGTTTTAGCGTTAGTTTATGCATATGAGTGAGAACATAATAAAATCGAGAGTTCTCTGCTTCATAATAATAGCCGTTTTTGAGTTACAGAGGTCTAAATGTGAGTTTAGCGTAGTTTTAAGTCAAAATAGTAGAATTAACTCACCGATTATGAACAAACCGTAGCACGAAATTTAATGGTTAAGGGAACACTTCGATGAAAAATGTCATGTTTTTTTTAAATTTTAGTAAGAATGAACTTTCTGTGCGATATTCTACTGTTACAAGAAAAAAAAAATGTATAATAGTTATTTAAGAACTTGTCTAAAAAAGTCTTTACTCGCTAGTTGGTATTTGATCTTGACCCCTCCCCACCCGTCTCAAATTATGAGGAAAAAAAATCGAAACATTCAACTCAAGCTTTTTAATCAGGCATATTATTAAACAAATGCTTCTGAGAGAAATGTATTATTTAACAAAGAATAGATCGTTTAGACTCTTTGAAATTAGTGTTAAGAAATAGTAGGAATGACTTGCTCCCTTATTAACTTTGGTAGATTTTTACATGTGCACTTTTGTTTTCACAAGGTTGGTAGTAGTGGCCTTTTCTGGCTCATAACCGGGATTTTTTTTCTCTGAGGTGGACTAGCCGTTTTAAAATTATTTATTCCTGCTTGGTAATTATCTTATTAACATTAATATTCATAAGTATTATTAACATTTAAATATCTCCATTTAGGAAGTATATATGTACCTTACGGTATTAAATCGGAATGAAATAAAGTGTTATAAAGCACTTAACACTTAGAATAGAATGACTTAATACAATTTATACTCAGTGCTTGATTTTTCATAATCTTTGGATCATTCATTTTCTCCCAAATAATTTTCACAAGTCTCTAGAATTGCTAAGTTAGTTAAAAGTATAACTAATAACCAATCATTTAACAAATGATTACATGCATATTGGGTTCCTTTGCATTCATTAAAATCAAGCATTAATTTTTAAAACTAAAAACTGTCTCTTGATATGGTAAGTTAAAAGGTCTATTAATATTGACCTATGTAAATTAATAATGCCTCTACATATACTATTTATTGGAACTTGCAATGTTGATTTTTTAAGTTAAACTTTTTTTTAAAGTTGTCCCTTCGAGTTGAGTTACAAATTTTAACTCAATTAATTCATTTCTTTTATAGTATTATCCAAAAATAAAAATTATATTGAGCTTCAGTTTGGAAAAAATGATGTAATTAATGGAAATGTGTAGATTTTGGTAAACACTTCATCAAGAAATAAACATTTCAACTAACACTTCAAAGTATAGATGATATATTTTTGTTGAAACATTCATTTCTTGATGAAATTATCACCAAAGTATACACATTTCCCATAGTTACTTTATTTTTTCCATACTAAAGCTCACAATAATTTGTATGTTTGAAGAATATAAAATAGGAACCAATGAACAGTTAAACTTGCTGTAACTCAACTTGAAGCGACAACCTGTGGAATAATTACCAAATAGATGAAATGGTGCTATGGACAGTGATAATTTCTCCTGCAACTCACAATAAATAAGGTGAATCGAGACTGGTATCTCACCATAATTAAATCTACATTTATCAAAGTTGAAAGCTTCAATATATAATGATAAGAATTGAATAACTGAAATGAGAGGAGTGATAAAAAGAGGTTACATGAGATAAGGAGCTAGGTTTCATGTAGACCAGCTAATACACAAGTACCTTTTTTCAATACAGCATAAAAAGGAAAAAAAAAATTCAAATCTATATCCCAGTATTTTAATTTGTTCTTCAATTTAGAATCTCTTTAAAAACAATGTACATTACCACTTTTTCCACTAAATTTCATTGAATGTGTATTTGATTTAAATTAAAGTGAATTTAAGTTTTAAATTTGCTGTCTTTTTCAGGCTTTAAGTTTTCGATTCTAAGCCTACTTTTTTTTTTCTAACTAAGCAGGATGGAAGTTTTCAACGATTCTGTTCTGTAACAATTTCTGTCTTTATTACACCCTTTTCCTTTGTTCTTTTTTTTTGCAACATGTATTTTTCATCAGTTAAACTCAATTTTTTTTATAACAGGTTTTTATTATTTTACCTAATAGGTAAAATATACAGGTACCACTAAAACTTGTTTATATAAGAGTGTTTATAAATTATGATAATGTTTTATTATTTCAGATGTGAGCATTTTAATCATTCAAGATTGGTGCCTGTCTACAGAAAAACATCTCATGCTTTGATGCAAGCGAAATATAATAATGCTTGACAGTTATTGTACCTGTAAGTCATAATCTTAAATAGTCAAAGTATGACATGAAAGATATCATTGTCAGGAGAATGTATCTTGCATATCATAAAATATCTCTGTGATTTTTATAATTTGCGGGTCAAATTAATTTATAATTAATAAATTAATGAACTTCTTTGGCAGCTTTGTTAAACTAAATGTGGGCTTCTAAGCAATGTGATTTATTTCATTTTGGAGTTCCTATCCTATTTAAAGTTTAATACATTAAACATTTTTATTTCATGAACGAAAAACGAAACAAAATATTAAGCGATCCATAATCTTGACCCTGGATTATTTCAATTCAGATTTAATAACAATAAATATAACTTATTAGATTGTATATTATCTGACTCTACATCATCTTGTCTAAATTTATTTTTATTGTTTTCTGAAAGAAGATTTATAGCTATAGAATAGAGAATTTAAAAGTTAAAATATGGTTTTCTACTGAAATTCAATTCAGAGTTATATTAAAAGAACGCATAGGGTATTTTTGAAACTATTTAACAGGTACATGCTATACGAAAATAACTGTAATATAAGAAGTAATTTAGATTATTATAGCAATGATATACTTAAATACTCTTTCAATTTTCCACAGCCCCTATTTATATACAAAAAACTTCAGTTGTTTCTTCTGGTTTAGACCATGTCGGTGAATTTTCTGCCAAAGTACAAATCATCCAAAGTACTCAACTATAAGAGAATGTAATGAATTAGTAATGACATCTGTAAATTAGAAATGAGATACATTTTAAATTATTTAACAAATCGTATGCCTGTTAAATTAATTAACTTCATACCCTGGCCTCTCAGGATGCCTAATTGCGCATATTGCTGCATTTTATAATTTAACTATTAAAAACAAATCATTCCTCACAAAACAATGCTCTCCATGGTGTATTAGCTAGGATTGGTCAAGGAACTGAAATAGTAGTGTGGACGCTAGACGAGTCTAATTTAATATACTTTAATAACTCCGATTTCTGTTAAATTAAACCTTCATTAATTTACATAGATTTTATAAACATGAAATTACTAAAGAGTTTTTATAACTCTAAAAACATATATAAATTTAATTATTTTCCTATCGCCCCTACTCCGTGAACATTGAACCTGTACTTCGTACCCTAGCCCCTCAGTGAATTTCCGCCTACCAAACAGCGCACATTGCTGCAATTTATAATTTAACTTTTAAAACCAAAGTTTAACAATGTATCCAGATAAAATGAACTATCCTACTATAAGAAAAGGTAATGATAGAGTAGTTAATATTAAAAATTATGCATGATTTAATTTTAATATACTTAAATAACTCCGATTTCTGTTAAATTAAACCTTCATTAATTTACATAGATTTTATTACATGAAATAAAAATTATTAAAGAGTTTTTATGACTCTAAAAACATTTATAAATTTAATTATTCTCCTATCGCCCCTACTCCGTAAACATTGAACCTGTACTTCGTACCCTAGCCCCTCAGTGAATTTCCGCCTACCTAACAGCGCACATTGCTGCAATTTATAATTTAACTTTTAAAACCAAAGTTAAACAATACATTCAGATAAAATGAACTATCCTACTATAAGAAAAGGTAATGATAGAGTAGTTAATATTAAAAACTATGCATGATGTAATTTTAATATACACTAATAACTCCGATTTCTGTTAAATTAAACCTTCATTAATTTACATAGATTTTATAAACATGAAATAAAAATTACTAAAGAGTTTTTATAACTCTAAAAACATATATAAATTTAATTATTCTCCTATCGCCCCTACTCCGTAAACATTGAACCTGTACTTCGTACCCTAGCCCCTCAGTGAATTTCCGCCTACCTAACAGCGCACATTGCTGCAATTTATAATTTAACTTTTAAAACCAAAGTTAAACAATACATTCAGATAAAATGAACTATCCTACTATAAGAAAAGGTAATGATAGAGTAGTTAATATTAAAAACTATGCATGATGTAATTTTAATATACTTTAATACCTCCGATTTCTGTTAAATTAAACCTTCATTAATTTACATAGATTTTATAAACATGAAATAAAAATTACTAAAGAGTTTTTATAACTCTAAAAACATATATAAATTTAATTATTCTCCTATCGCCCCTACTCCGTGAACATTGAACCTGTCCTTCGTACCCTAGCCCCTCAGTGAATTTCCGCCTACCTAACAGTGCACATTGCTGCAATTTATAATTTAACTTTTAAAACCAAAGTTTAACAATGTATCCAGATAAAATGAACTATCCTACTATAAGAGAAGGTAATGATAGAGTAGTTAATATTAAAAACTATGCATGATGTAATTTTAATATACTTTAATAACTCCGATTTCTGTTAAATTAAACCTTCATTAATTTACATAGATTTTATAAACATGAAATAAAAATTACTAAAGAGTTTTTATAACTCTAAAAACATATATAAATTTAATTATTCTCCTATCGCCCCTACTCCGTGAACATTGAACCTGTACTTCGTACCCTAGCCCCTCAGTGAATTTCCGCCTACCTAACAGCGCACATTGCTGCAATTTATAATTTAACTTTTAAAACCAAAGTTAAACAATACATCCAGATAAAATGAACTATCCTACTATAAGAAAAGGTAATGATAGAGTAGTTAATATTAAAAACTATGCATGATGTAATTTTAATATACTTTAATAACTCCGATTTCTGTTAAATTAAACCTTCATTAATTTACATAGATTTTATAAACATGAAATAAAAATTACTAAAGAGTTTTTATAACTCTAAAAACATATATAAATTTAATTATTCTCCTATCGCCCCTACTCCGTGAACATTGAACCTGTACTTCGTACCCTAGCCCCTCAGTGAATTTCCGCCTACCTAACAGCGCACATTGCTGCAATTTATAATTTAACTTTTAAAACCAAAGTTAAACAATACATTCAGATAAAATGAACTATCCTACTATAAGAAAAGGTAATGATAGAGTAGTTAATATTAAAAACTATGCATGATGTAATTTTAATATACACTAATAACTCCGATTTCTGTTAAATTAAACCTTCATTAATTTACATAGATTTTATAAACATGAAATAAAAATTACTAAAGAGTTTTTATAACTCTAAAAACATATATAAATTTAATTATTCTCCTATCGCCCCTACTCCGTAAACATTGAACCTGTACTTCGTACCCTAGCCCCTCAGTGAATTTCCGCCTACCTAACAGTGCACATTGCTGCAATTTATAATTTAACTTTTAAAACCAAAGTTTAACAATGTATCCAGATAAAATGAACTATCCTACTATAAGAAAAGGTAATGATAGAGTAGTTAATATTAAAAACTATGCATGATGTAATTTTAATATACTTTAATAACTCCGATTTCTGTTAAATTAAACCTTCATTAATTTACATAGATTTTATAAACATGAAATAAAAATTACTAAAGAGTTTTTATAACTCTAAAAACATATATAAATTTAATTATTCTCCTATCGCCCCTACTCCGTAAACATTGAACCTGTACTTCGTACCCTAGCCCCTCAGTGAATTTCCGCCTACCTAACAGTGCACATTGCTGCAATTTATAATTTAACTTTTAAAACCAAAGTTTAACAATGTATCCAGATAAAATGAACTATCCTACTATAAGAAAAGGTAATGATAGAGTAGTTAATATTAAAAACTATGCATGATGTAATTTTAATATACTTTAATAACTCCGATTTCTGTTAAATTAAACCTTCATTAATTTACATAGATTTTATAAACATGAAATAAAAATTACTAAAGAGTTTTTATAACTCTAAAAACATATATAAATTTAATTATTCTCCTATCGCCCCTACTCCGTGAACATTGAACCTGTACTTCGTACCCTAGCCCCTCAGTGAATTTCCGCCTACCTAACAGTGCACATTGCTGCAATTTATAATTTAACTTTTAAAACCAAAGTTTAACAATGTATCCAGATAAAATGAACTATCCTACTATAAGAAAAGGTAATGATAGAGTAGTTAATATTAAAAACTATGCATGATGTAATTTTAATATACTTTAATAACTCGGATTTCTGTTAAATTAAACCTTCATTAATTTACATAGATTTTATAAACATGAAATAAAAATTACTAAAGAGTTTTTATAACTCTAAAAGCATATATAAATTTAATTATTCTTCTATCGCCCCTACTCCGTGAACATTGAACCTGTACTTCGTACCCTAGCCCCTCAGTGAATTTCCGCCTACCTAACAGTGCACATTGCTGTAATTTATAATTTAACTTTTAAAACCAAAGTTTAACATTGTATCCAGATAAAATGAACTATCCTACTATAAAAAAAGGTAATGATAGAGTAGTTAATATTAAAAACTATGCATGATGTAATTTTAATATACTTTAATAACTCCGATTTCTGTTAAATTAAACCTTCATTAATTTACATAGATTTTATAAACATGAAATAAAAATTACTAAAGAGTTTTTATAACTCTAAAAGCATATATAAATTTAATTATTCTTCTATCGCCCCTACTCCGTGAACATTGAACCTGTACTTCGTACCCTAGCCCCTCAGTGAATTTCCGCCTACCTAACAGCGCACATTGCTGCAATTTATAATTTATCTTTTAAAACCAAAGTTTAACAATGTATCCAGATAAAATGAACTATCCTACTATAAGAAAAGGTAATGATAGAGTAGTTAATATTAAAAACTATGCATGATGTAATTTTAATATACTTTAATAACTCCGATTTCTGTTAAATTAAACCTTCATTAATTTACATAGATTTTATAAACATGAAATAAAAATTACTAAAGAGTTTTTATAACTCTAAAAGCATATATAAATTTAATTATTCTTCTATCGCCCCTACTCCGTAAACATTGAACCTGTACTTCGTACCCTAGCCCCTCAGTGAATTTCCGCCTACCTAACAGTGCACATTGCTGTAATTTATAATTTAACTTTTAAAACCAAAGTTTAACATTGTATCCAGATAAAATGAACTATCCTACTATAAGAAAAGGTAATGATAGAGTAGTTAATATTAAAAACTATGCATGATGTAATTTTAATATACTTTAATAACTCCGATTTCTGTTAAATTAAACCTTCATTAATTTACATAGATTTTATAAACATGAAATAAAAATTACTAAAGAGTTTTTATAACTCTAAAAACATATATAAATTTAATTATTCTCCTATCGCCCCTACTCCGTGAACATTGAACCTGTACTTCGTACCCTAGCCCCTCAGTGAATTTCCGCCTACCTAACAGTGCACATTGCTGCAATTTATAATTTAACTTTTAAAACCAAAGTTTAACAATGTATCCAGATAAAATGAACTATCCTACTATAAGAAAAGGTAATGATAGAGTAGTTAATATTAAAAACTATGCATGATGTAATTTTAATATACTTTAATAACTCGGATTTCTGTTAAATTAAACCTTCATTAATTTACATAGATTTTATAAACATGAAATAAAAATTACTAAAGAGTTTTTATAACTCTAAAAGCATATATAAATTTAATTATTCTTCTATCGCCCCTACTCCGTGAACATTGAACCTGTACTTCGTACCCTAGCCCCTCAGTGAATTTCCGCCTACCTAACAGTGCACATTGCTGCAATTTATAATTTAACTTTTAAAACCAAAGTTTAACAATGTATCCAGATAAAATGAACTATCCTACTATAAAAAAAGGTAATGATAGAGTAGTTAATATTAAAAACTATGCATGATGTAATTTTAATATACTTTAATAACTCCGATTTCTGTTAAATTAAACCTTCATTAATTTACATAGATTTTATAAACATGAAATAAAAATTACTAAAGAGTTTTTATAACTCTAAAAGCATATATAAATTTAATTATTCTTCTATCGCCCCTACTCCGTGAACATTGAACCTGTACTTCGTACCCTAGCCCCTCAGTGAATTTCCGCCTACCTAACAGCGCACATTGCTGCAATTTATAATTTATCTTTTAAAACCAAAGTTTAACAATGTATCCAGATAAAATGAACTATCCTACTATAAGAAAAGGTAATGATAGAGTTGTTAATATTAAAAATTATGCATGATGTAATTTTAAAATACTTTAATTACTCCGATTTCTGTTAAATTAATTATTTATTAACTTACATAGATTTAACTTCATAAAATATGTTTTTACAAGGTTGATAATAAACTAAAAGAATACTTAAAATTAATAATTATTTTATTGCATTTCTACTCTGTGAACTTTGAACCTTCACTTCGTACCCTAGCCTCCTGTCAAGTCCTAGCTTCTAAATTGCGCAGTTATCATCATTTTTATAGTTTTTCATTATTCTCCAAGTTAAGAACGAAGATGATTTTTTATTTTTATTTTGTATTTCTTTTTGTCTTAGATAAGTAGCGATGTTCGCGGTTATAATGGTCCTCGTAATAGAGATGTCTAATGCGCCCATTAATCATTTTTTTTGTTTCCTTTCAATAGAATTTTTATGTGAAATATATAATTTATTTATTATATAAATATATATATATATATATATATATATATATAATATAAATAATATATTATATTTATATTTTAATTACATGTAATTAAATATAATTTTGATTTTAATTAATATTATTATAATTTTTTGGTTTTTATTATAATTTCGGCAATTTACTTTTCAAGCTCAAAATCTGAAGAATCCACCACAGAGGTACTTGAAGGAAGCTCAACGCTGAAGAAGTGTGACATGAAGTAGCTTCAAGAATTAGCTATTAGAATGGAGAAGAAGTTGATGATGAAGATGATGGTGACCAAGCCAAGTAAGTGAATATACTTTTTACTTATACATATACTTTATAAAGTTGATAATTATAAAATTCTAATTATAAATTTTAAAAAATAATGTCAATATAGAATTAGCATTATGATCATATTATTTAATTTAAAAAAAAAAAAATTACGATGCACCAAAATTGGTGAGAGTGATGTGATCACTTAATGCGATTAAATTAGCTTTAATAAAATTTATAAAAATATTTATTCAATTCAATAAAAATGTATTTATATTTCATTTTGAATTAATTATGCTTTATTTCATTAATTTTTTACAGAAATCCCGCTTGCTCTTCCGGAATGGATGGAAGGCAAGTCAAGTTCAGAAGCTTATCCTTGGAATCTAGAATACTGCAGCAAACTTGTTCTGCAGAGGGTTTGGTATTCTGCAGAATAACTGCGAAGTGAATCTACGATTCAATCGACGACAGAAGTCTCCTCCCTGTAGGCGGAACAATTCGCTCTCTCGAGGACCCGGCAGGCCACCTTCTGAAACTCGGCTCTTTCCCTCGCTAGTTAGGGAGGCGTTCTTGTCTTGCAGGGCAGTCGAAAGGATGCGAGCCCAGAACTTCTGGGTTCGGCTCAGATCGGAACAGATCCATTGTCATCGTGATCCTCCAAGTCCTCAACTTCGAGCGGACTCTACCCCCGGCTCTTTTCTTCTTCTTCCAGATTTTTCTGTCTTCTAACTGAACCTATCTGTCGAGGTTACGTTTACTCGTTGAGATGTCGCGTTATAACGGAAGATTCGAAGGAAGAGGAGATCGAAGTATTCCACGGTTCGTCGTGCTTGGAAACTGGAATCGCGTCATCGAAGCGATGTCTCAACTGAGCAGTCTTCTAGTCACAGTCGTACAGGAAGAAGAACATCGCACAACTTGCCGAAGTTGGTAACAGGAATTACTTTTTTGGTAGTTGATTTTTTTTATATTATTATTTTAGGAAACTATAATTTTATACCTAATTATATTGCAGATAGCTCTGTCTGGGTCTATCGTAACCTGTATGCCCCCAGTATTTTGACATTTTTAACATAAAAACTCTCATCAACCACCATTTTAAATTCAGTCTAAATTTAGCTCCATCTGCCCGGTTTTTATTTATAATATATATAAATTAGCAGATGCTTTTATAAAATCAATATTGTGGAAAAAAATTCATATATATTTTTAAACCCCACAAATTTTAGTGCTGTTCGAGCTCTGTACCCAGCCCAACATTGGCTTTTATTAGTTACGGTTCAACGCCTCATTTTTTCAGGAGCTAAAGGAAATCAAACCAAGTTAGATATAGTAGAGAGATATTAAATTTGAGGGATAATTTGGTTTGATTTTTGCTGGCACCTGAGGATGGGGTTTTGTCCTATACACTAATAGTTAAAAAGCCAATGATTCTGATCATATACATAAATAATTATGTAAGTAAACTTTAAGTTTTCACTTTTATTGACTATAGGCCTTTAGTCACTAAATTTTAATATCGCGATCGAAAAACGAGTTTCGTTTTAAATAAGTTCTGAACTTTGCAGAAAACTTTATTTAGAGTCTTTAATTCCTGTTACCAACTTCGGCAAGTTGTGCGATGTTCTTCTTCCTGTACGACTGTGACTAGAAGACTGCTCAGTTGAGACATCGCTTCGATGACGCGATTCCAGTTTCCAAGCACGACGAACCGTGGAATATTTCGATCTCCTTTTCTTCGAATCTTCCGTTATAACGCGACATCTCAACGAGTAAACGTAACCTCGACAGATAGGTTCAGTTAGAAGACAGAAAAATCTGGAAGAAGAAGAAAAGAGCCGGGGGAAGAGTCCGCTCGAAGTTGAGGACTTGGAGGATCACGATGGCCATGGATCTGTTCCGATCTGAGCCGAACCCAGATGTTCTGGGCTCGCATCCTTTCGACTGCCCTGCAAGACCAAGAACGCCTCCCTAACAAGCGGGGGAAAGAGCCGAGTTTCAGAAGGTGGCCTGCCGGGTCCTCGAGAGAGCGAATTGTTCCGCCTCCTGGGAGGAGTCTTCCGTCGTTGATTGAATCGTGGAATCTATTCGAGTAACCTCCACAGAGCATCGGATCCGTTGTAGTACAATGAACAGGGTCGAAACTACATATTGGGTGGAAGAAGACACTCGTCACGATGAAAACCAATGGAGCCTTCATGTTGAGCAAACACCCTTGCATACCTATGCTGCACAAATAAGGTAATCTATTTACTACACAATTATAACGAATTTAATCATTTTAAAATATTTTTTATATGCTGCAGTAAACTTTTGATGGTTTCTTTACTAAGCATTAAATCCTAAACGAAATATTTTATTATTAGCTCAGGCTGTTGATATGAAAGAGGCACAGGATATATAGAAGAATACTTTGTATTCATACTGTGGAATGGATATGAAGTATTGGAATCAGTTCCACTGATTGTCACTTCGAGTTACAAATTTTAACTGTCATTCATTTCCTTTAAGAGATTCTTCAAAAATACAAATTATCATGAGTCTTTAGTTTGGAAAAAATGATGTAATTATAGGAAATATGTAGATTTCGGTACTCATTTATCAAGAAATGAACGTTTCAATGAACTTTTTGAAGTGTAGATGATCTTATGTTTGTTGAAAGTTCCATTTTCTGATGGAATGGTTACCGAAATATAAAAAAAAAAATATCATAATTACTTTTTTCCATGATAAAGCTCACGATAATTTGTATTTTTGGAGAATACGAGAAACGAATGAACAGTAAAAACTCGTTGTATCTCAACTCGAATCGACAACCTGCGGAACAGATACCGATGTATATTCACCACAACATTATTTTAAAAAATCTTTAAACACCTGAATAATCTACAACATTTTGAACATTAACAATTTTTTTAATTTTTAGATCTTTTTAATTGCAATAAAATTATATCGCAACATATAATTATATGTTTACTAAACCTTCCCTTCATGAACGTCTTAAAAAATACTGGAATAAAAATTTTTTATTTTATTTTTCTCCTTTCATTCTCTTTGTTTTTCTTCTCGTAATACTTCATTGTAATATTAGATATGTTCATGATTAGATGTGTAAATTAAGTAATAACAAAAAATTGTCTCGAATTGAAAATTATGGAGGGAATGGAAGAAAGTATGGAGAAAAAATGAGTAAACTTAAAAACTTGTATCAATACAATCTATGAAGGATCTATTGGAGTAAACCAGATATAAAAATACGGATGTTTTAAATTATAATATAAAATTAAAGTATTAATTAAGATATTTGAACGATCGGAAATGTGTTACTAAAAATAAAGATGAGAAACGATGTAAGTAAAATGAAAATAAAATAATAAAAAACAAAAAAAACCTATACCACTACAACTGATGAACGTTCCTGGGTTCAGTACATGGTAGGGACTGTACTGTTTCTAGGACAGCGGTTGTCAGAGACTCATTCGCTGGAGTTTTTTTCCAATTGATGTTACCCACTTTATAGATGTTCTTGTATAGCTTTCAGGGTCCATCCGCGGTTATTAACAGGCTAAATAATTTATCTGCCTCAGCTGGATTTCAGCTTAGCAACTCAGCACTTCACACTCCCCGCTCCCTCTCATGCAAAAAGTTGTGTGAACTACAAAAAAAATTTGTTTTTTCTTTCTAAAACTGTAGAAATTTGTTAGATAAGCAATCTCTTTAACCTAAATCAGCTTCAAATTTGGCTGAAAACTTAAAAAAAAACATCTCAATATTTTTGTTTTGAAGAGAAAAGATTTGTCACGTCCGAGGTTCGAACCCGAGTCCTCCGCATCTCTACCGCGGCACTCTTCCAACTGAGCTACTCTTCACCGATCCATGCCAAGCACTCACAATTTGGGTATGCACTTATGGGGAATGTTCGTTGAACATTGCTTTAATTTGGATCTGGTTGACGTCAATTTTATATTTATAATTTTTATTTTTATTTTAGTATATAAAAAGCATCGGTTCCTTAGGTTGTCGCTTCGAGTAAGTCAAAACAAGTTTTAACTCTTCATTTGATTTCTTTTGAATAATCTTGAAGATAAAAATAATTCTGAGTTTTATATGAAAAAAGAGTAGAGTTATGGTTAATACATGGCTATCTTTCTACTCTTTAATATATTTTGAATATTATGATTGATTTTTTGGGATGCCATTGTATCATTTAGGATGATTACTCAAATTATTATTTCTATGCCTTTGTCTTAATTGGATTCTTTTCCAGAGGTCTGTTCTTGTGTTTACCAATTTACTCGTCTTTTATACCTTCAATATATTATTCATAAACAAATAGTGCATCAGGGGTAAGTAGCACCAAAAGAATTATAATGGTTATAGTTTATTAATTCAATTTTAAACATGTTTTACGACTGTATTATTGTTACTTAGATTTGACTCCTTGGATATACCCTTTTTGTTATAAATATTTTGTGTGAGTCGATGTGCAGTGTCCATTGTTTGCTATATAATTTCGTTGGCTTTTGTTTCTATTCCATTCTTCTGAATTGTTTCACCGATAGATTTAAAGTGTCAATCTCTTCTATTTTTTTTTGGAATTCTTGGTTGCAGATCATGTTTAAAAAAATTCTTGCATACCGATTTTTTCCGAAGGAATTTAAACTAGTTTTTTTCCGTTGGAACAGATCGTCTACAAATGCTATGCAATCTACTGTTAATTTTCCTCTTGATCTTGAGGACTGATTTCTGTTTAGCAAAGATCAGTTCAGAGAGAGCCCGTCTTGTTTTACTCCTGTTTTGATCAAATATGGGTTTTTGATTTTCTGTTCTTTTAATATCTGTAACAGTGATTCATGATTAAATGAATCGGATGTATTTTTGAAGTATACAAATGTGCAAAGTACATTTTTGTTACATATTCTCTGATGTCTTAGAATCTCAGATTCATATTCAAAACTTGCTCTGAACATGAACGGCCTGGTCGGAATCCTGCTTGATATTCCTTAATTTTTCGTTCTAATGGTTGTGCTCTATCCAGGAGGCACTGGTATAGAATTTGGTAAAGTTCAAATACCCGTGAGATTCTAACGTAGTTGTTAACACATGTTCTGTCCGCTCTCTTGTGTTGGGGATGAATTAACGTACTTCTCCAGTCTTCTGGAATCGTTCTGTTTGCCAAATATATTACATGACATAGGAGATTTCTTTAATTGTAGTATTTTAGCCTGCTGACGTCACCATTTCTGTTATGATTTCATCTTCACTCTTCTTCTTTCTCTAATTTGTTTGCTGATTTCTTCTAGAACTAGTGGCAATCGTAGTAAGTTATTATCAATTAAATGGGGATCGGGGTGGATCAGTGGCAGAACGATGAGTTGCCATGCCGAAGATCATGGGTTCAAATCCTGCTCAAACAATCAATCAATTGGCAGACTGGGATGGATCTTATGGGATCTAGGATCCTTCTGGGGCTCACCCAGCCTTTATAAAGTGGGTACCCAAAATAAGTGAGAAAAATCTGGTGGTTGAGTGTGATTCAAGACAAATCACCTCTCTGCGCAATTTTTGTCCACGAAACAGTACAGTCTCTATGATATACTGAATTCCAAACCCGTCATAGTTTGTAGTGGTACAGTTTTTTTTTTTTTTAGTGTAAATTACCGTAACAGGTAATTTCAGTTACAAGCTCACAATGATTTGAGCATTAATCTAGTGAAGATAAATATAGAAATGACTTAAGCTCTTTTTACAGTTTTGTTGAAGTTTAAAAAAAATAATGATGAGATAGGGAAATCTAACAATAAAATTTCAAAATACGGAACTACGTATTTTATTTTTGTATTACTTGGCACTCAACTTACATTTCCAACCTTTATGATGTAACTGAATACAAGTAAAATCAATTTCCACTATTTAAGGGTGAAGTTCTCCCGAAATATATATATTCCTAAGCTATGGTAATTTTATATTTAATAAGTATTTAGAAATAAATTGGTGTGCAGTCAATAAAATTATACACTAATAAGTATAAATTATTATTTATTGTCATGACGTTTCGGCCTAGGTTTTAAGACATTATCAGGGCTTAGAAAAAAAAACGACATAATAATATAACGACAACCTTTTTTTGCCTTTATGATGGTCAAAATGTCAGTACAAATTATACGTTATACTTATTACTCTGTATAATTTAATAGACTTCTTCCCACACCAATTTCTGCATAATTATTATTTTTATGCTCAACTGTTTCGTTATATTAAAAATTTCATATTTACAGGGACCTGAAACGCTACAAGAACATGTACAGAATTACAAAGATCTTCTAGAAGCGTCTGGTGTCTTCCTCGTTCATCAATTTACACCGAAGATCTTCCAGACGTTAATAATGTCTTCGCAAGTCGGGCTTGGTCATCAGGTTCGACGTAGGTCATCTGGTTCGACGTAGGTCATCGGATTCCACGCAGATCTTCGTGTCAGGTGAAGGCGGTCAACAGTGAGGTAAGAATTGCTTTTTATTTAACTTTAATAAAATATTAAACAAAGTTAACTAAATATTAAATAAATGAGGCTGTTTTATCATATATTTTTGCGATTGAAGCTCCAATGGAACTAAACATAATAGATTTTTAACAACCTCCATGCTGGAAACAAACTCGATGTTGTTTGGTATAGTTTAAAAACGCTTTAGTAAAAGATTGAATAACAACTGCAACCAAGTATTTGTTTTGAATCTTAAGAGAACAATAATTACAATTAAGGGAACAATAATGAAAACTGTAAAAAAAACTTCATGGGTTGTAGTCTTGTGATCTGTACATATTAGGGAATGTAATATTTCTAGGAGACTGGTTGTGCAGGGAAGTGATTTGTCCGAGATCATGCTCAACCATCAGGTTTTTTTTCCAATTAAAGGTTAAAGGTATCAACTTTATAGAGGCTGGGATCCCTAGGAGGTCCTGAAGGACCCACCGGTTTTTTTACACCAATTTTAACCAAAATCTTTTATCCAATTTTACCCTTACCGAATACTGGATTTTGACAATATTTATTATTACATCATAATTATATCGTCAATAATCTTCTCATTCTAAGCCATTTTCTAAGTTTTTCATAATGCCACCTACTTTCGGTCATTTCTATGGATTCTTCTTCCGAGATTGAAAAGTGTTGTGCCACTCTTTTGTACATATTTTTGTTTTGCAGAGGATGTACTCTAGAGGGATATACCTTGATGGTTGTTACAGTCTCTGTTCTCTCCTTAAAGATTGAAACTATAACTGCTATTTCCCAATCCTTCGGATTTCCTTCTGCTTCCAAACTAAGTTTTGTACATGAAGCATGGTCTCCTTTCCTTTGAATTTTAAATATTTCAGGAACCCAAATTTGCTTATTACCGATTTCAAATTTAAATAATTAAATAATTGACTGTGGCAAATAAATTATTTAATTTGCTAACTGGAGGAGATAGATCCTGTTGGGCTTAGGGACCCTCCTGTGGCTCATTCATCTTCTATTAATAGGATAAACTTGTTAGGAGGAAAACATGGAGATTGAGCATGATCTTGATCTAATCACCTTCCTGCACAACCGTTGCCTTAGAGATAACTCTCTCATCTTTTTATTTCTATTTTTGTGGTTAAGATATAGATATTAAAAACAATCTAATGAATATTATTTATTTTATTCCTAAACAAACTAATTTGTTAAGTACGAGTAACAAATAAAATCTCTCTCACTCCTTCTCTTTATCTATCTATCAATCTCTTCTTCTCTATAATTCTTACCTGCATAAAAATTACTGTATTACACAATACATAAAAATTATTGTGTATACAAAATTTTCTAACTTGCAAATTGCTGGAAATGTAATATTTAAAAAATTACCAGATGAGATATTTAATAAACAGCCTTCCATAGAGTAGGAATTACTTATACTTGCAAAATTTATTCTTGTAAATATTCTGTAGGTTGTCGTTGAGTTGTCACAAGTTTTAACTGTTCATTCATTTCCTTTTAATACTAATACAAATTATCATGAGCTCTTTGTATGGAACAGTTTTCGTATGGAAAAGAGAATGTAACTATTGGAAATGTGTGTACTTCGGTAATCATTTCAACTAGAAATGAACGTTTCAACAAATTTATATCATCTATATTTCAAAATGTTAGTTGAAACATTTATTTCTTGATGAAATGATTTGCAAAATCTACACATTACTCATAATTACAATCTATTTTCCACACTAAAGCTCACAGTAACTTGTATTTTTGGAAAATATTAAAAATGGCACAATTAAACAGTTAAAATTTGTTGTACTCAAATCAAAATGATAACCAGCAGAATAATTACCTTTTTTCTTTATTTTTTATTTTATTTTAGTTTTTCTGTTTTCAATAAGAAAATTAATGACCAACACCTAGTGATTAATAATAATGTTAATAATATTCTAACTATATTTAGGCAAAAGAACAGAAACTCCTTAAAATAATGACTGAATTTTATTTTCATTAAGTGCCTTATTCATTTACCTACTGTGCATTGATTACAATTTTTGCATACTCACTTCAATCTTAGTTAGAAAAGTTGTCTAAAACGTTTAAAATAGGAGATTAAGAATATACATATTTAAGTAATGGTTGATAAAGGAAAAATAAATAATCCCATGATTTTTAAAATATTACATTGACAAATTTTATTGTAAGTTTTTTTGGTTGTTTTTAAATCATGCCATTTTCGTGCAGGGAGGCAATCACCATCAACCATAAGATTTTCCCCCATTTTGGGTACCCACTTTATATAGACTGGGTCCTAGATCCTATAGGATCCATCTCTGGCTGCTAACAGATTAAATAAAATCTCCCAGCCGCAGCATTCGACCCCAGGACCTTCGGTATGGTAACTTTGCACTCTATCACTGAGTAATCTCTGCACATTTAACATAACAATGTATATAATTTAACATGTTTATATTTAATTTATTGTTATTGTATTTTTTTAAATATCTGTTTTTTTTTTCAGGAAGAAAAAGTTATGCAGCAGCCTTCGGAGATAGCAGCCTACACCTCGTAAATCTTCCAGACTCCGAAGCCATCACACCTCGTAGGGTGCCAAGTCAGTGGAACAAGTTCTAAGCATGCACTGTGGCCCAGTCAAACAATATTAAATTATTAAAGAATCAACGAGAAAAATAATTATTATGATTATTTAATTCATATTGTTTTATTTCAAACACTTTAGATAAATTATAACTTTCTTATAAGTCTTACAAAATTTAAACTTTATAACTTAACTTTAAATTATTACAACTTTATTGCTATAAATTATCCATTACTTCTAAAATTATTTTTGATCTGGGTCACAGCCCTGCCCACTTTGGATACTGCATGTGCATGTTGCTTTTTTCATACATTTACACTTCCAAGAAACATAACAACACATGACACAATATTATTTTTAATTACTAATATAATTAAATCAATTTCAGTGAAATTATTCAAATATTTAATTATATACATATATATTCATTTTTTAAAATAATTTTAAAAATTTTGATTTCTTTAAATTTGTACAGTACAAAAATTTTAGATAGATTCAGATTAAATTCATTATTTATTAAATTAAATTATTATTTGTTTATTATTGATTTTAAATTATTTTCATTATTTATTTACTTGTTAAAATACTTTAAAATAGGAAATTTATTATAGCATAAATATATTATTTAATATTCAAGATAGAATACAAGTTAGATAGGCTAGGTCACATCCTTAGTGGGCAGTATTTCTCCATGACGCATGAGCATGAGTGTGAAATATATTTTTTATATATCTACGGCAGCGACCTCCTCTCACATATTTTTGGATTCATGTCATTAATTTTTTCATTTAGGTTAGTTGTTTAAATATTTGATTATTAAATTTAATTTTTTTTTAATCTCATAAAAAGTTAATTGAAATTTTATATAAATCACTTCCATAAAATTATTAAATTCATTCAGAAGATTAGAATTTTTTAAATAGATCAAATTTTCAATTAATTATAGATATTTAACTTAATAAATTTAAAACTTTCATTCATATCTATTGAAGTAATAAAGTCATTATTATAGTAATTTAAATTCAATTATTGTCATTAGTTATCAAATTTATTAATTTAATGTGAGAGCTGAGGATCTTCAGGACCTTCAAGACTGCAGCTGCGGACTCCTCTCTCATTATACACCACAACGCTTTTTCAACAATAGTGAATTAAATTAATTAAATCTTAAATTTAGTTTATAAATTTTAAAATATTCTAATTTCGAAAGTATTTGTAGATTGATAAAATTAGATTTTAAATTTTATTTTTCATAAAAATATTATTTTTTTAATATTTGAAAATACATCAAATTAAAATTAAAATTTCATATCGCGTAGAGTAATATTATTACATAGCTATATTTGATTTTTTATCATTAAGTAAATTATAAAATTTTTACACTTCAGGTTTAGGTACACATGAGAGCTGAGAGCAAGATCTTCGCAAAAGTGAGTACAACTATTGCATGAGTATTGTTTTGTTTTTTATTATTATACTTATGTGTGTGATGTTTTATTATAACCCCAGACTACCTTCAAAGTTGAAGGGAAGTCTAGGGATTCTTACTTTCTTTTTAAACCTACTTAGATTTAATTTGATATAATTGAGATAATTTTATTAATTTTGCATCATCACATGTTGAACGAATTCCAAGCTGAGTTATCCTTCAAAATAATATCTCTCTACTACATCTAACTTAAGCTTGGGATTCTGCAGACCTTGTGATGTTTAAATATTTTTTTAATATTTTTCGGAACATCACACCATCATCGCATGTTGAAGGAATGCCAATTTGAGTTATCCCTCAAAAAAATATTTCTCTACTATATCTAACTCAAGATTGGTATTCAGCAGACATTGTGGTGTTGAAATGATTTTCCGAAAATTCTTTTAATTTGTAAAAACTACCTTGTAACAAGTAAGTAGTTTTAAAAAATATGTATTTCAGGTTAATTTATAATATGTATTTTAGGTAAATTTATAATATGTAATTTAGGTTTATTCGTCGAATTTAGGTTTGCTCGTCGAATTTAGGTATATTCGTCCCGTTTCCCAAATTCTCTTCATACGTCAAATACTATTAGATCTGATATGATCTATAGTAGTTCTAACTTCTTCGAGATCTTATATCCTGAAGATTGTAGGGTAGGATTGTGGACTAGGCCTATTGGGGATACCACATTAAAAAAAACGCACCCCATGCACTCTACCTCTATGGTGGTGTGGAAAAGAGTGCATTATTAAATTTTTATTTGTTTAATTTAGTTAATTATCTGTTTTTTAATATTTGATGAAATTTATAGGCTAGCTTATAATTAGACTGTGTTAAATGATATCATAATAATTATTATTGTAGCAGTTTTTCTTTTTAGGAAAATGATTGAACTTGAGTTCATCATGTTTTTCTTTTTTGCCTCTCATCTAAATATCTCTTCATCCTCTCATCAGAACGATAATCTTTCCTTTCATCCGTCCATTTTCTCCAGGTTTCTGCAATATTCTTTGCTCAAACTTGATACTCTCTTTTTCGGCATTAGGTGAGGTTTCAAGATGTTCTGTATTGAACTGTTGTAAACCCCTCTGGACCTAATTCAGCCATTCAATGCCGACATTACTCTTGTTAATATTACTCTTATATTTACTTACCTAGTAACTAATATAATTGTACAACTATAATTACCGCTATTGCCTCCGGGATCCCTTCTATCCACCTTTTCTCTGGCCGACCTCTCTTTCTCCTTTAGCGGCAAGAGGACTTAGAGAGGAAGACTGCTATGATAAAAAGAAATGGCGACAGGACTTGTATGATTTAGGCTACGACATATGACTCATTGTTGTAATAAAGTTGTTTTATATATATATATATATATATATATATATATATATATATATATATATATATATATATATATATAAAACTATAATTACTCGTGAGTAGTTTCCTCGCTCAGTGTTTCCTAATTTCTTTCTTCTTTTTTTTTGGTAGATTTCGTTCTGAGTTCTTTTCATTGCTCCATATTTCTTCCTAAGAATTTTATGTTCCTGTTTTTATTTCCCCTAATTTTGGAATGACCATCGATCACCATGGATTCAGTTGCACACATAGGCAGGATCATTGTTATATAATGACTTACTTAGCTTTGCATTTATCAAAACACACTTTTTTGTTGTTGCGAGCCCATGTGAGTTTGTAGGCCTTCTGATGTTTAGTTATTTTCTTCTTAGATCCGGCTTAGACCTGATGATTGTATAATTTCATAGAGGAGTTTAAAATGGCAGACCTATGTGGATATGGCAGTCTTTAATAAGCTATGTATCTCTTTCCATTATGAAATTCATAATTCCCAGTAATGTGTGTACGACATTTCATAGAAATTCGTAGTCAATAGTAATCAATTATCATATTAATTTCAATAGTAAATCTTATAATTTAAAATTTAGCTTTTTCCATTTGAATTGTAAATCCACCGAACGTGGATTAATTAATAAAGATTATACTTTCTTCATGTTTTTATTTAAATAATCCCTTATGGGCCACCTGTGGTATAGTGGTTAGAATAAAAACCTACTATGCCCAAAACCTCGGGTTCTTAGCCCTTAGGTGTTTTTAAATGGAGTGAAAGAGCCTTAGTTATATCAGATCCTCTTCATTGTCAGATTGACAGGACCAGCATTCCGCATGGATTTTAATAAACATAATAATACCGATTCCGCGATAAATTTGCTTTCCTGAACATTCAAGAAAAAGTGATTTACCTCTCCTTTTCCTTCTAGACTACAGTATTCATATATTTTACCAGAATGCGTTTAGTTGATTATGGACTTAATGAGAACTCTAGCAGCACTTTTCTGATTTAAACTTTTTTTTAACTATTAGTTAGAGGCGGGGGTGTGACAGATCGCATAGGTATTTTTCTTTCTCCTTCCCTTTGTGTTGGCAATACTCCTTTCATGCCCCAGTAGCTTTTTTGTAGATGACTCGGGTGAGTTTAGTGCCTTTCCTCACCTGCGTGCAACCCTTCTGGACGGCCTGTATGAAGCAATCGTTCTGACTGACCCCCGCGACCGGAATCTTAAGTTCAACCTACATCACATAAATATCAACTTGTTTTGTTCATTCGCATTACTACATTAGCTGTACTATTTCGCGTGTCCTGTCTTTTGTATACACATTACAATATTGGTAGAATTGACGTCTACGATCTCTCTGATCGCCGCGACTAACGATTTTTTTCTCCCAGGCAACATGGATCGTAAGATGTATTTCCTTGATAATGAGAATGACATTAATGAAATAGTCCGCATGATTCAAGATCATGATAGTGATGAAAGTTGAGACTCGTTTTATGAAGAGACAGTTAGACAGATGATGTCCGCGATGAAGGCATTGTGCATAAAATTTACTCAGATTCATAGGCCTAACGAGGGGAGGTTATTGGGGATGTAACCCTCCCATTGCTTAGAAGAAATTTTAAAAAAATTGTAAGTAACAATTAAAAAAAAACTTTAAAGGATTTTACTTTTTCAAAGTTATTATTGTGGGATTACAGAAGTAAGGGTAAATAATGCCAAAAACACAATAAAGAAAGTGCAAACACAGTTATTTAAATGAATAAAAGGTACACTAAAATGACAAACCGAAACGTAATTCTGTTTTTTTACAATTAATTATATTATCATAGCGGCAGAAGTGACAACAATAAGATCGCAAATGTGAGAAGAACAGTTTAGACAATTCTTAGAATCTAGAAGTAAAGTCTGGATGGGTCTAGAAAGTTCCCTATGCAATTAAGTGTAGTAAGTTATTGTAACCGATAAATAGGGTTATTTGTATTTAAGAGTTACTTCTTGATTACCCTTCCGAAAATAACATTTATAACTTCTAAAATAACATTTATAAAAAATTATAATCTATTTGTTTAATTTGAAGCTACATGATTATAGTATAATACTTATTATACCTATATTACGAGACATCTTTTTTGAAGGAAGTAATATGTTGGAGTGGTTGACTGGAGGGGGGTTAACTCCCCCATGAGTCAATTCTAGTTACGCCAATGTGTTAGACTAAACTAGTGTAAAAATGAAATTTTAGAGTTATCCATTTTTGATTCTGAACGCCTCATTTGTTCCTCTGTTACTTCTACACTAACCGCATCCCGACTAATTTCTTCATAAATATAATTCTTTCCAATAATTTGTTTGTTTCTTCCCACATACCTCTTTGGCAGAACACTGTTATATTACCTTCTTATTTAGTAAAGTTTTTGTTGGTTTTGTTTACAGCTTCATTAAATTTGTGGTAATGTGATTACTTTTGATTACTCATTACCTGGACCTTCAATTAGTTAACAATATTTGCTATCTTCATTTCGGCTAAATAGGTTATTTTTTTACACTATTGTTACATTTTGAATTTGTTTAGATTTAGTTTGTTTTTTTTTAAATTAAAATAATTCCAGATTTTTTAAATGAATTTTGTATTCCAATATCCTTACTAACCCAAGAAATATCCTATATATTACATTCTATGGTGTACATAGCGTTATCATTCCAGGACATATAATTTAATGTTCTAACTGTATAATTCATGGTTTTCCAAATTTCATAGCATTATTACATTTCACACATAAGAGTGTTGCATTTAAATTAATTATTTTTAAAGTTTTCTTTCAGTTGAGGAAAATCAATGGCTAAGAATTAATGTGACAAAATTACACATAAGATCAATGGCAGATCCAGGATTTTTTTCTGGGGGGCACAACAGGCAAAAAGTCATCAATAACTTAGCAATAGACTTGTAGTATTTATAGAAAGGTTTCAAAGGTTTCTTAAAATATCTAAACAATAGTTTCACTCATGTTACTTCTGTTATTTTAATAACCATGATCATGTGATTTGCCTATAATTATGTACTATAATGGATTCTCCACAGGACACAAAAAAACCGTCTGGGGGGGCACGTGCCCCCATGCCCTCCCCTGGATCCGCCTATGTATAAGGTACTAAAACCTTGGCTGATACGTGGGAATAGTTGAATGTCGACATCTAGTATAAGATAGTAAATATCTATTATAACTTTTATAAAATATTTTATTCGAACGATAGTTTATATTATCTCACAGTTTATAAACTGAAAAACATTATTTTATTTTGGTATGTTTCTTTGTAAAAAATTTGCAACACTTGAACAATTTTCAATGTTGTTATTTAAAAGTTTTTTGCTACTATGGTAAAGTAATTGTTTTTAAGGTATGAGGAGATTTCTTTTTGGCTCCTGAATTACTAAGATGATCGATCGTTAAGTTAGCTTGTATACAGTTTCCCAAGTTTTACATTATAAAATAACATGTAAACACTTCTACATAATTGTTATTAAAAGACATACTTACCTCTATTTCCATGAAATGTCGGTAAATAGGCCAAGGATAGAAATAAAAAACTTTTACTTCGAAAGATTCAGATTTATTTTAGATAAATTATGGCTGCTAACGATTACATTATCCTTACAAGAGTACGGTTAAACTAAGCATGATAACCAAAGTAGGGATTTCCATAACATATGTAAACAGAGCAAGCTTTGAGTGAAAACCAAGTGAGGTTCACCTTCCTTGAAATGACTGTTGTATGAACTTTCTTTTTCCACTCTGTCGCAAAGTTCCTTTACGACTGTGTATTCTACAAATATTTACACTTTACAACTTATTGCCATAATTGTCTACACTTTTTTTGAAGTTGGATATTGAAAATTCATTGATAATTAGATTTAAATACACACTATTTACAATAGCTTCTGTACAAGATTAGTTAGATGTCTCATTAGGGTTCATTGTGTCAGGAATGGAAAGATTCTCAACTATCCTAAGTCGAAGCATTGTCTTTGCGTTTTTTTTTTGTTTTTATTTTTTAGATAAAATTTTTAAATTATTAATCTATTACACTGCTCTACAAAGACAGTATAACAAGAAGATTTTTTTTTATTGAATTTAGTTTAAGTGAAAGAAACTATAATAATGAAACATTGTCAAGGCACATGAGATATGTACAGAACTTTGTGTCTCGTTTGCTTGACTTAAGTTGAATTATTTAAAATTCCAGGAAAATTTCTTAAATCTTTTTTGTCTGAAAACACAGAGGGACCCTACTAGCCAGTTGTGAGTTCAGATGAAGAAATATTTTGTGCAGATACTTTTATAATACTCATTGGGTAACTATATATTAAACAAATACTTTTTAATAATCCCCGATGCCATAAAACAGATCCCCTTGCACATTTTTCGAAAATGTAAAAATGATATAATTCTTTTTGGTTTGTAAACCATCAGTTGAAGACATAAATGGCTAAAACTGTTTTATGATTATTTTTTAAAAATTTCTTTTGAATGAATTCTTGCCTTCCCTTGTGGGATTAGATTTGATAAATAATTTCATTGAATTTACAGCTTAACTGAACTGAGGATTTGTTGTTTCCATGAGCATTGAGAATAAATTGAATATCAATAAAACCGAGTTATTTTTCAAGGATAACCAAAAAATATATTCCATTTGTATATATTTTTAAATTAGTGAATTTAAATTACTTTTAATTGCTTTATATTACCCAACTAAATCCATAAATGAAAATAAGTAAAATTAACGTCTTATCAACTTGACTATCTATGATGTATAATAATGTGCGGTATTATTCATATCAATTATAAGTTTTATTTGCAACATTTCGATGTAGGGGTATTAAATAATATTCAGTTTCAGCTGAATAAAATAACAATTTTATTTATAATTAAAGTTATTCATATTTATTGCGCCAATATTACTATCCAAAGAAAAATGTTTCTAAATGCTACAAGTTTTAAATAAACAACTAATTTTGAGTTGATTGTCATACATTTTTTTAAAACATTTTATTTTTTGTAGAGCAGTGTCATGGTTATAGAACATACCAAACAAACTTAAAAGCACCATTTTATCTTACTCCAGATTTCTGGAATGATCTTTAGTACTTAAATTTATATACAATATTTTCATGTCATTGGAACATCAAATAAATATACAATGTACATATATACTGATAACTAAAATGATCGATGTTCAAAGAATCATATTAATATTAAACAGCAATTCTCAGTTTTCAAAACCGATATTGTTATATACAATTGAAATAAATTTGTAAAAACCAAATCAAACATTATATAAATATATACAGTTTTACTTAATCCATTCCAATGGTAAAAATGTACTAATCAACATTACATACCACAGTTGGTATATTTTTATTTAATTTTAATTTTTTTTTTTATACAAGACGTAAATACATTTCTACTTAGATTCCATAAAAGTTATCGTTCAATCAATTTATATATTTATATACAGAGTATAAAAAAAAATAAAACGGAGAAAGGACATTACAATACCGAGGTACAATGAAGAACATGGAGCCAATAGCCGGTACACCTATATTATACTTGCTGTACAAGGTGGGTTTTCGTAGTGACAGGATTTTTTTTTTTTCTAGTGCAAGAAGTCGAATAAAATCCATTATTCATCATATTAAGAACCGTACATACATATTCATATTCATAATATGCTTAAGTCCTGCAAAAGCACTGAAATCTTTGTTCTTCTATTTTCTACTCATTTTAAAATTATGAAATATACAATGTACAAGGGTTATTAAACTCAGCTGATAAGTTAGATCAGCTGATTATGTTTACATTAGCTAAACCTGGAATCTGGCAGGTTCCAGGTAATAGTTATTTTTCAATAAAATTTTAAGCACTAGGAAAAAAAAAATGTCACCAGGAAAAGATAGCTTTAACTCCCACAGTTCCTATACTAATAGTCACTTAGTTCATTTTTTTTTTATTTTATTTTTTTTTAATTTTTCCCTATTTCACTTCAATATAATAGGATTTTTAATAACCAAATAAAAACACTAATATTTAAAGTTTTGATATCACAGACCCACTGAAACCGTCGTGGCTTCAATAGCATTAATTCATTAAGATCACTATTTTTACCTTCCTTCGTCACAAAATCGAGCTCAAGTAACAAATAATTAAAAATCATTCAAAAAATAAACCTTTTAGACAAAAAAAAAGTGCCATCTCTTGATATACTCATTACATAGCTAATTACTAACTTTTGATTTATAATATGAAAATTTGAAAGAAAGAGAAAAAGAAGCAAACACAGATCGTAAGAGTAAGAAATAACTAATATTTTTTTCAATTATTTTTCTCTTAAATATTAGTGTTATAAAAAGAACTATCAGTCTTCAAGGGACGAAGGGTGTCTATGAGTAACCCTCATATATTTTTTTTCATTATTATTATTATTATAGTCTGTCGAGGAAGGGTAAACAAACATAAAGTTAGGTTTCATTTTTGTCAACAAGAGCTCGTCAATTACTCTAAGGGTAGAAGAAATTTCACACTAAAGGTGTTCGGTATATTTCATTTGGATGGCTGTTCTGGTTTGCCGAGGCTCCTGTGTCATTCTGTCGACTGCATTGCTGTAAACAAATAAAACAATAACTGATTAAATTATATAAATATAAAAACTAAAATATGGCAATTGAATGTTGTTATGGTCTAGAATTGGTGTGAGTAGGAAAGAGGAAAAACAAGAGAATTTTGAAGTTGTGTTGATGAATGAAATTTGTTTTTGCTGGGAATATGTGATTTCACAGTAGGAATGTGTTCATGTTGTGTATTGTGAGATTCGGAATACACCAAGGAGTATTAACAATTTCTTGGAATTTGGGAATGTGTTAAGAGTTAAGAAAAGTGTGGGTGTGGATATAAAATAGGGAGAAAGTTTTAACTGCCAATTTTTGTTTATGTATAACAGTTATAAATATAAAAACTTGGCTTATTCAATAAATCAAAAGTATGTTGACTGCATCTGAACGATTTCAATATAATTTGAAGTTATATTTGAAAATAGTTATTATTTCTTACCGCTTGCTTCCTTTCCCAATTTTTCATTGCATTTTTATACTTTTCGAATTCGTGGCACCAGTCAGAATAAATTTTATGATAATCGTGTGATTTTCCAGGAGGGGCACATCTGCAATAAAACAATGTATATGAATTTAATTTCCTTATGTAGTTACTTTATAAGTTACATAATATTTGAATATGAAACAAATAAATGTTAAAGCTATATTTAAATCACAAATTAGAACTTATAAGATAATTTGTATACATACCTATGGGTATCTACGGTTATATTGTATGCACAGAGCAGTGAACCACCAAGCCAACAGTCATATCTGCCTGAGTCTGCTTCCGTAACACTGACAATTACCAATCCTCGTTCACATGTTTCGATATATTTATCACCTCTGAAATATGAGTAAATATTTATTAATAAAATAATGATGTAACATTATTAAAAAATATCATTAATGCTTTGAAATATATGTTCATGAATTATGAAAAATTAAAATAGTACAATTCAATATTTTATTGAATCTTTTGTAAGTCCTTTCTGCAAATTTATTATTTCTTATTAAAATGAAGTAATATTAAAACTAGATACTAGGAAGTAACAATGAAGGCATTTTTATGTATTTATTGTATTTGTAAATTGGAAATAAATTAAAAATTTAATTAGAAAAATCTGACCGAGTAAATCCTGTTACCTGTAGACTATCTGGTATCGACCCTTTTCTTTGCTGTAGTGATACCACGTCACTGTCTGTGATGCCAAAACTTGAGGCATTTTTACAAAACAGCCGAGGTGAACACTCTGACCCCATGTTACCGAAAGCTTCTTCTTCACAACAGAACTGTCGCAAACACTCGCACTGCTGTTACTGACGTCTTGAAGCAATCTGTAACCGCATTAAGGGAAAATTTTTAGTAAAGTATTCAGTATTTTGTAATTAAAGATGTCTAATTTGTGATTCAACTTACCCAGGTGTGAAAGGTTTACAGGTATTAGTATCCTTATCCCATCCACAGTAAGGATCGTGGACACATCTAAGGCAATTGTCGTACCGGCGATTACACATGACCAAATCTATCTGCCTCACCCTTTCATCAGAAGCAACATAAATGGATTTGTGCTGAAATATTAAAATAAAAATTCTATTACTTACAAATTTTATTGAAAATTTTAAATGCTTATTTATAAATATCAGATCAAATTAAACTACTCTAAATATGATTAGTAAATATTAAGTAAGCACTGAGTTGCTTGTTCAAATCCTGCAAGCAAGACTTTTATTTAGTCTGTTTGCAGCCGGAGAAGGATCATATAGGATCTAGGACCCTCCTGGGGCTCACCCAGCCTATATAAAATATTATAAAAATAGGATACCCAAAATAAGGGGAAAAAATCTGGCCGTTGAGCGTGACCTAGGACAAGTCACCCCCTTGCAGAACCATTGTCCATGAAACAGGACAGTCTCTGCCATGACAGAACCCCAGACCCGTTCACGGGTTGTAGTGGTACAGTTTTTTAAAAAAAATATTAAATAAATCAATTATTAGGTTAGTGTGACTGTCATTTATTGATTTAGTTCATAACAGAATATGAGCATTCATTTTTATTATGAATTTTGGGGGATTTTTATCCACATCATCGTATACAAATATTAGAAGACATATTTTACTGTAATGAATATGAAGAAGAGTGTAGTAATAGCTCAGTTGTAAAAAGAAGAGATGCTAGAAAAATACGTAGACTCTCCTGTTTACAAATATATATTTAACTCTGTTTGTTTATTAAAAATATATACCTTATGAAAAATAAGAGTATATATAATTTACATTAATATAATTATCATAAAAGAACTTTAAGTGAAAAACAAATAAATCTATTGAAGAAAGTTTTACATCAATATTAATAAATGAAATTTATGAAGAAAAAAATCAATACCTTCTTCGAAATTTCCATTACTCTAATAGGTTCTCCAGGAGTGACATCGAAGATGTCTAAAAGTACAGACTGAGGTTCTCCTTCTTCATTGTACCATTGCACTATTTTGTATACTCGTCCAAGATCTGTTGAAAGAATTATTTTAGTATAGCTACACATTTTTTAAATATAGAATATGTATATAAAAGAATATTTATGTTTCTTACTTGTTCCTGTATAGTAGACTACAAATTCAAGCTTATCACCAAACACATCATATCTCAATATATCTACAACGAGATGAGTAAAGAGTAGGTCTCTTTTGTAGAAGACAGGCCTATCGTTCCTATGAGCTACGGCAGCGTCCATTAGTGGGTGTGATCGAATGAAATTCAGCACAGAATCTGAAAAGAAGTTAACTTATTAAATACGGTAGATATGTAATGTGCTAGTAATAATTTGTCTCATAATGAGCTACATAGTAGGCTGAAACATAAGCATGCGTTGAATAATTTTACATCTCAAATTCTACATTCGACAAATTTATAATAAAATTGGATACTTGTGACTTAGCCAGTACCCATGAAACCTACCTTCTTATCTCATGTAACCTTTTCTTATCGCTCATCTCATTTGAGTTATTAGTGTACACGTTATTAAATTGTTTTTGTCTTGTTAAGTTTGTTTATTGTTTATATAAATTTATGTATTGTTTATTAAATTTAATTTTATGTTTTTGTCTTATTCCTTTAGTAATTGCCTATTTAAAATGAACAGAATAATACTTTGGGAATAACTGTCTTAGAAAGAAGGAGCTGTGAATACTTCCAGAAGTTCCAAATATAAAATAAGTCATCAAGGGGATTTTGACAAGGATAGAAATATATTTTTTGTCGAAAGTGTATGGAAAACAGTTATATAAGAAGAAGAACGTTGCTAGAGGGGTCTAGAATTAACATTTCAATATTTCCATTCAATTATTTTATTTTCTATAATTAAATTTCCATTAATATGAATAAGTTGGTAGTTGTTATCAGTATCAGAATTATTGGTGTTTAGGCTATAATCAATGATGGTTTACAGCCCCTGGGTACTGCCTTAGTCAGAAGTACCTAAAATTGTTATGTTAACATGTACCGCATTATAGGGTGATTGAATACTGACCTGGTAAGGTTTCTGTATTATTGACACACTGCCCAGGTCTCGGTTCAGGAACTTTATTCGACAAGACAGGCAACCAGGCAGAACTAGAAGTAGCTTGATCTTTGAATTTGCCAGCAAAGGCTGCCTGAATAGCAGACAGGTCGAACTCACAAATTGCACTGCCCATGAGACCTGTTGTACTGGTTGTGAATGTGCCATAGAATCTTGTGTTGTCACCCGGAACTTTGTAGATGCTCTCTGCAAAGATAAATTATTTTTTAATATATTAGACTCGGAAATAACCTCCAAATCTTTACAGTTTGTTAATTATTTATAAGATTCATTTCCTAACATATAAAAAGGATGTTTTAATACAATATTTAGCATTTATTTTACTTACGTATTTCATTAAAATAGAATGGGAATTCTCCAGGTATGGAACAATTGAGCCTAGCTTTCAGGTAGGTGACCCAGTTCTGGCTGAGAATGTTCTTGCCTCCAGTGTCCCTCTTGCAGACCCTCGCAACTCGAGAGTAGACGCTCTTACCACAGTTGATGTATTCTACTGCAGTCTCTCGGAAGAAAAAGAAAACGTACTGGTCAATGTCGAAAGAGCCAACGAAGTCAGGTTCTGAAAAATAAAAAGTCAACTCATTAGTTTAAATGGAAAACAATAAAAGTGGGCAAATAAATACAGAAGAAGAAAAAAACCCAAAACAAAGCCTCCAAAATACTCGAAAAAACGAGCCAGTCAACGTTTTGCCAATACAGGTATCATTGAGACAGATTCCAAATGAAATTCATATCAAAGTGCAACACATTTCACATCAACAGACCAAATAGAATCATGTAATAGAGACAGCAACCTTGATCCAAGAAGCTCCACAAACAAACTGGACCTGCTGTATGCCTGAATTGGCGTAATATTGATCAGTTAGTTATAATGCAATTGGGAAAAACCACAATGCAAAGCCTTATGTTTCAAATCCAGTAATACACCCACTTACCAGTCGACGTTTCGCCTATTCAGGCATTATCAAGACACAAAAACAAAAAAATGGGTTATGTGAATCACATCTCGAAGAAAAAGGTGCAATACATCCCAACGATCAACAGCCCAAACATGAGACAGCACCCCACTTTCTTTGCGTATTAGCTTCTTTTCAGTTGTATGTTGAACGTCTTGGTGGTGGGGTGCTGTTGTTCTCATGTTTGGGCTGTTGATCGTTGGAATGTATTGCACCTTTTTCTTCGAGATGTGATTCACATTACCCTTTTTTTTGTTTTTGTGTCTTGATAAAGCCTGAATAGGCGAAACGTCGACTGGTAAGTGGGTGTATTACTGGATTTGAAACATAAGACTTTGCATTGTGGTTTTTCCCAATTGCATTATAATAAATAATAGTGTTTCTTTTTGAGTTTTTGGCTCTATTTTATTGATTGATCAGTTGGTTTTTCCAGTATTTTAGAGACTTAAGGCTTTGTTTTGGGGATTTTTCATATTGCATCCTATTTATTATTATTAAGAAAAGAACTATAATTTTGCAATGATGTTGCTCATTTAGAGGCCCTTAGGTTCGATTCAATATATGACATTTAAATTATTTATTTTATTTTCCGCGGATCAACCCAGTTTTCATAAAATCCCCTCCCTGCACAACCACACAGCAACGTCTTATTACATTTGTCATTTCTAGTTGCTATGAGTCCAGAATATAGATTTAAAAATGAAGGGAGAATATTTGATAATCCCAATATATTATTTTTTTCACCGATAGCTAATAGGTGTATTCAATATAAACTGCTGATCAAGAAGGACGGTAATAAAGGACAGGAGCTGATTAGCGTATACTGCAAGGGCCTTTATAGTTCCTGTCCATTGTCGTCCTCAGCCTGGGGAGTATCCTGGAGCTCTCAAAAGGATCGACACCTGTTCCTGGAGTTCCAAAGGACCATTGTGTCAAGTACCTCCAAAGGACGAATGCATTAGAAGTCGATGACAGGTACAAAGGTTCGTAGTTTCCAAAATGGTCGACATTTCTACTCGACAGGATTTAGAAAATAATTATTTTTAGGAATAATTTTCGAGTCGCATAAGAAACTCTTTTTAGAGACCTAACGTATCCTTAATTCGCGATACAGAATCTCCCCAATGAGGAGGCAAGTATGCTAACGTTTACCAAATTATTAGAGGCGGCAATGAGAGACTATGAGGTGGGATCGGGCTGAAGGCGAAATTGAATCAATAAGCACCGCTGCAAATTATCCTAGCCCTAGTGTTGCCGCTAAGACTGCCTCCGGGGGCGGTTGCGGTTGACACCACTCCGGGATCATCTCGGCAAGGGGATAATGGCCGAACAATGGGTGTACTCATCAGCAAACCGCCTTCTCTGATTGTTTCCCTTGAATAGGCCCGGTTGACTCGTGCATTTTTGATGAGCATGTTGGTTGGAATCATTGGAGAAAATCAACATGCATAAGGGATCCTTGGAATATCCTAAATTCTCATTGTTACGAGATGGGTATATACTCATTGTTTCGAAATTTTAAGTTTTAATTTGTGAGACGAAACAATAGTTATTGTTAGACGATTTTGTTTCAAGAGTCCTATATTTAAAAGAAAAGAAAAATAATACAGGTTATCTACGTAACTACCAACATATCGCTCCTGCAAAAGAACAACACCATAATGCAAAAAAATTAATTTTTCGATGGAGCTATTCCACTTGAAAGTTCCATGTGAGTTAAGAAAATAAATATTTAGTATCGGTCAAGATAAGTAAGTTCACTTTTCTCAAAAAAGAACTGCAATTAAGGTTTGCTCACTTTAAATAAGCGGGTCGGGGATGCAACAGAATAAATAATTATTATTTATTTAATTGTTATATGATATAATTTTTTAAAATATTTTATTTGAAAAGAAAAGATATGGCCAGTACCTGGACTCGAACCCGGGTCTTTCACCTCTCCGTGGTGAGGCCTCAACCATCCCGGCCACCCTGGCACGTTTCTCGGCCAGCCTTATCAATTCTTTTCACTGCCTATATCTCCGTGTTCTCGCAATTTGAGATGTATACACGGAGAGAATGTTAATTGAACATTACTTTATTTTTGGATCTTGTTGACTTTAAGTCATTAATATTATTTATTTAATTGTTATATGATATAATTTTTTAAATATTTTATTTGAAAAGAAGAAATAATTCTTTGCTTGAGTTGGAATCTAACCCTAGATTAACCTGGAAATAAGAATATGGGGCCTTACTCTCTGAGCTGCACATTTGTAATATAAAAATTAATTAAAATACGCAGTTATAGCAGCCCCTGTAAGAAAATATTTTTATTTGATATTGTACTTAATTACAAACAATTTAAAATAATGAATCTGTAGAATGATTGTGACCTTTTATTTATTGCGAATTATCTAATGAAGTCTGTTATTGATACAGTAATCGTCAATTGCTTTAACTGCTATATGCACTGCGTTTTCTCACTTTCTAAGATAGATTCCGGAAGTATTTTTAGGAATATCAACAACGGAGTCCAAATCGTCTTTTTTCTTCTTCTCTTTATATTTACATCCACACCTGTCAAATAAAACAATGACAATCAGCAGATTGGCTGACAGTAAGATAAAATACAATGGCACGAGAGGCATGAAGAAGAACAGTACCCAGCGGTACCTGTATCGACTTAGACAGAATAATTGAATTATTCCTAGAATTGTTGTGTATTTTTAGTGAACTTGAGAATATCCCTGACAGTGGGAGTACCTGTTGGGTACATAAAGTGGGTAGCGTTCCAGCATTGATGGGGATTTGTTGCTTGAGAACAAAGAAACTGATTCCCCCGTTGGCATTAACCGAGTGCTTCCCTTCTCCCTTATCTACAAGTTGGCAGTCTTTTGTTCTTGACCGCTCATTGTCGGTGCCCGATTGCCCTTTCTCGATAACTCGATAGCTACGATCCTCGACCAAGTATCGATTTCAACTAATAGCGATGTGATAAATCAAGCCTGGTACCATTTATCGATAGATCTCGAAACACGCGCAACACTTGAGAGAGACTTGACGGTAATAATGATAATAATCCAAAATACTAATGGAAATAAGTCGACATCATTCTAACGTGTCAATTAAAGGTGCCCTACTATCATCATCATATCATATCATGTCAGATGCTGTGGTAAACAACCACAAAGAATTCAACTTTAATTTCTTATTCATTGGAATTAATAATTTTTTTTCTCTCTTTATATTGTCATCCACACCTGTCAAATACAAGTAAGAATTAATAATTAAATATAATTTAAATTACTGTTAGGCCCGACCTCTACTGAATTGCTTACCTCTTTGAGTTTTGTTTATGTATTTTCTTATCCAACAGCAATAATAATAAGCAGCTAATACTACCAGGTCTGCAAGTTTAAAATGTCGTTTATTTCTTAAAATATAATTTAATTTACAAAAATAAGTATAATATATTTTATTCAAAGTACTGGCCCTCGCTTTCTACACATTTTGTCCATCTCTCGGGCAATTTATGGATACCATTCCAAAAGAATGCTTCATCTTTATTTGAAATCCATTCATCGAGCCATTTTCTTACATCCTCCAAATTGTTAAAGTGTTGCTCAGCCAATGAGTGTCCCATCGATGAGAATAGGTGATAATCAGAAGGCGCCAGGTCAGGTGAATACGGCGGGTGGGGTAGGAGTTCCCAACCAAGCGAAGAAATCGTTTCCTTAGTCAATCTGGCTGAATGTGCAGGAGCGTTATCATGCTGAAGAATGACTTTGGCGTGCCTGTGAGCCCATTCTGGGCGTTTTTCGATCAATGCGTGACTCAAATTGATCATTTGTTGTCGGTAGCGGTCGGTATTGACTGTTTCGCCGGGTTTGAGAAGCTCGTAGTAGACTACTCCCTTCTGATCCCGCCACACACACAGCATTGTCTTCTTCCCAAAACGATCCGGTCTTGCACTCGATGTGGATGGTTGTCCTGGCGTTACCCATGATTTTATTCGTTTGGGATTCTGAAAATAAATCCATTTTTCATCGCCAGTTACAACTCGATGCAAAAAACCCTTTCTTTCGTGGCGTAAAAGCAGCATTTCGCACACAATTTTTCGTTTTTCCATCTGTCGTTCGTCCAATTCATGTGGAACCCATTTTCCAACCTTTTGAATTTTTCCCATAGCTCTCAGGCGATCGGAAATGGATTGTCTAGTGACATTCAACTGTTCTGCCATCATTTGTTGGGTTTGGGTATTGTCTTCGTCTAATAAAGATTGCAATTCGACGTCCTCAAACTTTTTTGGTCGATTTTCTCGTTTTTTATCAGTAACATCAAAATCACCACGTTTGAAACTTTGAAACCAACGTTAACATGTCTTGACGGTTGGAGCAAGATCGCCATAAGGCTCAACAAGAATTCGATGACATTCAGATGCCTTTTTCTTTTGATTGAATAAGAAAATCATGACATGCCGCAAATGCTCTTTATTTGGCTTAAAATTAGACATTTTTAACACCAAAGAAAGGTATGATACGTCCACGTAAACGACTTAAAAACAACTGACTTTTGTAAACAAATGACTAACAAACAAAATAGCGTTTAGAGATAAGCAAATCCTTCAATAGGCTAAGAGCGCATTCTATTGGAATTAAAACGACATTTTAAACTTGCAGACCTGGTAGTTGCATTTGGGCTTTTGAGGTGATGGGATATTTCCCCTATTTAAAGTCTTACTTTTGAGGTTGGGATGGGCTTATTTAGTATCTTTCCTTTTATATTATTCTCTTTCTTTCCTGAGCAAAATATTTACAGGTATTTTTTTTTGTATTTGATAGCTTGGTGCAGCGGTTCCCAAAAATTATGTCTCGGGTTTCATAAGACTGGGCCGCATAGAGTAGATACAAAAATTGAGTGAGAATAATTGTTGTCACTCAGTTGCTAAAAATTAATGATAGTATAGCTTAATCCAGGAGTAGATCGAGACAGCAACTTTGATCCTAAAAATAACCTAATAAGCCATAATTGGTGTGCCCTTACACTATAGTCCATTGTGTGTAGTTATGTCTAGTTAGTGGGCCTCGATATTTTCCTTTCAACAGCTAAAAAGGTTGTGAACCGCTGGGTAAGAGACTTTAACAGTTTCTGGTTGTAATGTCTCCATTAATGTTCTAACAAGTATTTTATGTCCGTTTTGAACTTTTGCACTTTTACATTGAAAAAATATAAATTAAAAAAATAAAAAAAATATATAATTCCTCTTCGTTATGAATCAGGACTGAGGAAAATTATAGAGAGAAGGAGGACAACTTTAAATTGATATAACCAAGAAAAAAAAAATCAGAACACGAAATATAAAATTCTTACAGAAATTAGTCAGGAATAGTAATCAGATTTAAATTTAAATATATTCGTACTTGTTCCCTCCCTCGACTGCGGAAAGACTTATTCATCGGCTAAATTAGCAAAAGACGAATTGAAATTGTAAGCGCTTTATAATTGCAATTGTGTTAAAGAGAAAGGGAAGAACCGGCGATGAGAATAAATCTCCATAATTATGGCAAATCCCAAGAAGGGCTCTGCCATAATTGTACGTCAGGTCGTAAGATGTCGGTGCCTTCCGATGAATACTAATGTGTCTCAGTATTTCCCTCCCTTCGAAACATCATCGTATCTTTTATCTTATAGAGTTGAATACGAAAATTAAATATTTACAGAGCATCGCTCGCCTTTGCCCTAATTTTTCAACCTTAACAAGATATTTTTTAAGATTAGAATTTGTATGGCGTCGAAGAAGCACCCTTTGTTGTTAGTACGAAAATTATCTTCGCCAGATTCGTTTAAAGGGAGAATATGATTAAGTCTCGTGTCGTTAAGATGATTTCGTATGCTCGGGGTAGGCCATGAATTTCTCGCCATTATTCATTCTATGCTCGATAAAATAGTCCTCAATCTTCATTAATTTTTAATAGCTTAGTCTTTATCTTTTTTTTTTGTTTTTAATGCTTTTTTAATTTTCTTTTTCTATATTGTATTAGCATCTACGCTTGGTCGTACCAAGAAAAGTTGTTTTATATTGGCTTTCTCCTCTACCGGATTGAACTATTGAATAGTAAACGATTTAAAATTATTGCTGAACCGGCATGTCTCTAGTCCGCCTCAAAGTAATGATCTATGAGGCAGTTATTAGACCAGCACTCCTTTATGGGTTGCCTATATTGAATAACATTTCACCAACAACTTCAAAAAGGCTACAACAATTTCAAAACCGTATGACGAAATCAGACATAATACACGAGACTCTCGGACTCCCGACGGTAACGGACTTCATCACACGGAGGCATATCAAATTCTATGATTGCCTCCAACACTGCACGAACCCACTATTCAACGCACTTACACCGACAGGCCGACCTCAGCGCTGGCAAACACATGTACAGACACTCAACATGGACTGAGTAAACTACTAACAAACTCCAATCAGATAGAACTAGCGAGCCCCATCACTAGATCCCCCACTCCTTCCACCTAATTAATGTTCAGAAAATTCAATGTACAATCCTCTCTAAAAATGCACCTGATGCAGTAAAAGAGATACCATGTATCATTATTAATAGTAATATGTTATTGTCAAAAATTAATAAAAGCCAGGGGTCAAGAAAGAAAAAACATGTCTCTAGAATATTATATTTTCAACTCCCGAAAATCCCGAAACTAGTAACAGAAAAGATGAATTTGAATACTGAGATGAATTGGAAACATTATATTTGTAAAAATTTTCAATTTTAAAATTTCAACCTATAGATTTTTTTTGTTGAGATTTGATTTTTTTTTAACGTTTTTGTTTTGTCGTTCGCAGAAGGAAGTTGAGGTATCGTAGTTGGGTTTGATGTAAAACCTGATTGTGCACTCCTGTTATTGGTCACTAAATTGGTAAATTTAGCGAATATCTGTAATAATCATTATTAACATATTTTTTATACATAACTATTGCAAATTTTTTCTTCTCTGTAACCTGGTCTATATGCTACAAGATTTATAATATTTAAATCCGTATTGAATAATCCTCATTTCAGACTTAAGAAGCAGCATCACCAATAAGGGGGTAAGAAAGATTTAAGTGATCGTGATCGCCTCGTAATATTTTATTTTCTTCACAATTACGACCCATTTTTATTATTCCATCTTATCTGTAAAAATTGAATTAATTAGGAAGAAAGGTTTAAATTTTTTTTATTGTACTTTTTTGTATTTTAAAAGATACAAAATACACAATAATGCTGTGTTATTATATTATTACATCTAGACAACAATGGCAGTTCGAGTGATTTGAATAATTTTACAATTGGAACAAAGGAGGTTATTCCGGCGCTAGACGAACAGAGAGTACCCTCCTAGGATATATTAAATAGAATTGAATAGAAAAAACTCTTTATTCTAAGAATAATTAAGTTAAATGATAAAAAGCGCCGTTTACAGCAAGAGACATACAAATAAAACCAAACAAATAAATCGCAAGAAATATTGGAACAATACAAAATAGGAAAATAATTATTGTGAATCATTGTTTATATAAATTTATCTATGAAAAATTAGGTGTTGGTTCCGTTTGCTTTATATTGTCCCTTTAAATGAATTTATGATTAAAAAAAAATATCAAGCTTTAAAATGCTATCAGTTGCCTTAAAAAAATAAGCAGACTATTTTCTCAACTACAAAACAATGTATAGGGGTTGAGAAAAAAGTGAATGAAAAATATATTTCAAAAACTAAACAATCTACTTTGACCTATTCAAACGGCAAACTATCATTTATCCCAAGATAGACAATTCACCAGATGAAGCTAGCTCGGAGGCAGGTGTTTAAGCTCCATTAGCCGGGGATGATGCAGGACGACGATATGGAAATTGGTAGGATGACAGAGAGATAAGCCAGTAATCCTACTAAGTGCTGCACAGCTCGCTTGTTTTTACAGAAGATAACGGGGGGGGGTGGAGGAAAAGCGCCTCCCCCCGCACAGACGGAAATTTAATCAGGCAACTTTACCCGAACCTGGTGTAGTAACTCCTTAACCTCTTCGAGTGGTCTTTACCTTTACCATGTACCTGCGGGGATTTTACACCAGCTAACATACCACGCAAAGTTTTCCTTATGGTGGAATTTAACAGGGCTTAATTTACCAGCATAGCATCAGAGTTCCTATCTATATTACGTTTTAAAATACAAAATAAGTATAAATGTTATTATAATTTGTTTCTTTTATTTTTTTGTTAGTTGTTATAATTTTTTAATATTTTATTTGATATCCTTTCTTTTCACTGATCCTATATCTCCGTCTGGATATGCCTGGCCGAGAGGCGAACCAGGATGGCTTAGTTGGTGAAGCACCACGACGGATACGTGAGAGACCCGGGTTCAAGTCCCGGTCCTGGTCATACCTTTTCTTTTCAAATAAAAATATTTAAAAAATAAGAATAAATGTTTGTATCTTTCCTTCAATAAAAATCCATTGCGTTCAGTAGCCTCAAAGCCAACAGTCTAGCAGGAAAGTAATTTTGCCGAAATCACACCCAACTCTATTTTTTCCCAATTAAGAGTAACCACACTTTATAAACGTTGTAAAACTGGATGGTTTGCAGGCAAATAATTAAATAATTTAACTGGCATACCCGAATTCGGACCATAGATCTTCAATGGAGCAACTCCATGCTATACACCCCAAGCTATCGTGCTAATATGTTCTTGTCTAATCTCTTAATTGTATAATTAAAATCATGTTAAATAAATTAGACCTTTTATTAAATCATAATAATATAATCGGTGGTATAGGCTTCTATTTTTATTAAAGGAAATGAACCCTACGGTTCGATGCCGAAACCATCAATCGCTGCCTTCCATCCACGAATTACCATGCAATAGTTACCGGTCATTGACTTTAAGCAAATAGTTTTGTAATAAGGATGTTTCATCAATTCTTCCGTGTTGTCAGCAATATAAACTTCCTTGGCCTCCCTTCTTCTTTTACATGTATATTATTTACTAGTTCTAAGATTAGGTTAGAGAGAAAGTATAAGGTAGAAGGATGGAGAGTAGAGAGTAGAGAGTAGGGAGTAGAGAGTAGATATGTAGTAGATAATAGTTAGTATGTAAGAGAGTAGCCTCTAAGTTGGATGTAGTATAGTCAACAATTTATAATGATAGTCAATAGTCCATAAGCTACCTAGTTAGTTCATAAGGATAACTCTAATATATCCATCTTATAAATGTTTTATTTATACAGTCCCTGGTCATATTAATGTGACCACTGGATAGATTCGTTCTTGTTACACGCTTGCATTATCTTTTTGTATGCGTAATGATGTAAATCGAGTTCAAACATAAGTTTTATGGGTAAGTTAGTTATCTGATAATAATATGAAATTGAATCTTTAATTTTTTTAATATTTTGTGGTGTTACCCTGTTTACACCCTATTTTACATATTGATGAAAAAAACAAAAAAAAACTCAAAATATTCCTAATATTATTCTTTCAAAATTTTTTAAGCGAATAACAATGAAATAAAGATTATTCTGTTGTCATGATACTTAAGTGTATTTAGATAAAAAAAAGAACGAAATTTTTTCTCATTTGTTAACTGACTTTCTGATGGAATAGTCAATGTAAAACAAGAAAATTAGTATCAGCGAATTTTGGGAAATATCAAAGAATCCTTAGCACCAATGGTTGAAGAGTTTTATAGAGTTTAAACATTTCAGAAGAAGTTACAACTCCATCATGAAGGTAATTCATGTAAGCAAAATTTTTTTTATGGTTATATAAATGTTTAAGCATTTGGTCTAAATTACTTCTTGATTGACAAATCTTAAAAATGTCAATCAAAATGTCTATAATCTGTCCATCCAATCCCACTCCATGGAAGCGCTCTCTTCTGGTGGCAGGGAAGTAGCCATCGCCGTATAAAATTCACCGCACAGCAACGGTACCAGTTTAGCTGTTGAATATTTGTCCACAGGAGGCGTGTGGGGTCAAGCAGCGTAAGGTGCAAATCTAGGCGAGGTCACTTGTGGTTGAAAGAATAGGCGTCTTTTTACAAAGGCTCATATGCCAAAAATGTATTTATGTTAACTGCACATAGTATACTCACGTATGGAATGTGCTAACAAATAAACGGTCCTTTCAAAGGGTTACTTTGAAAGGAAAAAAAAAAAAAAAAAAAATAACCGCATATTTTAATGAATGAAATTCCAAAAAATTGATAACCACTACCTCAAAATTGATAATCCCATGATAGAAACGTTATAATGCTTATAACAAGCTTCTCTTACTAAATTATTGGGAACAGTCTACTTAAAAAAATGAGTTTAAATATTTTATCTATTAGGGAAAATAAAATTATTCAGTTTTCTAATCATTATGGTCACTGTTATCTATATTCTTTTAGATTATTCTAAAGGTCCTTGACCCAGAATAAAGTACTATATCACAAATCTTTAATTACATAAGTTCTTAATGAAACAACAATATTTAGGTTCAATATCTATTATAAATATTGTATTTTTAACAAATTTTGGTTCAAGTGAAGTACAAATTAGTCACTGTAGAATTTTTCCATTCCCCGATCAAGTCAATGGAGATCATTTTTGCAAGTACACAGGCTGCTTCATAAGATAAAGTCTTGAAACCTTCTACCATTTTGATTGGCATTAATCTCTGTAAACTTCGATGTTTCCGTAAATTGTATTTTCTCAGCAGTTCTGTGTGCCAGATGTTAATAGCATACGTTAGTATTGGTAATATAGCTCCTTTGTACAGTATCCTTAATGCTTCAGTTTTCAGTCCCCATGTATTCCTAGCTGCTGTCGTTGTTTGTTAGCCTCAGTAGTTTTGTCTCCAGTAATTCAGTATGTACGTTCCATCATAATTAGATGTTACAATACAAGCATGTCTGTCTTTGTCAGAAAACGAGTGTAAATGTTCCGTCGACAGTCCATTGTCTTTAAGGTATTTGATTGATGATAGGAATTGATTGCAACCAGGCATTGTCAAACGCTCCCTTAATATCAATAGATATTAGGTCCAGTGGTTTCATAGGGCTACACTGATTGCATTAGCAGGCAGCTATTCCTGCTACTGGATTCAATGAAGCGAACCATCCACTATAAAAAATGGGTAACGAAACCACAGGCAGAAACCTCCTGGGTGGTTTGGAATTCTGCTTATCTCATAGGTTCACATAGGTTGCTAATAGGTTGGTGTTCTCATAGGTAGTATAGGTGGAATTCTGCTTATCTCATTTTCTTCTTCTTTCGAAGTCTATTGTCTACTTCCTCCCAGTTCCATTCTGCTTCGAGTTGTTCCACCCCAGGATCTGTATTGGTATATGGCCTTGAAAATGTGCAGCCTCGTTTATTTGTTCAATTCCCTCTTTTCAGCAATCGTGTTGCATAGTTGGTAACACAATGCTGCATTTACTAAATTGTTGATCGATGCTTAAATCTTAAATTGTGATTTCATGCTGTATTCAATTTTAGAGTCAGCTTTTCTCTATCATGTACAGTTTTCCCACGAAATCCATGAACGCAGATGAAACACATCAAAATAGTTAATATATATGATACAAATAATAAATCAATAATAAACTTACCGAATCCGACTTGTATTTAATGAAAAAGAAACAATAAATTCACAAAAATTTCAAACACAAATTATGCACGCCGACACTCGTAAAACAAAATGGCTGTACTAAAACCAATGCTGTCATTACTAAAAAAAAAAAAATAGTTTAAAAAACTTATAACAGTGTTGCTATTACTTAAAACAGCAATTCATTAAGACACGCGAAAGTATATCAAAAAATTAGAAAAAAACAAAAACAAAATAATCTTTCTTGGTGGTCACATTAATATGGCCAGGGACTGTATATCTTAATAAACCTACATATTTCTTACAAGTACATTCCCCGTTTGTTAACTCAAGTACGAAGTTAACGTAAAACTTCCGCCTATTCCTCGATCTGCCCCTCCGACGTCATTCGGCTCCTAATTGTCTATTTAGGAATAAGTTTGTAACTAAACCGAGTGGCAATAAAACAAAATAAAAAAATTAAATGTTTCCTACATCCATCTTACTTCAGCAGTTTAGTTTGTAGTTGTCTTATACATAGGCGGATCCAGGGGGAGGGGGCACGGGGGCACGTGAGACGGTAATTTGTGTACTGTGGAGAATCAATTACAGTACATACTTATAGGCAAATCATTTGATGAACAGAAATAACATGAGTGAAACTATTGTTTAGATATTTTAATAAACCTTTCTATAAATACTACAAGTGTATTTCTAAGTTATTGCTGATTTTTTTGCCCGTCTGCCCGTTGTGCCCCCCCAGAAAAAAATCCTGGATCCGCCCTTGGTCTTTAGAATGTGACTTAAGACTTGTAGAGGACTATTTTAAGTACTAAGATCTTCTCTGGCAATAACTCAATTTGAAATAAAATGATGCATAAGCAGTTCTTCCATAACATCCTGCTTTCAACCGTCTCTTCAACTATATACTGAGGTCTCCTGGGCTTCTAGATTTGGATTAATTGGAAAAATTCTAGTCCAATTTGATCTTTTTTGACATCCATTTCTTCTAGATTCTTTTTTTTTTATTCACTGAGTTAATTATTTGTAATATTACAACGTATCGCAGAGCTCGAAGCGAGAGAGGAAACTGATTCCCCGTTCCCTCTCCCTCCCTCCTCGCCAGCTCACGACAGGAAATGAGAGGCTGGACCCCGTCACATATTATCGATCCGAGATAGCATTGTTTGGCAATGGCAGCTCCAGATCCTATCATGGCCATATAGATCCCACTATTTATTTCAATGTCCTAACGATACGGGAGGCGGTGGAAATATAGCCACTTCTTGTTTTGGAAGAGCAACGCTATCAACTCTGGATATATGTTAATGGGGAAGTGAGGGGAGGGTTCTGTCATGATAGCACGTGGGGATCGGAAGGATAGGGTGCGGTCAGCAGACCTCATCATTAGATTATACCTCGTGTAGTTAACTCAATAACTGTCATCTGGTCACTAGCAGTGTTCCAACATCACCAATAAACTTTTTTTTTTTTTAAATGAAGGTATATTAAACAGAAAGTAAATGAGAATTTACAAGGTTCTAAACAGAGACATACATTTTTTTGAATTACTGAGTCGTTTCATATGTAACGGCAGTTTTTATTATTTCTAAAATTCGAAGTCGAATCAGTTGTTAACTATGTTTATGTTTAGAAATTGAAATGGGCTGTTATTAATCGTCTCTTTTCTGATAATATTTACTATCACTAAATACAATTGAAAGATCATCACTTAGGATGACATCGAATTGACAATGGAAATAAGCGAATTTGGTGCATTTATTCATGAGTTTCAACTTGGACACTCGGAAGCCCAAGCTGCAAATACAATATCACCGTCTTGGGGGAATGGTGTTATAACGAACAGAACATAGAGCACCATCCTAAAACTAAATTTATTGGTCTCTTTGTCGTGGTCAATGGATAACACATTTCTCCTTTCTGCCCACAGTTGATACCATCACATCCACATCATGGGGTATTGACTGCAGGGGTATTGACATAAGTCAACAAAAACTTATAAAAAAACAATTGTCTAATTGACTTCAGTGTCTAATCGGAAGAACCTATACTCTTAACCGACAACGCTCTCATGCTTCTCAGCCTCTCAATCTCATTTTTCAACCAAGTGAAGAAACTGAACTGGCTGGGTTACGAACTCCTCAACTAAACTCAAAAACACATTTTCAGACTTCAGTTAATCACAAAACTCTGTAGTAGATTTCTGCTTAAGAGACATTTCCGTCTTCTTGTAGGATTCTGTGGTAATGTGTCTGTCAGTAATGATTTTACCCTTAAGTTCGGGTGTCCAGCAAGTGTCATGAAATTGTAATCTTTCTGGATCGTGTCAGTCATGAGTGATTTGTTCAGATCCCTGTGTAATGCTTTAAATAAATATATATAATATAAATTTCTCAGTTCATATCCTTTTGAATCATTCTTTAGGTACTTATCTTACTTTACATTCCTTTATATGGTAACCATTCACAATATTTCGGTTCCTTTCAAGACGACACTTCTTGAGGTCTACATCGGGAAAATTATGAGACCCAAATTATTACTCCTTACATTTTCCCCGGAGGAGAGAAAGAGGTTCGGGACGCGTCTTAGGACCTCTTGAATAATTGATGCCAATTGCCGGGAGGCTTCGGGTAGAAGCGGTAATTAAAAAACCCATCTTGAATATTTCACGGGTTCGGTCGAGGAGTGGAAGAAGGGCGCTCAGTTCTTCATAGATTATTTCAGAATTTTAGATCACCTTTCTCGGATACCTTTTTAAATTCTCAACTCCGGCGATGGACCTGAGAATTTCTTATGAGGGAGAAAATTAAACAATTACTGTCGTTCGATTTTTTTATTAAAAAAATATGAGGTTTTTCAAGATTATTAAATTCGGTTTGTGGTTTGAATTATTGAATAGTGATTATATGGACTATAAATATTTCTTTCTAAAGTTCGGTCAGTTTTTTCGAAATGATTCCACCAATATTTGTTTTTGTTTGATTAAAAATATATATATAATTTTCCCAATGTTCGAGGAAATACCCTACCTCCTAGATATACTTTTGAAGTACGTTTTTATAATTTTTTCAAATATATGATGAATAAATTATCATATCGGCAGGATAGTTATTCTATACAAGCTGCAATAATAATTTATTTAGCCTTTCCAGTAGCTAAATTCCAGTCCCTAAATCCGCGCTTGCTATAGCCTATGTGTTATTCTGATGGATAACCTATATTACTGTAAAGTTTCATCCAAATCCGTTCAGTAGTTTTTGCGTGAAAGAGGGACAAACATACAAACTTTCACATTTATAATATTAGTAAGATTAATACCTCTTGAAATTGTGTCACCTGTGGTTTTTATACTTTTATGCCCAAAATAACTGGTTTGGAGAACGTCAGTTGGACTAAAAAATCCTTGGTTATGCCGTTATGAGGGTATTTAATATGAAAGTGCCTATACTGTGTCATGCACTCGTTAAAGATCCGTATCTTAATTAAACCTGGATATGCAAAATTTATGGCTTCCATTCTAGTATCGTCCGATTAGCCATATCAGCATAAAGTGACGTTAAATAAATAACCAATCAACCTCTTGAAATTTAATTTTTGGAAAGATTTTTCGATTTGAGTTGTTATTTTTATAATCAAAATCAAAGTTTTAAGTTTCATTGATGCGTATTTACTAAAGCAAGTCTTGACGATTCTTGTCATTGTCAAAAGCTTCACCGTTTAGCTATTTTCCATTATTTCAGAAGATTTAGGCTTTGTTTTCTTGGAGTTTTTCAAATACATTCTAATAAAAAAAGAAATTATTTCGATATAGAAAAAATATATTTGCCAATACTTAAAAGTACCACAGAAAACCAGGCTCTCTCCTCAGTATTTGACTAAAGAAGCTGGACAAACGAACAAAGATTTTTCTATAATACCGTGTCATATTTCAATTAATCTAAGACTTAATAGGATTATCGTACCTATGAAGCATTCAATTCTTAAAAAAACTCCAATGCTCATTTTCGTAAATAGTTGACTATTGATAATAGTTATTCCAGAATAATAGTTTATGAAACAAAAACCGGAAGTGCAACAAAGGATGCTCAAACATTTTTTATGGAAGCCCATCGTGTCTCCTTAATGATTCTTTTCCATTAGCCACGCTTCCGTAAAGACATCAGAAGCATTAAGGTACACTCCCATGGGAGGTGACGTCAGAGTGATGAGGGGGTGTATCCGCTATCTCGTTATATAGACATGTTCTTTAATTCAATCATTAAAAAAAATAATTTGATGAGGACATTATATATTTTCCTTCAAGGCCTATGAAACCGTAAAACCCCACAAGTGGTCCTGAATCAAATTAAAAGTAAAAATATCTCCTCTTGTTATTCTTATTACAAGATTAAATTAAAAATAATTAAAAAAATCAAAGTTATAATTATTTTTAAAAAATGGGTAATGATTTTTAACACTGTTTGCTGTACCTTTCGCATTTAAAGGTTTTTATTTTTTTTTAAATAAAAAGCCATTTTTTTAATTTCAAGAAAGTATCAAAATTACTAAAATTAAATATCAATTCTATTGATCAGAAACCTTTTAAAAAAAATAAAATACAAAGCATTCAATGATATTTCTTCATGAAAATTTTCAAAATTTTGTAGCTGAAAGTTTTTTGGAAATAGAGGAATAAGAAGTAAATAATTTATTTTTCGGATGGAGCGTAAATTATTTGTCCCGAGCCCTTGCTCGGCACTCGTTAAAGAGCCCTATCCTAACTATACCTGGATAGGCAACATTTATGACTCCCACTGCTACAGTGTCCGATTAGTTATGCCATCATAATTGGACATTAGTGAAATAAATAAACTAAGAAGTCAAAAATAATTATTTGAGCAATCTTAAATGGCTCCTTTAGTTGAATAATTAACAGTTTTTATTCCTTAATATTGTTTCGCATGGTTATAACAGTCTGGGATGAATCCTTTGAGGTTTGGGACACTCCTAGGGCTGCTCGCCTAGCCTATATAAAGCGGGTATCCAGATTAGAGGGGAAACCTGGCGGCTGAGTGTGATCTAGGAAAAATCACCTCCCCGCACAGCTGTTGTCCAAGATACAGTACAGTCTCTACCAAGTTCTGAACCCAAGACTTATCGTGAGTTGTAGTTGATATGAGTGACAATATATGGAACATTAGGAGTAGCTAAATAAATAGCGTGAGGGGCATTGATCAGGTAGTATAAATGTTCCTTACAGTACCTTTACTCTTAAGAGACAGGACGTAGGCAAGAAGCGGGCAACTCAATATGTAGACTGTCACATCTAGCGAAAAGACTGCCTTTTTTTCATTGTAAGTAGATTTAGAATTTATCTTGTAATAATGAACAAAACACAATAAATATAATATTATTCATTCATTAAATGAAAAAGGATCTTTATTAATAACAGAACTCCTAGTCAGTCAACCTTTGGAGAATAGAGGTAAATATCTCGTAATCATTAATGATATAGAATTAAAATATATCAAGTATAACGATCTCAGGGTGACATCCCATTTTATTATTTAAATATTATTCAGATCACAGTATCTGACTTTTCCTTGATATCATTGCTTAGCATAATGGTATATTTTTTTATATTAAAAATTCATTTATATGATTAGTTTGTTTTAAAATAAAAAAACGATAATAATAATTTATTAAGATAAAACGAGAGGTTTATGAAACAGTATTAGGACAACTATCTGGAAGGAAAAAAACGCGGAAAATGGTGGTGAGAAATGGGTTATTCGGGCGAGAGTATTTTAAGAAATGGAGGAAGAGAGAAGATGGACTGACACCAGATGGAGCGACGATCTGGGCAATGTCCCGGCAAATCGGTCATTACCCGCCAGAACCAAACAACCCCTTTCTTGCTTCCCGCCTATTTATTGTTTAATCCCCCTCACTCCCTCGTCCTATCTCTTTTCTGCCCTAATGTGGTATTTTCCCATTAACGTCTTGTACCATCTTGTGAGGAAATGTGGGCTGAGAAACAGTTTAAATTGTTTCGTACACTCGGAAACATATGCTTGATAATTGTTAATGTTGCTAAGGGATTTCATTATAAATATATTGAAATAGATTTTTAACTTAAAGAGTTTAGAAAAACTCTCGACTGAATATTATTTTTTTATTTTGTATATTTTACACTCATGAAACATACTAACTAAATGTATGAATTTAAATAAACATTTTTCCACTCAAACTTAAACAAACATCCTAGACTCTTATCCTTTATTAAAATACATTCCATGTTAAAATTAATGGGGTATCATGGATACATTACATTACTTATTTCAATCATCTGGGTACATTTACCAGAGATTTCGGCATATTTCACAGCAAATTGAGTAAGCACATGAATGAGTATATAAAAATGAAACTTATGAAAACCATAAGCTCATTGAGGACATTTAAATTTTACAATAGTTATTACATTAAGATTAAACAATTCCTCCACTGAAATGTGTCAAATGAAAGTATAGCGTTTACTGGTTCGAAATATGAAAAATTAATTTTTTTATACGTTATTAGCGTTCCTAGATGGCTGAATGTTGGTATTAATTTCCCAGTTGATTCAATGTGGGTATTAAGGTAATTTTATGATATACGATCCCTCTAATTTATAGTAATATCTATTAAATATTGAGCATTACACATCTATAAAATGTATCCCGAAGTCTTCTAAGGTTAGTTTCAAATCTTTAACAGGTTATTTAAAATGTTATAAATGTTAGAAAACACCTTAAGAGGTTTTGGAACTCAAATGTCTAGCAATATAGTGCACTTATTCGGATCGGATATAATCCGTGGATCTATACCGATTAGAAATATTTGATCCTTCGGCCCAATTTTCACCGGATGGAAGGGTATACAGAATTTAACTGTATGGGATCGACTCTGCTTCTGAATTTTCACGATAGAATATTTATTATAATAATTACTTAGTATTTATTTTTATATATGCATGTTATTTATTTACATAGTATTCTTCCAAATATCTCGCAATATCTATCTCATCCTTCCAGCTTCTTTTTGGCTGTCCTCTTTTCCTTCTTTCTCGTTGCGTTAATATCATTAATAACATTTATTAAGTATATAAATGATCGTGTAAGAGAAGAAGCTAATTGCAATACATAATATTTAGTTGCTTCCTTATCATAAATCAACTGCGGAATTGACTCTCCTAGATGGGATCTTAGTTAATCGACTCCCCAAATGAGATTTCCTTTATCGCGGTGTACTTCCTCGACTCCGTGACCTCCCACCCTAAGGAGTATGGGAACTCGTATAATGAAGTCTAGTTAGCTAAAGATTATAGAGATGCTTCGTTAAACTTATAATGGGAAATAGAAGCTCCTACGGATATTTTTACCAAGTGCTATTAAAGGTTTTTAAATATTTTTAAAATGTAAATTCCTCTACGTCGACAGCTCTTTAAGGCCCATTGCGATTCATGGAGCGATTTGATTCACGTGACACCGATAAGGGCCTTAATAAGACTTTTAACTGCCCTATTAATTAGGACATGGAGCTAATTCAGGATCGAACTCTTGTAGATCTTGATCCTGCGCTGCCTGGAGGCCACGGTGTCTTGTAATATCCCACCGCCATAAAGAAAGTAGTTCACTAACTGGAATTAATGTAGTTATCGTTAGTGGAATTTATTACAACGTACTTATTACGCTAGCTCCGTTGATGGGAAGAGAAGAGAAAACATTTAAGATCCCTCCGTTACGATCCAATCAAACTTTAATTTGAGTTGGTGAACTTAATCTTAGATATATTTACCCCTTGCTTTTATCTAAGCTGGTTTTAACTAAAGATATAAAGAAGGATATAGTTGCCTTACAGTAAAGTATATACGAAGGCGACCTAATATATACGCAAACAATAACTGAAAGATCTATGATTACTGCATACAATACATATAAAAATATACATATAGCATTGCAGGATCACCTGTGGTCTAGCGGATAGCATACGAACCTACAATGCCCAAGATCACGTGTTCGCAGACCAGCAGGTGGACAGTAAAAATCCTTAATTATGCCGTACTTTGGAAGGGATGTAAAATGGGGGCCCGAGCCAGTATGATATCAGGTAGGTACTCGTAAAAGATCCCTAATCTAATTAAACCGGATAGGCAACATTTAGAGCTCCCACTATAGCATCGTCCGATTAGACCTAGCATAAAGTGACGTTAAATGAACAAACAAACAAAAAGTATATTTACGAAACTAAAATTAAGTATTTAAGATATTTATGCAACTATGATTTGGGATGCTTTGTTTATAGAGCTCAGAACGTCTCGAGTTCAATTCCAGCTTTGGCAGATGCAGCATTTAATCATAACCATGGATGGATCATGGAACTAATAACCATGGATGGATCCAGTGGATTCTGCAGAATCTCCTGTGGTTCACCCACTCTCTGTAAAGAAGCTACCTTTAATTGGGAAAAATCTGACCGATGAGAGTGTTGGAACCAATCATCCCCTAGAAACAGTATAGTCTCAACCATGTACTGAGCCAAGAACCTTCATGAGTTGTAATGGTACAATATATTTTTTTTATCACTGGAACCTAAGAGTTAATATTTTTTCCGTAATCGACCTTAAAAACGAAAGTACAATTTTCGAAATGTCCCGGAAAAAGCTTAGTTCAACTTATTCAAAATCGGCTTTAATAATACTTTATTATAATTAATAATTATACATTTATGATCAAATATCAGTGTATTAATAAATTAAATGACTTAGATGATGATTTAAATTATATGCTATAAAAGAGGAACGTTCGTTTCATCCTTATAAAGTTTTCCTTAAAAACTTTCTTCTTATTGGGCTACTGGTGACGAGCGGCAAGAATATCCAGAATGGACAAAGTAAGAAATGCGACCATCAGAGAAAAGATGGAGGCTGAAAGAACCATTCTGGAAGATATTGAGAAAAAACACCTGAAATGATATGGACATTTGAAAAGAATGCCGGAAGGAAGACTGTCCAAAGTATTCTACGTATGGAAAATTTGGGGAACAAGAGGACGAGGAAGACCAAGGAAGACCTGGGATAACGAAGTGAAGTAATCCATGATGGGTCATGGTCTACGGGAAGAATGAACCTTAGATAGGACATTATGGAAGGACGCCATCCAATCACTAGGTTAAGGAAACCCACCATTAGTGGAAACTCCTCTTAAAAAAAAAATGTTATTATTCAATAGGAATAAAGTTTCTTTATTATTTTTGGAAAGTTGCACATTATGTGCACAAGATTATTAAACAGAAATGCACATTTACCAAAAAAAAAAAAAAAAAAAACCCGGGCTATCTATGCTATTTTATAATACTAAGGTGCTTCAGCAAATGCCTAGGAAAGCTCTTGTGTTCCTAACGACAATCTATAATTCAATATTGATAACCACGAAATTCCTTACACAATGGAAATATTCTATTGCTACAATGATTAAAAAACAAGGTAGAGTTATTAGCAACCCTATTAGTTTACTCCCTATTTTTTCTAAAAATTTTGAAAAATTGCTTTATCTCCGATTAATAATGTTACCTACTGACAAAAATACAATCCCTCACCATCAATTCGGTTTTCGAAAATCACACTCGACTACTCAACAATTACACAGAGTAACTGACTACATATCGACAGTACTAGAGCAGAAGTTATATGCAACTGGAGTGTTTCTGGATATCGCCCAAGCATTCGACAAGGGGCTTCTCTTTAAGCTCAAGACAGTACTACCACACACTTATTATCTGATTCTTCTCTCATTCCTTGCAGACAGATTTTTCTCAGTCCGACAGGGCTCAGAGTTATCTTCAATAAGACCGATCTTAGCCGGTGTGCCTCAGGGATCAATACTTGCACCGCTATTGTACATAATATATACATACGAAATTCCACAAAGTCCTAACACACTGATCGCAACCTACGCTGACGATACTGCCATAATCACTAAACATCAAGATGCGACACAGGCCTCACAAAACTTACGACACAACTTACAAAAGGTGAATGAGTGGTGCCAACTTTGGAAAATCAGACTGAACCACGAAAAGCCACAACACATCACTTTTACTCTTAGAGGTGAAACATGCCCTCCCATTTACCTTAATAACTCACCCATCCCACAGAGATACAAAGTACAATACCTTGGACTCACATTTGATATGATAAAGACATGGGGTCCTCACGTTAAGATGAAACGCCAATCACTAAATCACAAACTCAAATTAATGTACTCGCTATTCAGGAAAAAGTCCAAATTTGATTTAAGACAGAAATTAAATACGTACACTTAGTTACTAAAACCAGTTTGGACATATGCATCATAATTTTACGGCATCACTAAACAGACTCACAGAAAACGACTGCAAACTTTTCAGTCAGAAGTACTTAGACTTATCACTATGCACCATGTCATGCACCAGTCAATAACAAAACTTTGCATATGGACCTAAAAATACCAACGGTTAACAAACACATAAGTACTACAAACTCTTTTAAGAAAAACTATACGGACTCCCAAACCCATTGGTACAAAAAAAATGGCCACGATTCTCATGCCTGAGAACACTAGGAGGAGACTAAAAAGGACGTGGATAAGGGATCTATTACAGTAGGAAATTAAAGCAAGCCAATGGAGAGGAACCGCTGGGCACAGTTCTTCGTCATGCCTTCTTTGTCATTCTGTATTTATTTTACTGTCAGCCAATCCGCTGATTGCCAATTACTTGTTTTTGACTGGTGTGGAAGGAAAATATAAAGAGAAAAAAAATTATTAAATGTAAAATAATAGGTAAAAGAAAAACTAAACTACAATAAGAAGTAGCAGTTTTTTTTTGTATGATAACCGTTAATCGAAATAGCGGTGATTATGCGGTGAACTAGATACTGGAACGATGAATGATTTGTTTTCGCTAACCGGAGAAATGCTCACACTTCACAGAAATATCCCGAGCTTGTGTGGCTTTTCCTTAACGACTAATACAATTACTCCCCAGCTGCTTCGTATGTACTCTTCATTCTATCCACTTCCATCGTACTCCATTCTCCTTATGTTTCCAACTCCCTTTCAAATCTGATCATCACACCATTACTTACGCTTTATTCCCATTTTATTTTAGAAAAGAACGTATTTTAAATTTATATTAACTGGCGTTAACGCAATAGAAAAAAAAACTAAAATTTCAAGTGTGAACAATCTACAAGTGTGCACTTTGAAATTGCGGTTATTGCGCCATATGATTCTTGCCCCTTCTAAAAGTAAAAAAAAAATTAGGGAACTATTTATTAGAGCAGGCTGAGATTCTGCCAAAAATTTTTAAAGATATGTTTTCTTTTTTTTTTTATGAAGTTCCAACCATTATGATTTACAGTACATATTTGCATATAACAGAAAATAGAATGTTGCAATAATATATATTATATACTCTATAAACCTCTTTTCATATTTAATAATATTAAAAAAAAAAAATAAGAAGAATAACTGAAATGTTGGTCGAAACGTTGGTTTCTAATAAATAGTATATCTCAATTTAAGGATTTTTTTTACCTCAACCCGGATCATTTTTCCCCTAAAAAAATAATTAATCGGTTTTATCTAGTTTTAGGGTAATAATAAACATCAGCACTTTTTTTTTATGAAAAGAAAACATCTTCGACCTTTTTTCATATAAAATTTGTGCGTGGATTATGAAATATAAATGAACTAAGCTGGTAGATGTTATCATAATTATTTTATTTTTTTCGTAGAGATTTATACAAGAAGATAATTTGTAAATATCAATTATAATAAAAATGACGGGGGAGTAGGTGAATAGGGAGGCCTAGAGAAAGAAGGGCTAACCACTTGACCCAGGCGACAATAGAGGGCAGGCCGGTCGCCTAAGGGCTCGGATAATCTCCGCGTTAAACTTTGAGTAATTTGTCCGTGAACTTTCCGGAAAGGGTTTTGTTAGTAAGGGCTGTTTCAAGAGAGTCCCTTATTGTCGCCCTATAATTGTCCATCGGCCTCCGCCAATAATTTATCAGGGCGGCTAAAAGGGCCGTGAAGGGATTGACAAAATGTCCCCGCTCCAGTCAAGGGTTAACGTCCTAGCGGGGATTTGCTATTTATGGCGGGATTTTTCCCTCCATTTTATTCCCTACTTTCCCCGGAGGCGATAAAAATAAGAGCTTCGGCTTTTAAGGTGACACCGCCTCTAGGATTTGTTATCCCACACATTCCCTCCCCCCCCTTCCTCCCAACCATATACTATATATGATAGTCTGGATCAGATAGCGCATCAGAAACGTTTCATAAAGTATGATAGAAAGTGTTATAAAAAAATATAAACCAGTGTACCATTAACAATCATACAGAATATTTATCATTACAAAACGTAAATAAACCATTGGATCTTGTGGTTAATGAACAATAATTATTATTATCAACTAATAAAATATTTTAATATTGAAGAAAAGAAGCTCAAAAGAAACGCTTTTCCAAAAACAAAATAAAAATACTTGGTAAATAGTTATTTATTTTTATTTAATTTTATGAGGTAGATATGTATTATGTAGTACCCAAGGGTCTTGAATAACATTAATTGACCTTATGTGCATTTAGGGAAGAAAATGGTCAGGGTGGAGATCAACGAATTAATTCTTTAAATAGTGATAAACTATCTATTAGAAACCTGTTTCTGTATTCGAAGTATTCCTGAGGGCTGGATAAACAACTTTCATTATATACAACAAATAAACAAATATATTTCAAATTAAATCCTACAATACTTATAATTGTACAATGCTATCATACATATACGTCTATATTAATATTGATATGTGTTTTAAACTTAACAATATATATTTATATATATATATATATATATATATATATATATATATATATATATATATATATATATATATATATATATTGAAAGATATAACTATAGGCTATTGAAAAAAATGGAGTGCTCAATTATGAATATAGTTGATGAAACCGAGTATATCCTATATTAGTATTTCAGTGATTTGAATAAAAATAGTTTTTCAGTCGTAACTCACTCCTTCATTCGCCCTCTTTTTCATAGGAAAATAAAAAAAAAAATCATGTAAAATGATTGAACCGATATTTAACACATTTCTTAAGCTTGAACCAATGAATAAAGAGAGGACATCAATCAATGTAATCAGACATAAAAATAATATCAGTAATATCCAGAATTTTATTACCTACCATTTAAATTATACAGGCTATTTCACGCCTCAAGGAATAATAAATAAATGATAAAAATAATCTTATTATACCTTAAAATGTAAAGAGGTACGCTAGAGTTTCATTTAAAATAACCCTGATATTATTTTTTACGGACCTAAAGAGTTCGGACCTATTGGCTAAACAAACTGCTTATGAAAAAGAAAAAAAAATCGACTTCTTTATAAGGCACTCGTTGGGACGAGAGGCAATCAAGAAAATTGCGCGATTTTCCCTTATCGCAGGAATTAGCCCCAACCGATCGAGTACTATGGTTAAGGAGTTATTTATAAAACGTGAAAACCTCATTTCACCGCTAAATTTCATTTATAATATTCTCCATGAAAGAGTGGAGATGAAGTCCGTTACTGCCCATGAATTTATGGACCGACAGCCTATAAAGTCCAGCCCAATTATAGGCTATAACTAATAAAGTCGGAATAAAGGTCGGTTAACTCTTGAGAATATTTAATAAAATCATCATTGTTTGTCGTAAAATATTTATAGCCATCTTTATATTTTATTGTTTATTATTCGTCAGATTAATTCAATATTTTCCGACAAGAGCCCTGAATTCTCAATCAGGCATAAAAAGTGGTATTTACAAGTATAATCGTCTATAAAGTTCAGTTGAAAGGCTCGAGTTATAAAATTATAAATAAAAAGTCAGTAGAAAGCCTTCAATGATCGGAATAATGGGACTTTACGTTCTCCCTAGGACACATTGTGGTCAATGCTCAGCTCTAAGTACCCGTTTGTCGCTTGAATAAAGTTACATTTTATGAGATGTATATTTTATATTTTTTAAAAGGATAAGCTGATCCTTCACTTTCGTACAAAATATATATAAATAAATATTTTAAAATAAATTATTTAATCTATTAAATGCCATAAATGGATAAAAGGATTCGCTAAAATGGGGAGAAACCTAAGCCTGATCTAGGCCAAAACTCCAGCCGAGTTTCCCTGGGAGAATAGAAACAGTACAGTCTCTACCGTACACGGGAGGGGGAGGAATTCATGGGTTGTAACGGAACAGGTTTCTTTTTTATATAAGGACAAAAAGAAATGGTAAATTTTTAACCAATTGAACAAATTTTTAAGCACTGAAGCTAGTTTTAGGGGAAGAGAACGAAAGACACTTTTTAAAATATAACATGTAATAAATAATATCTATTCTAAGATTAGACTTTTTATCATTTCCAAAAATTTTCCAACCACAAATTCCAAATTTCTATTTAATTCCATTATTCATTTTAACAAAAACTATTATAACGAATCATTTTAAGATTTTTAACCGTACGCATTAAGTAATAACTAGGGATTTAAAACTCTTAACTTATTGTTAAGTTATAATAATTATTTTTGAAGATTCATTAATTGCATTGGAAAGAAAAAATGATGACCCGCAACACTACAAACTGTAAAGAGTCTTGTGTTCAGATCCTGGAAATGACTATACTGTTCTAAATCCAAAGGTTGTGCAGCGTGGTGATTTGACAGACACCATGCTAGGAAAGCTTAGGGAGGTATCATCTACGAGACTAATAACAAAATATATATATCATATATGCCACAGCCGAAATCTCGAATCCGGTGTCTTTATGCTCAATAACTCAGAACTATACACAATGAGCTATCTTACTTCTCTTGGTAGTTATATATGCTGAATTAAAATCATTTTCACCCGCCGTTAAAGGAGATATTTATCATGTAGTAAAAAGTATATATAATGTATTTGAAAAGTCGAAGTTAAAAAAAAACGTTACTCACTGTCAAGCCACTTGGAGTCGTACTTCATCGTCCTCTTGAAGGCGAACTCCTTCTTGCCGGTGGTGAAGTTGTGGAGGTCTGTCCTGAAGATGACGGTGTCCGCTTTGGTAAACTCTGCGTTGGTGCCGGAGTAGAGCGCAGGGAGGCCGCCAGGATTCCCATTCTCTACCCAGACGGCGGTGCTGTTGTCCGCAGGATCGTAAGGACACTTGGCTATGCCCATTCCTATCCCGGGCACGTACTGGTTCCTTCCGAGGTGGGTCAGGTTAGACTGAAACAGAAAATGAAAACTTGAAATGACCGAAAAATCAATATTCATAAAAAAACATAAGAAGAAGAAAAATACTCATATATGGCCGCCTTTTGGACTAGTAAACGGAAACGCAAAATTCAATGAAATTATTCAATCAGAAAGTTTAAAATATATTCAATTATTTTCCTCTAGTTTTAATTATTTTTCTCTAGGCTTGTGGTACAGCACCGATGGAAATTTTACAGAATCTGAACATTTCTGACATAAATTAGAGGTAATGTAAGGGGTATATTATGTTTAAAAAAAGAAATTATAATTATAATTAATTATAATAAATAAAAGTTTTCAAAATAAACAATTTTATATATCATTTGTATTAGTGATAAAAGATAATTTTAAGTTGTTTTTTATATTTTGAAATATTTTAATGCATACAATTTTTAAATAGCAGTTATATATAAAATACATAATTATATACTACTTATCTTTTAATTCATAGATCAATGTTTAAATCAGTTTATTATTAACATTTGAACAAGGAGGATAGATGATCCCCAAAAAAATATATTTTTAATTTATTTAAATATATTTAAATAAAATTTCTTTGGGCATTAAAAATGCATTGATGAGGTGTCTATACTTGATTTTGCTGATTTTTGGGACATACATATTGTAGAATTATGTATTTTTCTAATTATAATGGTTAATTATACAGATTTTATGACTTATAACTTTTTAAAGTTATATACGTTTTATTATTTTGATGCATACAATTGTTAAAAAGATTTGAAAATGACATCAATTTGTCGAAACGTCATTTTAATAAATTATGAATATACAGACTGGATAATAGGTTTTTTCCCATTTTTTTATGAAAAATTAAAGATTTAGTTCAGTTTTTTACATCGTATTTTTTTTTAAAAAAGATAATTTAATATGAGGGGCTATTTCAGAACCACTATCAACCCCCTACGCCCCAAATATTCATAATTCGTTCTCGTTTCCTCTCTTAATCGTCCGAACGAAGAAAAATTCTAGGGACTTTTTTTCTCTTCCTTTTTTCTCCGCTAGAGGGCGAAAACAATTTTCGTCACGTACTCAATTAAAATTCCCCCGACATCACGGTCTCTAATTATCCCTAATGTACTTTCTTTTTATTTATTTTCCAAGCCTGAAATATTATGAGTCCTCTGGGCATAAAAGTGACAAAAAGCTTATCCGGGTTTCATTAAACCGCGACCCTGTTGAAGAGAGGATGGGGCCAAAATTTCTCATTTCTCTGGACAATTCGTGTGTCATGCCCCGGTAGATGTAGTCATTAACGTAGCGTCATCGCCACTTAAACGCCTGCAGTTGTAGTCATTAACCTAGTGTCATCGCCGCTTAAGCGCCAGGAGATTAGGTATTTGCCACCGACCGTGGTGCTGACGTAATCATCCTGGTTGGGGCCGAGCATGGTAATTGGGTTCGGCACAACAGAGGTTAATCCTCCAGCAACGCGAATCCTATCTCAATGCGCTGATAATATTTCTGATTAAACGTCAAAACATAAATATAAACTTACATAGGATAAGATACAACAGTCAGCCGTTTGGAAAATTTTGTCCAACACAACATCCAAGGCATTGGTCAATTATACTTCGAAATCAGAACTAAAAATTAATTTCTTTTTTTTTGGGGGGGGCACTATTTACCAACTTAAATATATGGGGTCTTTGGGCACTGGGGGGGTCTGCGAACACTGCTGAGGCTCACCCGAGTTTTAATAGGGAAAACACCTAGGGGTTGAGTTTGTTTACTGTCTTAGAACCAGTGTGGTCTCTCCAGTGTACCGAACTGAAGAACTTTCATGTGTTGTATAGGTACAGTTTTTTTTATTTTATTATTTCCAATTTCGTTAACTGAAACTCCCTGGAAATATAAAAAAATGCAACTCTTCCCCTCCAAATTTGTTTTTCTTTTTTTTCTTTTATAGCATAATTGTATTTTTTTAAAGTAGATCAGATATATACTAAATTTAAAATAATAAAACATGTACCTTTATGACAAATTAAGTGTTTTTGGTGCATGGTAAGTAGATTACTGTAACCGAGATCGCCCCAAATTAAGGAAATAAAGTTATGAAGGATTACCGATATTTTTTTTAATTTTTAATCATTTTCATCCACAGCTTCAACTATTGGGGTCTAATAAAACGGAAACCGAACCATTTCATAACGTATTTCAACTTTGCATCCTTAATTATTTTCCCGGAAATTTGTCACTCCATCAAATATTAACAAACGAATTTTCAAAAAAATTCACAGAAACCACTCTCTCCGAAATTATATTTGCACATCACAAGTCAAAACCAATCAGGAAAACAGATTAATTGAGTGAAGGTTGATGTATTTATATTTTCAAGATAAATTTGGGATAGCAAAATAGGAATTCATTTAGAGCAATAAAAAAAACATAACGATAAATAAGCTGATTTTGAGGAGTTCTAAGCTTTCTGGCAACATTCTCTGAATAATAATATTGGAGCAAATATTTAAATTAATTTATAGTTTGTTGTATATGTATATATGCGGTTTGTATATGTGTACTTTACTAGGATGCCTTGTATCGATTTTTAGATCCTCGATTGCTGTTTTATGAAGTTTAAAGCACAAATCCTAAATCTCGGGATTGTTAGACCTTATTAGGGAATTCCTTAACGAGAAGCAATCAACGATGGGATCAAATCAAACAATGAATGTATTGTTGACAGCTCTACAGCACCGATTGTAAATAACCGGGCCAATGGGAGACAGTCTCATTCATTGTTCCTAACCAATAACAGATCCAGGAGCCTCATTAAATTTCCGCGCCAATGGAACGGAATGGAGAGATAAAGGCGGAGCTCTGCTGGCAATCCAAGTCCTCCTACAGGACTTCGCTCCGCTGTTTAATTTAGTAAACTTCACCGGATAATATTAAGACAGTTGCGATATTCCAGTTCGTTCTCTCTTGTTCACTTCATTATACGGTAACCGACCGGGAGGTGGTAACTGCGCGGTCGACGATCGGGGAAATATGGTCGGCAATAGCGGAAAGACAATAACCTCGCTTGTAAACTAGCGGAGGTTATGGCCCCGACAATTATGGAACAGCGAGATAGCTAATTACTTGAGGTCTCTGCGGTTATGGTAAATATTCGTGCAAAGCTCTCCCCGTCGCCGGAAACACTGCCAACTGCTAGCCATTCTCGGGGCATAAACGGACAACTGCCTCCTAAATTATTGACAAGGAGGTAAACTAGAGCAGTAAACACCTGCAATGGTCTCCGCCAGCAACTGCCTTTATGTTCTTCCACTTCCTTCAATATTCTATCCCAAGCAGTTTACTGTCACTGCCGATAGAGCTGTCCACCCACGGGGTGCATTTATTTTTATTTCCGGAATTTATTTTTTTTTATTTTTGTTTAGTATTTCAAGGTTGTGCCTTTTTGTTTCTACCTCCCCTTTGCCAGATTTACACTTATAAAGAACATTTAAATGTAATATATTCAAGACTTTCCCTGTCGAAGAATGATATAAAATATCAATATAGCTAAATTTTAAAAGAATAGCAAAGCTTTCTACACATTTTTCTTCCCTTAAACTACAATGGACTTTGTTCAGAGCAGAGTTATAGAATATTCTAATGGAACTTATTTTTTTGTACCATTTAGTATGATGTTACTTTTTAAAATATCCATATTAAAAGCTCTAATACACTATCAGGTCTACTTTTTTAATTCATTAGGAAAAATAGAAGCTTACGTATTGTCTGACATAAACTTTCAGGAGGAGACTCGAGAGATCTCATAGTCCCATAGCCTTTTTATTTTCAACTTCATGACTTATAAATCGGCAAAACTAAGTAAATCGAATTCGGAAATATCCCAATTTATGTATATATATATAAATGTATAAAATTATAGCGAAAACAAGTGCTGGAAGAATTACATAACAGAAAAATTGTAATAAAATTTAGTAGAAAAATAATTACTGTTCGAAATAAAAGGGATATAAAAATATCAAAATAGCAAAAATCCCCCAAAATAAAGCCTTAAGTTTTTAAAATTCAATTAGTAAGCGTTTCGCGAATTCAGGCACCAACAGAACGAACACCAAAATCAGAACTTTAGAGACTTAAGTTATTTTGGGATTTTTCATACTGCATTACAATTTATTGTCTCTTTAGAAGTATTTTTCATTTTTATTGATAAATGGATTTTGTTGAATGTTATTAAATATGCGCAAGCAAATATACAGATTAGTTTTTGTCATGTTTGTTTTTTAAGGAACCATAGTTAAACGATATTAACAAATGAAATAAATCTATGTCATAGCTATGGTAGATACAAGTTATAGTGTTAGTTCCGATATGTTTTTTTTTTAAATGATAAGAAATCCTTGAAACATCTCCAATTCAGAACCAACCATTTAGAATCAAACTTCTGCAATTCCGAACATCGGAAGGCCCAAGGTCCATAACCTATATGTGTTAATAATAGAACTGATCCGGACTTCAGAACATCCCGAACTATTATGTCATCAACTTTCCTGATCTATTGACTTGTCTCTTAAATATATAATGCTATGTGTGAGCCGCCAGATGTCCGCGAGCCAGAACTGGCAATTAAACACTCTGCTGAAACGTGTGTGTCGATAGGACCGCTTATCAATATTCACCTTTAGTCAAGTTGGAACTCGTAGAAAATTTATATATAGTCTTCCGTTCTAGCTGACCTGAAAACGATAGAGGATAGAAAAAAAAAATTTATTCTGGGACTGATCACTCTTCACAACAATAATTTGATATCAAACAAATAGTTTCACTATTTCATTCAATATTATTTAAAGGAAATCCAACAAAGTCGACTAAAACTCAAATATCCCACTTTGCATGATAACTCAACAAGCTATTAAATATAGACGGAGTGATCTAAATGTTACAATAATAAATCATCCACAGACAATTAGCATAGGATAAGTAGGATTACTATTGGCTTAACAAGATACTTGTGTGAATGTTCGAAATATCAGGGATTCAAACAATTTTCAAATGTATAGCTGGATTTAGTAAGTAAAGATTGTAAAGTCTATTTTTTAATTCAGAAATCGCTTGAAACTTATGATTGCTTAAAAACCCAATAAACCCCTGGAATGACATTACCAAAATATTCTTGATTACATATAAATTTAGTTTAATGAATATGATTGATCACGCTTTGCTCAATTTGCTACGATTCAATTTGCTCATAAATTATACAAATAGATATATGCGATGTGAACAATTTGAGATAAAAAAAAAATATTGAAATTCAAAACAATATTCTAATAATACAAGTAAATAGAATGAATGATAAATAACGGCATGATATTAAGGCAATTATAAAAACTATCCACTGGAAGTATTCAAATAACATGTTCAACTAATAAGATCACGGTACTGTCTTCTTCTCTAACGCCTTGGAGGATTATCGAGAATTTTAGGTCGCTAGGTTCGAAACTAGTGGGCTTGAGAGGGAATAAAGTTTTTCATGAAAGTTCGGGCCATATTAGCAACAAATGGGACATTATGGTCTTTATGTATTATTTTATTGGTAACGTAGTAAGGGGTATTGAGGATTTTACGATGGATTTTGGATTATACGCCACAGGAATGGCTTAGTGGAGTCTCAAAGCTCTATTCCGTAAGTCTAAATAAATCTTATAATGACCATTTATGATTATTCAGTAATTAATTAGGAGCTTAGTAGGTTTGATTAGTAAAAGTCGAATCAGCCTGAAAAGGCTAGTAGTTTCTTGCTGATCTAGTCTAATATGAGGGTTCCAAGTTAAACGTTTGTCAAGATGTGGTCCTAAGTACCGGACCTGCTCTACAGGAATCAATCGGATGTGATTATACGATAGAAAAAAACAGGAAGTCATTGGCTTATGACGAAGGGTAGAGGTGATTTGAAGGGATTAGTTGAGCCTCAAGCTCTTTTCCGTAAAGTCAAAATAGTTAATAATCAAATGTATGAGTATTTTTTTATTTAATTGGGAGTTTAGAGAGTTTGTCTAGGGTTCAATTAGCCTGAAAATGCGAATTTAAGATTTATATATAGTTATAAAGATTGTTTCTAGATTATTTTACTGGAACCTTTTTATACTTCATCATTCTAGTTTTTTATAACGTTTTTTACGTTTTAATTTACTTTTTTTTTTTAATTTAATGAATTTTTCGTATTATATATGTTTTTTGTATTAAAATACCAGCGCCGTTGCGTAGATAGGCCAGGATAGCAGCTCTGATGTGCGGGCTTGGTATGCAGCAAACGGAAGGGGCAGAGCCGCGCTTAGCTACAGGCACCATAACCTGTTCGCTCGAGATCAAAGCCAACGGTTATTGGGCAACTAAGCCTACCTTCAGCTTTTATCGCACGTACTACCTCGACATATTTACACCCGGTTCATTTGCCACGGCATCCTGAACCATCAGCCTCCAGGGCCGATCGAGAGAGTGTCAACAGATCTTTCAGAAAGGAGCCATCTCCACTGGAAGAAAGGGAGGTAATATTTGCCTGTAGGAAGATGTGGGAATACATGTAACGGATGTCAAAAGGAATATATTGACAGAGAGTATGGAAGAAAAAAAATGGAAAAATATAAGAGGCTACACGTGCTTGACTTTATATACCCACGCTAAAAAAAAAAACATTAACAATAATATCTCACATAATCGATACGGATAATTTACAATGTTTATTAGACATTATATCAAACATTATTAGTATATACATGGGATTTTCTGTCATTTAAATTGTGTAAACAAATATATATTTTTTTATTTAATGAAATTTACAACTGTATTATACTAATACAACAAGTAAATAGGATGAATGGTAGATATCTCTCATCTTCCCCCAATTTGACTATTGTAGGCCTTTCTAAAATGCTCGAAGACAGATTAAAGAGAATAATGATTGCTCCCTAAGAATTGTGCTTGGTAATCCGAGGCGATCGCGGGTTTCCCACCTTTATGATGAGTTTAAGAGGCTCTTCCCTCCCTTCCGAATACAATATTTCCTCTGTTCATTCTTATACCAATCCATTTACTCTCAACATCCTTCATATATCTACAGTCTCCTCCAATTCAAATCCTCAGTTCAACACCATAAAACAAGATCCCGCCTTTCCGATCTCTATATACGTTCCAACAGAACTAAAGTATTCGAACGATCCTTTCTCGACCGCTCCACCGCAGTGTGGAACTCATCCGTCATAGCCCCTCACCATGGTCATTTAAATCCTTGCTTTACCAACATCTCCTAGCTTCCCAAAAAAGATGCTCTCTTAGCAAGTTAGTCATTTGCTTAGAATGTAATGCATAGAATAATTTTTTATAATTATTGGTAAATTTTGATTTTTAAATATTTTTACTTTTAAAGATAAAAGATAGGCCCTCAGCCGGGATTCGAACCCGGATCCTCTGTCTTTCCGTGACAGCGCCCTAGCCATTTAAGTCACCAAGGCCGCCTTCCGGCTGAGGATAAATCTTTTCTCTTATCCGATCCCATGTCCTCGTGTTCTTGCAATTTTTGCGATGAATACACTAGAACGAATGTTCTTTGAACATTTATTTAATTTTAGGATCTTATTGACTTACGTCATATTACTATTTATAGTTTTTTAGAATTATTGATCAATTATTTTATTTTCAAATATTTTTATTTTTAAAGAGAAAAGATAGGCCCTCGACCGGGATTCGAACCCGGATCCTCTGGTAATGTAAATGGTAGGGCCCTGTCACGGAAAGAGAAAGGATCCGGGTTCGAATCCCTGCCGAGGGCCTATCTTTTCTCTTTAAAAGTATAGAATAATTCATTGTGTTAGTTAGATTTTGTTTTTTAAGAAGATGTATCACTATAAGCCTTGAAGAGTTGACAAGGGTTGTCCTGGATCATGCTCAACCGCTAGATTTTCTCACTAATTTGGGAACCCAATTGATAGAGGCTGAATGAGCCCTAAGAGGGTCCTTGATCCCATAGATCTATCTCCGGCTGCGAACGGGTTAAATAAAAGTTTGCCGGCAGCGAGATTTTAACCCAGGACCTTCGGCACAACAGCTCATCACCCTACCACTGAGCCACTCCACTCCATTAAACATTACAACAGTTAACTAAATTTTTCAAAATAAAATGTCAAATCAAAAATAAAATTCTTGGGAAGCTATAATTTATCGATGGTTTTCTTCTAGGTAATAATTAATATAAATATCCAATATACTATGCCGAATCACAACTAATATCCCATTATCATTTACGAAAACAAACTTAAAAAAAGAATAAATGACAGAAAAACATTCTTTTGTTATTACCAGAAATAAAAAGCTAAAGAAAACGTGTTTATAGCTGGCCGAACTAGAAGTTACAAAATAATTTTCAATATCTTTAACATAAGTACTATATCTAACGATGAATAAAATAATTCATTTTATCGTAAAAAAACGTGGGGTGCTTTTAAGTATATTTTCATAATGACTCTATTTTTACCAATATCAGATAATTAAAAAAATACCAAAATTTAACATCAAGCAATGTAATTACAATTACATAAATTGTAAAGCAATAGGTAAAATTACCAATATAACATTCTGAAGATCTTGGTCAAGATAATGAGAAAAACATATTAAATTATTTTTGTTTCATCGATCCTTTACATGTTTGTAAAGTTTTAATTAAATTCGATGTTTGGAAGTGGCCGAAAATCATGTTTGAAGATTCCGTTACAAAGCTAATAAAATCATGCTAAGAAAAATTAAGGCAAATGACAGGGGAATTCTATCCTCTAAGAATAACCATATTGATGATTCAACCAGCAATCATTTGTTAGTAGTTTATTCTACGATTGAAAAGACAATTACTATCTAAATAAACATAGGATTCAGCAATAATATACAACAAATCGAAAACAAAAATCGTCTATGCATGCTGCTTATCATGAGAGCGGACATTGAGTACTGTATACTTCACAGGTTACTCAATATGTAACGCGTTACATTAATAATGAAACGGTTACATTGGCAACAAGATGAGATAAGGTTTTATTACTGCCAATAGATTTCGTAGTGATCGATTGTTGATCAGTTTTTTACATGATATATGACGTTCTGATGTGCGTGGCTTCTCTCGTAATTATATAAAACTTGGGTTAAAAATCGATTGATCACGTGAATCGATAAGAAAAAAAGTTAATTGCCCGATTACGTATGCGGAGTAGTTTGGAAAAAAAATAATAGTAGATAAAAACAGTAAACAGTTTACATTCCATAGTTAATGTACTCTATGTAAATATATCATAAAGTAGAAAATCTTGACCTTCTTTTACAAAAATAAATAATAATTGCTTCTGGTTTAATGATAATATAAAAATCATAATATTCTAAATTCATTTTGTGTAATAAAAATTTTAACGGCATCTATCCAATAATATACCCTTTGATTGAAAATGTATTTTAACCCAACCGAATGAGTTAGTTGTAAAATAAATTCTACGCCTACAATTTGAAAGGGCAGTTTAATAAATTCGTATTTCATTTTCAGTTAGGCTACTTTCATATTTTAAAAAAAATTTAGAATATGGCGAATTTTATTGATTAAAATTTTAATCTTAAAAAATATAATTTTTTTTCAGGAATAATAAAACAGGAAAAAATACTCACATATAAGACCCAATCCTTTGGGTTGTGGGCGTTCGTTCCACAGACATAGAGCCTCTCACCATCTCCTATCGGCTGGATGACTCTGATGTGGTTCCGGCAATCGAAATGCTGTAACACAAAAGAGTTTATTAATATAAATAATTATAATAATATATTTATTATTAATGCATAGTTTAAAGAACAAATCAGAGCTAAACATGCAGATTCCTTATGGAACTAAGCACCTGAAGAGGGAGTCTACAAAGATATTCAATACATTACATTTTTTTTATAAGTGTTCAAATATTACAAATATGTTTCTGAAGTTAAACTAAAACATTCCAATGTTAATATTAAATGTGTAAATGAAAGCGTTCATCGTAATAACATATATTAGTACATTCATGGAAATAACTTTACCTTTGAAAAATCAGATGGTAGGCGGAGCTTGATTTTCTAATTAGAACTGACTCTGTAAGAAACCTGTAGGTTTTTCTTGTTACAAAAATAGGAAAAATAGGAAACCAAGGAGGGTTGTAAGTGTAAAAAACATAAGAAGCTGCCAGAAATCTTTATGCAACATAGTTAATTCTTACCAATGGAATTGAACCTACTCACCGTTTGATGCAACCAAATTATCCTTAGCTAAGGATCGATATAAATTAGACTCGACTTATAGAATCGATGTAATAGTCATCAGTGGAGATGGTGTAGCGATATTAATAAGAGAAGAAGTCACAACCGAGAACTGGCGATCTATAATGCAACCGAGTAAACAAATTACTCCTCTTTCTGTATCGATTGTCCCCGGGCCAACTTGTAGTCCCTTGTAGCCTAATTGAAAATGTGATGATAATTCGCCTCAGAAAACGGAATAATAAAACAATGAGAAAGGGTTGAGAAGTAGAGCAGACTAAATAGTGAATAAACGAGATGATAGTTTCAGCTGACAAAATGGAGGATGACTTAGTCAAAACCTTAAGTCTCCCAAGTACAGGAACTGCTTTGGTATAAAACAGTATCTGATTTGGCAGAATGCTACATCTACAACACTTCATCCATGGAACATTCTACAGGAATACTTAAAAAATATCTATTCATCAACATTAATATGTATAATTTTTTTTTACACTGTTATAAGTTTTTTTTTTTTACTTTCAGTTCTTGAATTCAGTCTATTCTTTAAACTTCCTTATGGTGACATTTCGAGACTAAATTATTCTCAATATTACTGCGGGAACGATATTGTTTCAAATCACCATCTCAATAGTATACATTTCGATGTATCTTACTATAAACGTAATCACAGAAAAACCATGCAATGTTCTTGCATGTAAAGGTTCTTGTTTGAAAAGAAATGAAAAAACATTAACATAAGCTGTTAAAAAGATTCAGGTGAAACAATTACAGAATAGTGAACATAATTAATAAAAATAAAAAATAAATAAAGAAGCGAAATAAATCACAACTGAATTAGTGATGACTGAAAAATACCAAACTTAAAGACTTTGTTTTCTTTATATTAAATTGTTTATTAGGAAAAAAAATGTCGGATTCCTTGATTCAATTTTTATATCGATATAAGCATACATTGAAAGAAAAATAGTAGGGATGAAGTTCAAAACTATTCCAATATTCTTACTGACTTTTTGTTTCATCAACACAGTATTGATCTGAATTGACGAGGTCTCCAACTTTTATGTAGGTGCAAAATTTTTTAAATGTCGATAAAATCGTAATATAAAAATTAATAAAAAGAAAAAAATCTATAAGAGCATTGTGATAAAAATTGACCAATTTTATAAAATTACACCTATTGAATAGAATGCTGAATAGATAGAATAGCAAACAGTGACAAGCTAATAGGGATCAACAAAGCGGCCATGTTGTTGCAAGTCAACAATAAAAAATCGTTCTAATCAACCTCTGAAAAGTCCCCACCCCCGTCCCCTCTATCTCTAGTCAACAAATTAATTTATCCGTTGTATTATCGGACTTTGTTGAAGTATTGCGAGCGTTGAACATGACAGCCACTATTGATACAATATAATGAGATGAGCTACATGATGAAGGAATCAATGAAACCAAAACTCAAATGAAACCCTTTGAGCCTAACTCTAATAAAGTGTATGAAACGATATTAAAACCTTAAACAGGATTTATACCATGGCGTGGCTTCAACAGATGATATATAAATATATATGCATATGAAAAAAAACAGAAATATTTATCATATGTACGTTATAAATACAGACGGACGTTTCTCGTTGAACTATTATTATAAGTATTAATTTGTAGTATTTTATGTAAAGTAATTTGCATTAACTTAGATTATTCTTTTATTTCATTTAGGGTCACTTTCTTGAGCTTTTGATTTGTAGTTCAATAGTTGTGCAAGAAAGTCATATGTGATCTCCCATCTAACGATTAATAAATAACTATGACAATATACAGATTGCTAAGAAAGCTCTTGAAATCGGAACCATACCAACCTTTTTATGGCTTATGGTAGATTCCCGATCTGGTAGAGTGGACTGTATTTTACAATATGAATATATATTGAGTTAAAGAGCAGTGAGAAATGGGAAACATTTACTTAATGTTCGTTTGGATGCAATGAAAGAAACTTTGATGCTTATGATTTGTGTATTTCATGATTATTGGTTTGCTGGGTTGAACCTTACTCTCCTGTCTGTCTGCTGAGAGTTTTCTCCTCTTATCATAGATTTAATTATTATTATTATTATTAATATTATTATACTGGCACTATGGTCCTACAATATCCCGAGCCTCCTCCACTACAGCAAACCAATCTCCGTGATCCCCTTTTATTTCTCTCCATTCTTCTAAGCCCAACTTTAAGACCTCCAAATCATCCAGGCATCTGATCTGAGGATGTCCTCTACTTCGCTTGCGGAATCGTTTCTCACAGAGCATCTTCTTCGTTATCCTTTGGTGAGGCATTCTTTCCACGTGTCACAACCATCCAATTATGGCTCTCTTAATCAATGATATCATGCCAGGCTCTCCAAAAAGCACCATCTACTCCTTATTCCTTCTTCTTACTTTTTATTTACAGACTTTAAATAAACTTCTCAGATGAGTCTGGTGGTTGAATCAGTTTTAATAGGCTATATTTCCCAGAGGCAGGCCTAGGTGGGTTAGAGATGATTTTGCCTCAATCGTTTTTAGACATTGCGGTTTGTAAAACTCGATTCCTCCAACGACGATTTAAGAAATCGATTTTCGCCGGATCTCCTCGCATGGGGAACGACGACGGATACACAGCGAACGAAAACACAATTACCCCTTCGTAATGGGAACCGAATTTTCCGATGAAGGGATGCCATGAAATATGTAGCGAGACAGAAGAGCTAGCGTGACAGGAGCGGCTATAAAACCCCCACCACGGGGACAATTCATCAATAAGACAAGGCGGAGGAATCAATGGCGGTTCCTCGGCGCTGTCAACAGCCCCGGGTTCTGGGAGGCATCTCATCCGTGAAGCCAAACACCGCTCCGCCTTATCCCTCCATCAGCCTACTTAAATATTATCCCTGCTCTAGTTACACTGTCCACAGCAGACATGAAAATACAGAATTTTAATAGGAAGAGAGATGGGAGAGCGTTTCCATGATGGAGTAACAAATTATCCTTAAGGACCTGAATATATTCACACCAATATTTATGATTAATAATTAACTCACGAAATAAGAAACAAAATGTATCCGTAATAAGATTTACTCATAAATTAATATTTATAATTCAAAATAATTAAAGCAAATTTATTTTGATAAATATTACACTAGTAGCCCAGGATCCCTGGTACTTTTTTGCACTTGATTGCTATCAAGCTGAATTCTCGTGAATAGCTTCGTTTTGATGAGACGCCCAACAATTTCCTTTGCGAAAATTCTCGATTGTGGTAGCTAACAGAGGTAGCAAGGATAAAATATGTCGATTTGATGATTCTCCAAAATTTAAGGATAACGTTCCACGCAATTTGTAGGACAATATGACTGTTAAATTATATAAATATTAACTAAGTAAAAAAAAAAATCAGCTGGTTAGTAATGATTTTTGATGACCTCGTTATTGATACATGTTGAAACGAAGCTATTCACGAAGATTCAGCTAGATAGTAATCAAGTGCAAAAATGTACCAGGGTTCCTGGACTATAGAATTTATATAGCGACACAAATAAAAAATCGGTCGTATAACTCATACAACCATCAAAACCATGATTTCTTCATCACTTATTAAAACTGCATCAACCATGGCTTCTGAGCATCTTATTGTCCTAATGCTATTCCAATCTCACTAATAGTTTTTCCTGTTTTTCCAAAAATGTAGGTATTTGGCTATTGTCATTTTAGAAATTCGACTGCGATATAGCAAAAAGTTATATAGAACGTTTTATCAATTCCAATTCATATTTTCGTTCTTTTACTTGTATTTAAAGGTCTGGTATTATTATTCCAAAACAAAATTTTTCATTTATATTCAGAAATATTAAGCAGAGTAGGTAGGTTGCTGAGTTCCAAGTACCAAGTTCGAGAAAGGGTGTTGCTGGTAAAGTATTGGTTCTGGCAACAGCAGCAAATCGACTCCTACCCAACCTCTTTAAAGTGCGTACTATTTAATTAGGGAAAATCCTGAGGCTTGAAAGTAATCTCGGCCAATTCATACCTCTGCACAACCAATGGCTTAGTTACAGCACAGTTCCTGCCATATCTTGTACCTCATAACACTCATGGGTCGAAGTATAGGATTATCACGTTTTTCTGAGCTGGTTAGGATAGTATATAATGATATAAGGGCTGTATTTCCTAAAACAATCACGGCTTGCCCGATAAGATAGATCCTTTACGAGGACACCGAGATTGCTTGACCAAGACTGGCAAAGATCAAAATTCATTATTATCATCAAATTTTATTTTATCAGCAACCACGTTTTTACACCTATATAGATATAAATGTTACGAAAAACTGTGATGGATAAATAGGCAAGGAGCCAAATGATTGAAACCAACTTTTTGTGAAGCAGGGGTTCTTGAAACGACGAAACGAGGTTATTTGTTCCTACCTCCTACTTTCTCTACAGTAAAAGTTGTTTACGAAATCACATTTAAACTCCAAACGACTTTCCAAGTTATTGAAAAAAATAATAACTAGATCTGTGTTATGAAGTTTAGGATATTATTGAACATACATGGAAAAGTACAAAGAGTGAGGGGAGAGTGGTCCAAAAATGGCCGACTAAATGGTAGCAGTGCCCTAATAAAACCAATCGAAATAAAAATTACACAATCGATTTGGCCCGAACCAATCGGAAAGGCTTATTCGTCTCCCCTGCCGATAATATATCAGAAGCGGGCTTAGAAAAAGACAGACGGCCTAGTAACGAACCAATGAGCGAGCGATGCGACAGATCTCCTCAGTAATTGGTCCGAAAATGTTGACTTCCTCTGGACAAGGGTCAGAGATAGCGGCCAAATGTAATAAGTTCGCCCCCACCAAGAGCCAAAAACCACTCGAGCCGATTTCAAAGACCCCCCCCCCCTCGCGTCGTCATTGAGGAATAATTCAATTTGTCTAAGTGAGGGGCAGTCCTTCCTCTCAGAGCCAATACTCCGCGCCCTACACCACCCCCATATCACTCCCCTAAAAGGAAAAATAGAAAGAGGAACAAAAAATCTATAATGGAAGATTAGGAATAGAATGCAATGAGCGACTTCTGGGGAGCTTTTGAAAAATATATGACTCAACCCTAACAGACGAAACGGAACCATAACAATAGAAGTAATTGAACGGAAGCATCCCCATAATTGAAACATTACGTAATATTCTAAAAAAACATGTACGTTTATGTATGCATGTTTACATAAATGAATTGGCAGGACAAATCATGGAGATTTTTAACGCGAGATATGGTGTACCTAGAAACATACTTGCGTGAGCGTTCAGTTATTGCCCTACTACCACAATGTTACGAACCATTTAACGGCCCATAGCTCAAAAACCAAACTTTAGGCTCCTGCACCACTGGAACCCATGAAGGATCTTGAATTCATTACGTGGTTCAGACTGCACTGTTTCTTGAACAAAGGTTGTGCAAATAGGTTATTTGCCCTAGATCGCGCTAAACCACCAGATTTTTCTCCTATTTTGGGTACTCAATTTATAGAGAAAGGGTGGGCCCTATATCTCATGGGATCCATCTCCGGCTGCTAATAGATAAAAAAAATATCTGCAAAGCAGTGGGATTTCAGCTCTGGTCCTTCGACACGGCAACTCAGAGTACATATTAGGGTCGAATCATATTGTCCACTTGCAACATATACTAACATTTAAGGAGATTGACTAATTGGTCTAGATTCGTAGATTATGGCTGTTCGGGGTCAATAAGCAAGAGAGAACGTATCGTCGATACAAATGCATCTAATTTAAAAAAAAAAATACATATTTTTCAGATTGATAAATTCAAATTGTTAAATCTAAATACGTAACGAGGAAGAATGGCCCTATCAAAAGGTCGAATATACAATTATTTTGATAATGTTCAAAAGTAAAGTAGAGAATAAATAATTCGTTATTGTCAACATTATTTTTCTGCTGGGATTTTCAAAGTCTAGAATGTTTGGCCTGGTTCGAATAGTTTCAAATTTTTTCCCATGGCAAAGTTTTGAATATGTCATATTCGTGGGTGTTGAAATTTTTTGTAAAACCAATGAGTTGTTTTAAAGCAGACAATCGATTATGGCATATTGGATAGTTAGCAATAGCGAACTTTTGAAACTATTTAATATGGTACAATGAAAACTAAAGAAGATGCTACATTTGATAGATTACGTTATATTCATTATAGAAAAATAATAATAAATTATAAACAATCAAAGTAATGGATGAGTATTTTGACTAATTAAAATACCTCACTTTGATAAAATTCATATAGTGCCATCTATAAGGTACAAAAGCACGTAAAATAGGTTTGACTAAAGTAGACCATTCCTGGACAATTCCTCTGGAGTCCATTTTACATCCTGAAAACCACAACGCAATTCCCAATAGAAGATAAAGTAAGGTCTTCTCCCTAAGCCTCCGGTACACATATAGTAAAACACTGCGGGATAATTGTCAGTACGACTTGTGTATCAGGCAGCGAGTATAAATTTGTTGTCATTACTCTAAAACAAAAATTACCAGGTAATCTAATTTTTTATAATTATAATTTAAATCAATTTTTTATAATATATAATTTTTATAATCTAATTTGTATGTAATATGTAATATACCACCTCCTTTTAGGGATTCCTAGCGCACATAAACCAGACAGTTCGTAAAATCTCATTCCTTTATTTGTGATTAATATTGACAGACAAACCCTTGATAAATTATGACTGGATCCGAAGGTAAGATGGCATTGTAGGCGCGAGTAAAGGGTTTTATTTATTTTATGGAGCGTAATAAACAGGTTTTTATTGACCCTTTGGAGGGATTTTAAAAACAGGGAAGGGTCAATGGCGATTTTACGGAGCTATGAGACAAGGCAGAAACTGGACATTAACATCGGGCGAAGCCTGGCAAATGGCCCAATACGCTCACTATTTCTTCTACAACGGACGGATTCTCTTCGCTAGTGAATTATTTCCATCGGGGTGGTATTTTATCACTTAGAAGTCCGCATTGAAATAAATAATATAAAAGTGTATAAAGATAAGCACATAACAATGTTTGTGATTAATAGAGCCTATCAATAGGTACGAAACAGACAAAAATAATAGGGTCGTTTCATAAGGAAATCTATAACTCAAAGTGCTATTAATGGACTTTTGCAATATAACATAATATTGTAACATATCATTTATTATAACATTATTATTTTAGTTTAAATAATATTTTTATTCTATTCTGAAGAAGACCTACAATGTTTTCTTCCAAATAAATAGCTCAATCCTATTTAATTACTGATTTCTCTATCCTCCAACCGGACCATTTTCTTCTTCTTAATACTTATGATTAAAGATTGTAATTGAAACTGAAATTGAAAGAACGTTGAATGGTATGTCATGAAATATGACCATGGAAAAAGGCGACTTCCGTATAATGTTTTTTAGTTTGAACTTGGTCATTCGGTAGCCCAAGCTGCAAGAAACATTACCACCGCGTTTGGGAAAGGGTGTTCGGTAGCGAAAGGACCATTTGACGCTGATTTGAGAAATTTCCAGCCAGTAACAGAATAATTCATAAATAAATGAATTCATTTCTTCTCTTTACCTAGAGGAGAAACCATCACCCCACATCGTACTGCAGAGATATTGATATATTACAACAAAAATTAAAAAAAAAAAAAAACTTGCATTAGCTTATTGGAATGGAACTGTAATCTTTCACGACGAGGCCAGAGCTCATGTTTCACGACAGACAGTGAAGGAACTAAACGAGCTGAGCTACAAACTCCTCCCACACCCACCTTATTTGTCAGACTAATCTCCAATAGATTTCCACCTATTCAGAAACATGGAGGACTTCCTTAAGGGTAAAGTTTTGGTATTAATCACAAATGCATTTTTAGACTTTATTTCATATGAAACGACCTAATATCATAGGTATATAATATATGAGCATGATCAAGAATAATTATTTTATAATTTCAAAAATATATAAATAACGGAACATTTATTTATAACGGAATGTTGATATATAAACACTACTATTAGTTATATGTTTATATTTCCACATAAATAGGCTGATGATCTAATTACGAAATGTCATGTGAAATGTCGCTTTCTGAGTTACTACTGTCCCAAAAGTTCAACCTTAATGTCAGACGTTCAACTGTCCTGTTTTAGCTGACGATCTGTCACACACATTATCAGATATTTTGATACAGTGTTTCTAAGGATCTTCATTAATTTGGCACATTGCAAATGGACGTGAAATATGAGAAAGATGTGCGATTAATTTAAAAAAGAATAATTATAATTCAAAACTCTCATTAGATTTTTAATTCCATAACTTTCTTATATAATTACCAAGAACCATGACTCGTCCTTCAACCTCCGACGATTTATGTTTCAAAGTGTTTCACACATATTATCATCCACCAAATTATTTCAATCGAGGACAATTAAATTTTCATGAGCAATTTAAGGCGAAAGAGGAAAAGTATAAACTATAAAACATTATTAGACAGAAACAAAAAAATACATTTCATTTTTTGTTTTCAACAATTAAATAATTAATATCATAAAATCTCAGAGATGATCCTCGGTGTTTAAGAGCAGATTCTATCCGTATATAATTTATACGCCAGTATAAAATTTATTTTATGTCATTTAAGTATTGCAATAAAATTAAGAATTATAATCTGCGAAACAATTATGTATTCCTATAGTATAAGCTAATTGCCTTAAAAGATTATTTTCGTGTATGCATAACATACATACATATATGTTTATTTATATTCTCTAAAATTAGTGAGGATGAAATAAGCCTAAAACTGATAAATGATTTTTTTTACAACAGCTGCAAGATAAATTAAAAAAAAAATGTTATATTTCTTACTCATCTGATAAACTCAGAGAGTTTATCAAGAAACAACAGATATTTCAAGTGTCCGAGCTACTATGAATGATTAAAAAAATTGTATAATCTAGAAATATTCCGACAAATGGGATAAATTCCATGAATAAATTAAAACAAGACATTGTTAAGATTTTTATTTAGATAATACTTTTATGGCTGGACATGTATCCTTGTAATGTAATATTTTTTAATTATTATTAATCGTTTGAAATATTGGATTTAATTTTTTTCTGACATAACAAGAGGTCATTTTAAAACCTCTGTATTATATATGTTAATTTAACTTTTTTCTGATCAATTGGCAATACCCGAACTGCATCTATACAAGTCATTAAGGAAAACATATGAACATACTATAAAAATTCCATGAAAAACAATTAGACTATAAACATATACATTGGCATTTATTTATATACGTATATAAATATATATGTTTTAATTAATAAATGTATAAAAAATGCTGATATTTGTGGCAAAGAAACATAAAAGAGTTAAAGAGAGAGGAGTCGAAAATGGCTTGTATATCGATGTTGCTATCGATCACATAATTTCGTTTTTTCCTTCCCTTTTTTTTGGCTGCATTTAATGACGACAAAATAACGCATTGTTTTTATCCGAAGCGATCCGCCATTGTTAAGCACATATTCGAGAGGCTATTAACTGTATACCTCTCTCTTGTTTTTAGCGTCAATTAATTCACCATTTTTTTTTAATCCTGTATAATATATCCACTTTATTATTGTAATTTATCACAACGATAGCAGCTGGAAGATAATATAATTATAACATGAACGAATTGTGAACACATTCAATATATAGGGACAATAAATTCAACAGGAAAATTGGCGAGGTTAAAGACTAAATTTTTTTTAGTTCTAAAATTAGCTTAAAACAAACACCAAATTTTATAGATCTTTTATCACAGAAACATAAGCAAATTATTTTTATAATATACATTAACAAAGTTTAGAACTTCAGATATTGTTTAAATGCAAAATTTGTAATAAAATACTCTTGCTGTTATTATCAAGTAATAAAATAGGCAATTTTAGGAGCTACAAAAATAGGAAAACGCGTTTTTAATTTTTTTCACAAGTATGTTGTGATTATAATACCTAAAGACGTATAGTCCAGGATCCCTGGTACATTTTTGCACTTGATTACTATCAAGCTGTATCTTCGTGAATAAGCAGCAAGGATAAAATATGTCGATTTGACAACATTATCGATACATGTTGATCGATAACGAGGTCATCAAAAATGATTACTAACCAGCTGATTTTTTTTTTTTTTAGTAACTTAATATTTATATAATTTAACAGTCATATTGTCCTACCAATTGCGTGGTACGTTATCGTTAAATTTTGGAGAATCATCAAATCGACATATTTTATCCTTGCTACCTCTGTTAGCTACCACAATCGAGAATTTTCGCAAAGGAAATTGTTGGGCGTCTCATCAAAACGAAGCTATTCACGAAGATTCGGCTTGATAGTAATCAAGTGCAAAAATGTACCAGCGATCCTGGATTAGTACTTTTTTAATGCTTTAAACTATGAAAGAAAAAAATTAAGGTGAAGCGCAATAACAACACATATTTGATTTAAATTATTTAGTTACAAGCCTTTCCAAAAAAAAAAAAAAAAAAAAAATGAAAAAACTCTACCACGACAACTCATCAAGGTTTTGGGTTCAGTACAAAGTCTGTACTATTAAGACAGCGGCTATGCAGGTTGGTGATTTGTCCGCTCCCTAGTTTTTCTTTTTTATAATGTTTTCTCCCTAGTTCCGGGTACTTTATAGCGGCTGGTTGAGCCCCAGGAGGTTCTCCAGCTCCCAATCCTTTCAATAAACGAAACAATTATAGGAGTTGTGGAATTTTATTTTGTACTATATTTAAGGATTACCTTGTTATATAAATACATTCTGGAACAAACTTTATTTAAAAAACAAAAACAAATTAAATAATTCGTAGTAGTGTAATTCTTGATGGTAACAATCCCTGAGCGAAGGGATTCCTTTAGGGGAAGGAACAGCTAAAGAAAACACCTTTTTAAAAAATTAAGATGTAAATCTGTAGGAGTGGCCCCTTAAATAAATTGTCGAGGCGATTTTCACAAGGAACTAGAAGATGAAGATAACAGCTAAATCAACAAAGAGTCGGAAAAAGGAAGAGAGAGAGATGAAGGGAGAGAAAGATAGAGAGAGAGAGAGAGAGAGACGAAAAAAAGACGCTCAAGAGTTAGGAAGGCTGTGGCATTAGGAGCGGAAGTCACTCAATGGAGGGGAAACCAACGGCTACAAATCTTGAGCTTCCGCCTATGTTTACAGCCCTCTCTACGTGTAACCGCTACTTCTTTTATAGTTCTGTTTCCCTCTTCTTCGTTCCCGGTGTTCTCCTGGACTTCCAAGATGTTCCTGGAGGGCGGCGTTTGGAACATGGAAAGCAGGAGGCTGGAGTCATCCATCGTTAAGAAGAGCGGAGAGGGATGGGTTTAACTCCATAATTTTTAAATAATAGCAAAGCCTCACTACTACTATCTTGCATGGTGACTAATTTCTTTAAATTTTTAAAATTTCTTGAATCATATTTACAACTGTAACTTGATGTAATCATAATACATCAAGTAAATAGAATAAAAGATATATAATGACATGAGATTGAGGCAAGTAGGAACTATCCACTGGTAGTAATCGAATAAAAAAAATCAACTGAGCTCCATCAACTTCAAGGGTTGCACTGGTATAGTTTTTTCTTGTCTTTCTGTGCTTATTATTGAGAGATGAATTCCCTTCTTTCTCCTCAATTCTCTCCACTTATGATGCGCCAATGTACCCTAGTAGCTATGATGGTAAAGGAGTAGCGGATGCGGTAAAATTATATTACGACAAGGATTCGAATTTAAAAGGATATTGAATCTTATTCAACTAACATAGGCTCAGGATAATTACTTACATAAATCAGGAAAGAGAGCGTTAGTTTTCTACGACGGATATAAAGGAGAGCTAAGTCAGCGAAGTTTGCCGCAATAGAGTCATCTTATCGTGCACGATAGGAGGCCAAGTTTAATAGTTTCCTCGGAGCTTCGTAAACTTAGCAATGACGAGAGCTGCGCTGATATTGCGATTTATTGAAGGGAGGGTCTCGAGACCATTTCCAGTTAACCTCCAATGGACGAGCGATGTTCGCTATCAATTAGGGCTAAGTACCCACATAAACGAAGCATTCTCCATGTGTTCATAAAGATTAATTAACTACATAAGATAAAATTAAAAAGTAAAATTACCACTAAAATCCATAAAGGTTCTTGGGTTCAGTGCGTGGTAGAGACTGTACTGCTTCAAGGACAACGGTTGTGCAGGGAGGTGCTTTGTCCTCCAAATAAGTGAACCCACATTATAGAGTCTGGTTGAACCCTATGAGGATTGACAGATCCTCCAGGGTTCGTCCACGGCTATTAAAAGATAAAGTAATATATCTACAACAGCCGGATTCGAACCTAGCAAATCTAGCCACTGAACTACACTGCTTCTATTATTAGCGGAATTAGTTAACTGTAAAAAAAATCATAATTTTATCAAATGAAAAAAAAACATTCTTTGTCAATTTCAACAATATATGGTATAAATTGGGTAATCTTAAATTTATTTTGTGCGCAAAATCTGTCTATCTTGTTAATTTTCAATAGGAATAATTTTATTTTGCAGACAGTTAAAATATAATAATTCACTATTCATACGAAGAAGTAGGTTGCACTTCTAAAGTAATTATGAATATTTTTTTAAAAATACAATAGATTAGTAATTAGTAATAAGCAGATTAGTAACCAAACAAAGGATTGAATACTGTAGGTTTAACCATAAATAAAATAAATCTGTATCATATACTAAATGCAAATTCCATAAAGGTTATCGGATTTGGTTTATAGAAAGGATTCTTTTTTTAAAGTAACGGTTGAACAGGAAAGTGATTTGACCAAATTCCCGCCACCCACTTTATGGAGGCTGGTTGAGCCCCAGATGGGTATTTTAAACCCATAGGATCGATTCAGGAATGTTAACAGAATAAAAAAAAATATCTGTCGCAGGTAATGCAGAGATACACCTGCCTTCCACACTAATTTTCTCAATACTAGATATAAATAGTATTAGTGGCCAATGGAAAATAGTTATAGAGTTTTTTTTTTTTCCAAAAATCGGGTAATAAGAAGGACAATCCTTTTAATACTTAACGATCCAATTACACCGGACTTAATCCAAAACTTCATTAATGAAGTATCATTATAATCGATATGAGTCAGATATTCATAGCTAAGACCACTCGGGGATTGGCACAATACATGATGGTGGGGTGCAATTATTTCCCGTATTATTTTTCAATCAGATTTGCAATTACACAACCGAGGATTGAATGCCGTTGACACGTCGATGAGTCGATTTATAGGACACTAATCGATATTGATTTAATTCCATAGAAAACTTGATTGATGTATTCAATAATGAATTGGCTTTGATCTTCCATTTCCTTTCATTGGGATATCCCTGACCCTCCCCCCCCATTCGTAAATTACTCCGTTTATCCACTTTTGCAGGAATCTCATTCTATTCCAGCAATAATCCGGCAATAGGGACTCCGGAATTCGGAGAGAAATGGTAGGAAGGGGATTCGTTCATTTCACTTTCGTTTATATAATATTGATACGTTAGGGACGATTTAATTACAAAAACATTGTATTATATATTATTATTAAATCAACGTTATAAACAGTACAGTAAAAGTATAATAAATTATTGTTGTACATGCATTTACGAATTTCTAAAATAAATTTTCTGGTTATTATAGAAATGAAAAAAAATATTGAAATTGAAACTGTAAATCTCCAATAAAGAAATAATTCACAATTTTTTATTATTTTTGTGTGTATTTAAAGCCATATTTCTAAATTGAATGTTTCGTCAGACAATTTTGATAAAAGATATCAAGTAATATTCAATTATGGTAATTCTATCTATAATAAAATTTCCCAAATATCGTTTTAACTCTGAGGCTTAAAGGGGGAGAAGCGAGCAAAAGCTGAAATAAGAGACAAATAAAATAAAAAAAGTGTCCATTGGCAGGGAAATATAAGAAAGTTTATTCCAGGGGGAGGATCCTATTGACGGCGAGCCCTGGACTATAAAAGATTCATCTGGCGGGAATGGACGTGTCCCGGACGATCTGGGAGGCCGTTCCGCCGAAGTGGAAGCCGGAGCCAATATAGCCTAGTAAGCTGGCCCAAGGCCAAGCCTTCATATCCATACTGGCCCCTACATTCTCCCTCCCTTCCTATTTATCCTTCTGTTTAGGGCCGCTATATTAATTTTTTTATGCGTCTTCGGGCGATCCTCGATTGCCACTAATCCTGTAAAGGACTCAGAAGACACGGGCTCCGCCGCCGCCTTGACTACTCCATGATACTTTTATTCCTTTACGATCTAGCAGGAATTTATAAAGTCCAATAACAACCCGAGTGGATTTGTTTGATTTAGACAGGTGAAAGAAAATCTTAAAAAATAAACAACTACATAATATAATAGTCGAACATACAAAGTGTTATAATAGTACTGTTTCATTAAATGGGTAATAATAGTATATGTACTTATAATAATAGTAATACTGATGGGTAAAATCCGTAATGTTTCCGTACCAACGACTGCTTAACCGCTAGATTAATCATAATGAAACGTAACCACTTTGTAGAGGCTTGGTTAGCACCTGAAGAGTCACTTTTAATATTTATTTATTTATTTAAATTTATTAATTTTATACATAAAATATGAATATAAATTTTATTCACAATTTATATTTATATGTTATGCCATACTTCGGAGAGGCCATAAAGAGGGGGTTCCAAGACAGAGCGATTTGAGGTAAGAGTTTAAGATCCCTCTCCTAATAATATCTAGATAGGGAAAATTGACGTTAAATGAATAAAAAACAACAAGGTTATAAGTTCTGAAGTTCTGAAGAGAGAGGAAGTCAGAAGCAAACTGCATTTTCGAAATCTATTTTGGAAATCAGTTCCAGATTGCACGCATCTCATACACCACGCCCTATCCCTCGGGACCAAGGAGCACTCCAAGTAACTAGCCAGGACCGGATTGCGGCCGAAGTGGAGGAGTGCGGGGGGAAACAATTCGATAACGGCCCCACTAGCCGGTGGGGGAGTGGGGACAAAAAACGGCCCGTGGGACCTACGGCAAGGGGCAATTGTCCCGATTAGACGGCCCGGTAAATAAAGGGGTGCCAACAGGCCGGTGCCAAATCCCCCCGAGTGGCCGGATAAATAGAATCCGGAGTGGAATTCTTGGCAGGGAGCCATCCCTTGTACCTGTACTCCACCGCCCCCTGTACTCTGTGCCCCTCGAGGTACCCCGCCCTTGTCCCGCGAAATATCATTCTATATAAAACGGATACAGTAACGTTCTCCTTATAATATAGCTCAGTTATATAGTTTGAATTCTGTAATCTATATCTGTGCCCCAGAGGTAAACCATTTCCACAAAACAGATAACATTTCAGGTAAATTGTCGTAAATAAATAACATGATTATTGTACAACAGGACAACGGTTGTACAGAGAGGTGATTTGTCCGAGATAACACTCAACCAAGGTTTTCTCCCCCAGAGTAGATCAGCTTGAACTATATCGTCACCTACTCCCCCATACTCGGTCCCAAGTACAAATCCAGCTGTAGCAGATAAATAATTTAATTTGTTAACACACACAATAATTAAGAGAAACAATAAAATCTCTACCACGTACTGAACTCAAGATATTTCATGGATTGTATTAGTACAGACTTTTTAAAATTTTCTAACTTTTAGTATTAATTTCTATTTAGCATTAATATATTATTCAACACCGCCTAATATTATTCAAGTGATTCCTAAGATTTACGAAATCCTAAGATGTTCAAAAGCGCTGTGCCGACTGGAAACCGTCTGAGGAGTAGACCGTGGCGTAGGTGGAAAAATCGCGTTGAGAGAGTGATCTTGCTGATTCGGGTTCGGGTAGTTGTCCTTAGACTGAAGTTTGTAAGGAGAGATTGGAGATATAGGAATCGCCCCTTCGCGTACACTAAACCTTATAATTATTAGCATAAATAAACAATAAATAAAAAATAATAATAACTGAATACTTCTAACTGGGTGAAGAATAATAGAATAGAAATATATCTTTCCATATTGAAAACGAAATTATTCCAGGAAGAGAAATTATTGTTTAGTGTTACTATAAGATGAATATTTACGATAGAGAAAATCCTGAACGAGACAGGTATTGTTTGGGATATTGAACAAGAGAACAAAAACCAATATCCTATAAGGAAGACTTATCCTTGCGAGGGAAGAACCTATATACACTTATTTGCTGTCTGAATTTATTTCACTCTATCTCTTGACCAAGTTTCCTCCCCTCTACTATAGTAAAGTTTAATTGCAAATTGTGAAATATTCAGAGAATCAATTTTTTTTCTAGTGAAAACTTCTTTAGCCACGTTTAGCGACTTTTGGTAGATGATAAACTTGTGGGTTCGCGTCAGGAACATGCTCGAGACTGGTGACACCTAGCGGCCTGTGTATGAGTTACACAATTCCTTTTAATTAAATGAAATTCCATTGAAACAAAAATAATTATATTTATCCAAAAAGTTGTGCAAATTGATGTAATAATTTAAAACATCTACTAGTTGAACTTTTTGGTTCCCCAAAAAAATTATATTTGTAATCCTTAAATGTCATTGATGTAATGGTCGAAAGTACAAATCTGCCCTGTTTAGGAAGAAAGCCTTAACTCCACTTCACTTGAAATTGAGATATTCAATAAAACGTAATATATACTTTTTCACACCCTTTTTTCTGTGAAGTGTACATTTAAAGGGTCAAATAATTTGATATAAAAAATAAAAAAAACAGTTTTAGTTTACAAAAAAAAAAAAATCGATTTTGGCTTTTTTTAGGTATAAAATGGGACTTAAGGTCCTGTTATCTCCAAACAGGAGTGCAAATCGTAACATAACTCCCATGTTGGCTCATAATATATTTTTGTTGATAGGCTAATTAATGAATTTATAAGACTGATAAATAATTTCTTATTAAATACAGAATATAGAAAACCACCTACAAAACCGTAATTTGACCTTAACTCAATTTTCATTTTTTTTTTGGACTTAAGGCCTTTTTTCCTAGGGCAGAAATGATCTAAGTACTGATGAATTTAAGGATGATAATAATGCTAAAAATGAAAATAAAATCTTTTTTTTTTATTTGGCGTTACTGCCCTTGAAGGGCATGAGCCTCATCACAGATCGCAGGCCAGGCTGTTCTATCAGCCGCAACCGCGCTCCATCCTCTCACTCCAAGTTGTCGCAGATCCGCTTCAACATCGTCTAACCACCTCATACTAGGACGTCCACATCTTCGAGTACCACCTGGCTTTCAAAAAGCAGCTTCCTTGTTAGACCATTTCCTTCCATGCGCTCCACATGCTCGAGCCACCTTATTCTCCCCTTTTGTTTGTTTGTTTTCTTGGGTTTAGGGGCGTAAAACATCTAGGTCATCAACGCCCGTTGGTTATTAAGTTATGGTAACCCACCTATCTGGGCCCGAGAAAGAACGAAGCGAGAGGTGCGCCCAGACCCGAGGGGGCAGGCCGAAGTCCAGAAGGCGCCCAAGTCCCACAAGTCAAGTGGTGGTTATATTGTTATTTATGACACGAAGATTGGTCGGAGGATGTGGATAAAAACCATGTTAACCACCCAGCATTCTCCCCTTTTTTATAACGCTTATTATATCCGGCTGATCATATAATGCTCTCAAATCTTCATTTTTTCTAATTTTCCACTGTCCCTCATAGTAGATTGGACCATATATTTTTCTGAGCATTTTTCTTCTTTTTTAGAAAATAAAATCTACGTAAACACAAATACAAGGTACGTCTATCAATATAAAGTCCCACTAAATGAAAGGTTAAGTCGATTTTGTTCATAAAGATTTAACTGTATTGAGAGAAGCGGAATCGTTTCATTCTCCTAGTTTTTGGCTTGAAAAGGAGTTGTAATATAAGCAATAACTCCTTTTCAAGCTAATACCGGACTTAGACTAAGTCCCTTATTCATTGAGATAATGACAGGATTCTGCTTCCCTAAGTACAAGAAACACGTTTTGAAGGAAAATCGGCTTAACCAATTATTCACCAGGGCTGTAAAAATAATATAGCTATATACTAATTATTATTTCAATTAAATTGTTGAATTTAATATTTTGTATTGAGCTTAAGTAGCTCATCATATGTTTTGTTCATTAAACAGACTACTTGAAATTTTATATAATTATTGTTCGGAGTGTTAATATATGTGAAAACTAGACTAATGTTAATAATTCAAATTTACTAATTTTAAATTTAAATAATTCAGACTGTAGTTGATTTAGAAATTTTAAAAAAACTAGCACACTTACTCCAAAGTCTTAAATTTTCACTTCTGTCCTCATGATTGCCTATTTACTTTGCTAAACTTCTAATTAGCTATGATATCCAATTAATCTGATAATTATTAAGACATAGAATAGACTAATAAATCTGCAATAAAGGCCCTTCCATATCAGCGACTTTATTGGAGGCTTAACCCTTCGGTCGAACCGAGGATTAACCGAGACATAAACTTTATAGGCGCCCTTTCCCTCTAGTTGAAATTAAACTTACTCTTGCCAATTATACTAACCTCCCCTTCCGCGTTCCCCCGAGCCAATAAATGCTAAGCAAATGACGTTCAGTTTTTCCCTCCGAGAGATGGAAATTGGGGCCCTTTAGGGGAACGATTCCCCCCTCCGACGTTCATAACGATTCCGGGAGCAAACCTGTTCAGGTTTGTTCCAAGTAATTCTGATGGCACTGTTTAGATAATTCAAACGGTCTTACATCTTCATTTAATATATGATTGATTCAATTTGGTAAAAATTATATTGTAAAGCTAAAAAATGGTTGAGAGAGTGTGTGTATTTAAGCAGAACTTCATACACACATTGTCTAAATAGACATCAGAAAAATAATCTTTTTCCTTCTTCTACCGTTGTGCAGTGTGAGAATCCTGCTTATCCTGGTGTAGGGTCTGACCAAATATCTCTTTCCTGAACCAAATTGCTCCTTCTGTTCCAGTCTATTCCTAGCTTCCTGAATTCCTACCAGGATAGGCGAGGCCTTCCTCTGGGCCTTTTTCCTTCGATTCGGGTCTCGTAAGTCTTCCTGTTGATTTTTTCAATAGTCTCAGCTGGTTTAACGTCGAGATTAGTCCGTGTGGTGGAGTTCCGCATCCTATTTCTCCGTTTCTTCGTTCCTAATTTTCAGAGACACCTCATTCAGATAGCTTGGATCTCCAGAGCTTTGAGGTGAGAGCCCACAATTCCGAACATGGGATAGAAATAGGGTATCATTGTCACCCCTCTTCTTCCCAGGAAACCTTGTCGGACAATATCAAACCTTTTTCAAGATGGACACTCAACATATTTAAAACTCTCGACCAATTCAAACCTCTATCCTCCAATCCTCAGTACTCTCATTACCCTTCGAGTTTTTTCCCTATTAAAATGGCTTAGCCTTCATCGGATTAATTTTCGTTTTTATTCAAGAGTAAATTTATGTTACCTTGTAGGCCTCCCAGACAGAAATATTTATTTTAATTTTCCAACACTTGTAAGCGATGCATTGCCTGAGTCAATGTTGCGTCCGAACACGTGCAGGGGCAATTCTGTTCGAATTATACAACAACAAATTAATGTAACTCATCCAAGCGAAAACGTAATTCCACGCTGTCATATCACTAATTTCAAATATTACGACCATAATGATGTTTCTTTACGAAGGGAATGGGATGTGCCATGTTCGGATGAGATGGCTGATATTGAAAAAAGGTAAAAGAAAGTGTGATCCATTAATTATAATAGATTTTACTATAACAATGATCGAATAGAAACAAAAATAAATTACTAAAAAAAAAAAAAACTAACCACACCTGGCCTGATGCGAGTGTGACACCTGTAATAGGCAAGGCTAGTCAGTCACGGTCGGCTCGGAGTAATAATGTTATTTGTATGCGGCTATCATTCATGATGGAGCTAGTTCTTATCGTGAGTCGCCCCGGGGAGGAGGCATAAGTTAATTGGAGGAAGAGGTAGGAGAAGGAATGAGATGTACCGGGGGAAAGAGGGAATTAAAAAAAAAATCCGAAGAAGAAGAATAAGAAAAAGAAGGCGTGATTTAAGAACTAAGTCACGATCCGTCCGTAACTTCACGGACAGGTTTCGGATTAGTGGTTGGTAGCAAAAGGTTCAACGCCAAACTCTATACGGCTTGGAGCATTCGGGATTATTAAAATAATTTTCTTCTAAATCATAATATATTTATTTATTATATTATTATTTATTTTCTTATTATAAATATGTACTTTAAATAACAATCAATAGTAAGTAAAAATGAATTAATAAAAGTGATTATGAACATAACATATTTATGTTCAAAAATCAGGTAAAAAAACATAACTGTGTAAAATGACAGAATAAGGGTGACCCAAGAAGTAGAAACATAGACATTGACACATTTTGCTACTAATTACAAAAACTTTATAAAAATATTATAAATGTAGAACCGAATTTTTTAACCGAAATATTGAAAGCATCTAATAATATCAGTATTATTTTAAACAAAAACCGGTGACAGCCTCTGTGCTCTAGATTGGCCATTTAATACAAGAAAAGACAAATCAAATTGGACAACTATTTAAAAAAATTGATTTATCAAGTGAATGGAAATAAGTACATAAAGTAACAAAAAATTCAGCTAAGTCAACTTACAGAGAACAATAACAAGATCAATAAAGTAGTAAGATGTAATGCCATCGAACGTGGTGAAAATGTACATATAACACTGAAAATGGGTTGGATGAATGAATAAGAAAAACATTAAAAATAATAAAGAACTCTCGAATTTTAAGTAAATATCTTCTTTCGCAACAGCCTGTTATGCCTTTCCCGGCAGGAGAGCGTTTTGCCATGTTAGTGTGTCAGTTCTTTGTCGTGATAAAGACCGTTATTTCAGTTCTTGTACTCGTTTTTTCTAGACAACTCCAAAACAAAAGCAAGTGTAAAATGTTTAAGTGAAATTGCTTCTATTTAATTAAAATTTATGAAGGGATAAGAATGGAAAAATTCGCAAACCTAAAGCTTTAAGCGAAACAAAATAATAATAATTTAATGGGAGTAAAATCTTGAGGCCCAGATCAGTTTATTCTTATATCTGTTAATCTAAAATAAACTAATCGGATCATAGTCTGATTACCGAATTAGAACTATTAAAGCATAATGTCTATTTCATGAAGGAAAATTGACGTTCAAGTCGAAAATCGGAAACCATCAAGAGAATAATGCAGAGTGACCATTTCGCGGATTGGAGTCCCGCTCATCCCACGTTTCGCGTGACTCTTGAAGTACCCTGTCCTCATCTACTCGAAGCAGTCATCTTCTTGCTAATACAACCCGGACGATCCTGGGTCGTGTCGCCACACTTAAGGCCAATCGGAGGAATGCCTCCAGAAAATTCAGTCCATTCTGGATATTGCCACTCGGACTAAATGGAATCCGATCGCAATGCCTTCGGAGGAAATGGAAAATGCTTCGTCGGGCTAAGATGTTCCTAAAACATGGCATGAGCGGAAAATAGAAGCTATCAGTTCAGCGATACGTAACTAATTCGAAATAAATAAATTGTAAAAACGAAAAGGTAGCTGTTCATACAAAATTAAAATAGATGAAACGTTTATTCACGACTAAGACAGAATACATAACAAATTATTATAAACTTACTTATTTTAATCAGAGAGAGAAACTATAGCGTCAGAACTTACCGTACAAGACTTATAAAAATATCACTGAATGTCTCGAATATACACATTCAAGATGATAGGAAAAATAAATATAAAAATCTAACAAACGTTTGGCGTTTCTTTAACTTTAATGGCCTCGTATATAACTTAGTTTCATTATTTATAACAAAAGTTATATTAATATTTTGAGGAAACAGTAATTATTTTTTTCCAGTCATGTGATTTACCGTACTGCTATCAGTAAAAGTAAATTAAAAAAAAAATCCCTTATTGAACTTCCATATTAGAAGATCCTTTAGACCTCTGTAAAATCACATTTTAATATTCCATATTTACCCTGTGAATGTTATAAACTCTATATTATGACTCTATATACCTTTTGAAATATACAATATAGCTATTTCCGACAGTGGTCTCGTATCTTCGTGACTGAGTATTCAACGACATCAATTGTACATTCCTCAATAGATCAGGTTTCGTGAAGATTGATAACATTAAGAGGCTTAGTTCTATTGTAAAATTGTCATTATTACTATTGCATGAATTTATCATTCCAGATTTCTCTATATCTGATATGAACCGTCACAGCGTCTGCCAAATTTTGAAGGATACAAAAACAAATTACTTAACTTCTTTTCCAAAATTATACTCGAAGAAATGTCTTAGTAATATAATAAAACATAATAATCAGTTAAATTGGATTTACTATGGTTTACACTAGGCCAATTATTTTCACTAAATCCTAGATTTGAGCTAATTATATTGCCTCTATATTGTATCTGATACATATGCTTATGGTAAATGGTTCGAATCCGGCAGTGATAGGTAAATTATTTGATCTGTTAACAGCTAAAGATGAACTTGTGGTATCTACACATCCTCCTTCAGTGAGTACACTTAATAACCCAGTAGTTGAGCGTGATCTCCGACAAATCACCCCCTGCACAACCGTTGTCTAAGAAACTGAACCGTTTCTACCATTTACTGAACCCAAGATCCTTCATGGGCCGTTTTTTTTGTGTTTTTTTTTAGTTCAAGGAGTAGGTGTCGTGTCTTGGTTGGTGATACATAAATTATTGGTAATAGTAATACATTATTTGAACATTAACTATTAACTATATATAGCATGGGAATATTTATGTTATGGTATTAAAAATGGCGCAGTATTGCTTATTCAATATCCAAAGGCAATGTTTACTCTCCGAGGGACCTATAATGAAGGGAGTTCTTCTTAGGAGGGAGCTTCTTTCGCGGTTCAAAGGACTTCTTAACAGGCCATAAAGGAGCTCATTAATTAATTAACAGGCGATAAAGGAGACTTTATTAATAAAGTGACAGGCTATAAAGGACTTTATTAATAGACTCACCTACAGCCTAAGGACAATACTAAGCCAGCGGTTTCTGATTAACGGGGAAAATGTATCATCTCCACAGTTTGCTTCAAACAGTTAGAGAGAGTCTATCTTGGAGATGGGTCTTAGAATTTACTATCTCTAATTACTAAGCATTATTTATATTAGTTTCTATATATTTATTTGGATAATCTAAAAACAAGTATTATAAGGATTAATGTACTTGTCATAACAGAAAATAATTATTATTAAATATCGTCATAACCCAAACCTTTATTACCGACCTAAGCTCCCATAAAGGAGGTTTTACATTAAAATTGCCCATAATTTTTATAATCCAATAAAATATAAAGTACTGGCCATAGAGCCTCTGAACTAGAGTGGATATTCATGCAAATACACTGCCATTTAATACTCACATCCTTTTTTAATCTGCTAAATAATGATCTCTACTCTCCATCTTAGATGTCTCTTTTAATCTTTTGTTATTAATGCATGACCGAATCATCAATATTATATAGTCAAAAGAAAAATAATCGAATGTATATTTGAATTATCCAAAGAAATATAAGTATATATAATATGTTAAGACCGTGGAAAAAATCCCAACGAAAAGCCATTTAGTCTCCAAGCTAAAACAGATAATTTCAATTTCTGTTTTTAGTTTGGAGAATAAATGGCTTTTCGTTGGGATTTTTTCCACGGTCTTAACATTTATGTAAGGTCTCTTTTCATTTTTCAATATTTATATATTTTGTGGAATAAACATAAATCCACTGGTGTCTTGATAATGTTGTTTTTCTTTTCATTACAATCTTACTTTCATTTTTTCATATGGTTTTTGTCTTATATTTTGGTGTTGTTTACAATTATTTATTTTTTCCTGGTTGTGCTTTTTGTAGTTTGGTGAGTATATGTTGAATTTTCAAATTCTCCAGTATTTATCAGCTATTTTCATCTAACCTTACCCAGCCGGGGTCGAGTAAACTTCCTTATGATTCATTAGATTTGGAGGGATTTTTTCCACGGTCTTAACATTTATGTAAGGTCTCTTTTCATTTTTCAATATTTATAGATAATATTTATATAAATTAGGCTTTTTAAAATCGGTGATTCTAGAATAATAATTTCTAAACATTCTTAGAGACGAAGGTGTGCCTATAGGTGTGAATACATGACTGAAATTATAGGAAACGATTTAATTGTTATTATTTTTTGAAAAAATGAATAATAAGGGTGCGATCACTGTAGGATCCCCTGTGGTGTAGTGGTTAGCCTAATAACCTCTTATACCCAAGGTCGGGGTTTCGTAGCCCAGCAGACGTCCCGAGGATTTTTTAAGAGTAAAAAATGCCGTTCTTCAGAGGCGACGTAAAAAATGGGTGCCTGGTACTCGTTAAAGATCCTGATTCTAATTTTACCTGGATTTTTAGGGTAACCATTGTATAAGCGACCTATTAGCCATAAGATTAGTTGGATGAGATCTATTAGATAAATAGAAGGTAAATGAATAAACAATAAATGGAAGGTTTAATAAATGTGACGTAGATTCATTGATAATAGAAAGAGATACCTGTTGATGTTTCGACTACATGACTTTTAGAGTGAGACATGTACGATAAGTATTTCTGTTAGATATTTATTATATCAATTCTGTTTAAATATACCTGGATAGGCAAAATTTAGGACTCCAATCTGTAGCTGCCATTATTAGTGCTTAGGTATTTTATTTTGGACGAATTTAGAATCGGATAGAATATTGACTGCAATCTTCTTTTCTTGTGGTCCCAAGGCTGTTCAAAACTAAAATTAATTTAAATGAGGAACTGTATGAGAGAGATCCTTGAATATTAAAGAATGCAGAGAACACTCCTAGAACGAGGTGTTTGACTCCTGGAAGCGGACGTGGCCCGGACTGGAGATGAAGACCTGGTTCTTCGAGAAGTCCTCCCCAGCGAAGAGCCATCCCATTAAGGAGGTGATCCGGGGGTAAATGTTTGATCAGGAGGGTCCTTGACTGGCAGCCCCGCCGGGTATGAATACTGCAGAGGGACTATACGTGACATGGTGAACCCGGCCATCCATCTCTGCCCGCTGTCCATTAATATATAATCTTTCTTCAGTTTTACAATGCTCCATCCTATCCCTTCCTCTCTTCCAATCCTTTATACCTTCTCGTCTTCCCGTGCCTTCATAATGTTTGTTCATTTAACGTCACTTTATGCTAATCGGCCGATGCTAAAATGAGAATTCTAATTTTGCCTATCCAGGCATAATTAGGATAGGGATTTTTAACGAGTAACTGACATCGTATAGGCTCGTGGCTCCCGTTTTACGTTCCTTTCAAAGGACTGCATAACCAAGGACTTTTTACTCCCTTTTAGAAAATCATAGGGCCTCCTATGGGTACACCAATGACACTTGGCTTTATCCCTTCTCATCCATAAAAGATAACGAATTCAAAGAACGCCCAGTGCATTTTTTGGGTTTTACACCTCATTTTGCATATAATATCTTATGATTTAATATAAATAAACTTGGCAAAATGTATTCCTCCGACAAACGCTTGATTACACCCTTCCAGCCTTGAGGAGGGTGTAATCCATTACACTTTTATCCATAAAAATAGTTTAATACCGTTAAAATAAAATCGATTAGGAATTAATATTGTTTACATATAAAGGTTTAAAGATTAGTCATTCGAAAAACAATTTAAGTTTCAGAAAATTCCTATTTTTTTCAAACCCAGCATTTTTTTCCACAATTCTCCAACATGAGAGAAACACAATTTAAACTTTCGGGTTGATGGACATTATCTTTTTTTTTTTTTGAGATACCGATAAAAGATTTAATTGTTTTTCTAAGTTAGTTTAATTTAATCTAATTCTAGAGATATCAGATATCATTAACCTGCACTTCCAAAATTAACCAGATATATAATAATAGTTATCTTTTTCTTCATAATGTGCTTTTCCAGTGTCGAAGTTTGCGATTGGCATAACAAGAAAAAAATTGCGAAAGTTATTTCTAAAACATAAAAAAAAATTATGAACCTTAAACCATAAAAAAAAAAACAAAAAAAAATTATGATCAAAACGGATTGACTTGTTCTTAGATATTATTAGAGAGTGTTAATAATATAGGGTTTATTTTATTTAGACCATTTATTTATTTTTAAAAAGACTACCTATAATGTTTTATGGAGGTACATCGTTTTACAGCCATTCGAAAAACAATTTAGGTTTCAGAAAATTAATTTTTTTCATGCCCAGCTTTTTGCAGATCTACAACATTTAGAGAGTCACCATTTCAACTTTCATTAGGCATTATTTTTTACAATATTGTTCTAACAGATTGATAAGTGGGTTAGTAAGTTTGATGTGACATATCTGTGGCACCTGTGCATAGTGGGCTAAGTCGAATTTTGTGAATTTCAAGCTATCTACTTAGAATCATAATTTTTCTGAACTTATTTTAAATTCAAGATTGGAGTATCAGCCCACGATTCACAAAGGATTATCCTTCATTGCAATGGACGGAACACTTAGCGTGTTAGACACAAGGAAAGAGAGAAAAAATTACGATTTTAAGTAGATAGCTTGAAATTCACAAAATTCGACTTAGCCCATTATGCACAGGTTCCACAAATATATAACAACGGTTTCTACCATATACTTAACTCAAGACTCTTAATGAGTTGTAATGATTTATACACATAAGAAATGTATATTACATAGAATTATCATGTCTTGATGAGTGAGCTTTCTTTTACAACAACAGATTAAACAATACAATTATGTAGTTCTTATAGTTTATATATAGTCATGATTGAGTATTAATATATAAAAACAACATAAAAAAAATATTATTTATTTAAAATCTGGAGGATGTAGTTCACCGAGAATACAATAACGACACCCTGTTGCGGCTGAGACTACGCCGTGATATAGTGCTCGGCCTACTCCATTACTCGGCTCGGCGGAAGGGAGAAGAGAGGATTGGAGAAGCGAGGCTGAATAATATATGGTGACAGTATTTCTTGAGGAGGATCTGCCGGAGTTAGATCAGGGAGGAGGTACGCCAGCCATCAAACACCTCCTCTAACTGATGTTCCTCTTCGGGTTTGTCCGCGCTTTCTATAGTCCACTCCTGTCGATTGTCCTGTGTCTTCGGTCAGGATGGACTTTCAAATATCTGCTTCACTTAGCGAAAGGTACAAATGGCAGGACTACGATTTTTTGAAGAGAAAACCTCGATAGCCCACTTCTAACGACTTTTGGTAGGTATAAACTTGTGAGTTCGTGTAAACAACATACTCAAGACAATTCGCTTTAATCTGATTTAGTTTAAAGGTAAGAATTCCATTGCTATTAGAATAATTATATTTAATGAAAGATCGATTAAGGGTTTTGCAATCGATATTAATAATAACTTGAATCATCAATAACTGGTTGAGCTTTTCGCTTCCTCTAAATGATTTCCTTTTTCATTTTTGTAAGAAATGATAGAAAGTGTGAAGGACCTAAGTATTGTTGAACTTAACAATACTAATATAATAATACTAAAAATGAAAGAACAAGGTCTAAATAATGTAGCTATGTACTAATTATTATAAGAATTAAATTATTTTAGCTTTGGTTAGTAAATAAACTATTTGACAATGTATATATTTATTGCTACGAGTGTCAGTATATGTTAAACCGAGACTAATCTTAAGAATTTAAATTTACGAATTTATATTAATAATAATAGGCTCATTACTGCCTATTATTATTTTCGTTCCTGATGACGCTAAAGAACATCGAATTCTTAATAACCTCTCTCTATAGCCGAATCACCAATATACCTGGTGGTTGATCTACTTAATCAAAAGTTCATTTTTTTTTATCTCTAGGGGAATAGACAAAGACATCTAATAATAAATTATATCTTTTCTCTTCAAAACAAAAAACATTTAAAATAACAATTAATAAAAATAAATTACAAATAATATATTGACGTAAGTCAACAAGATCCTGATTAAAGTAATGTTCAATGAACATTCTTCCCCATGTATACGTCACAAAAATTGCGAGAACACGGGGATGTAGGATCGGTGAAAAGAACGGATTCGTCTGTCTTAGATACGACCCCTTGTAGCTCAGAAGTTTAGAGCACTGCACCGGAGATGCAGAAGACCCGGGTCGGATCCGGCCAGGACAAATCTTTTCTCTTCAAAACAAAAATATTTAAAAATAATCACCATTAAAATAACAATTAGTAAAAAATAAATTATATATATTCATCTGAAAATTAAATCTTGTTAAATTAATTAAATTTCGAAAATACAAAATTTAGTTTTTAGTGTGAATATTAAGTGATCAATACTGCATGCAAACAACAAACTCAAGTTTTAAGTTTTAGAATCTTGTTTTAATCTAAAGCGTTGAGCGTATCTATGTCAACTTTGTAATATGATAATTTAAGTTACTCCCTTACATGGTCCCATCTTTAGCGATGTTGAATATCAGGTGTTTTATATATACATATATAGGAATAATTTAAGATTTTTGAAAAGAAACATTTTATTGAGAGAATTGGTGAAATAAACTTTTATCATTACCTACATATTGGTTATAAATATATATATCAAATGTCTGTAATTTGGACTTGCAATAGATAAAATTGACCTAATTTTGTTGAATTGGACGACTTATATGAGAAATGAAGATAATCTCCCATCGGAAAATAGAGAAAAGATAACCAGAGAACATTATATAATTGGGAGCCTGGAAGTTGGTACGACTTAACTCGTGTTTCATCAAGCTGATTGGTTGAAGGGAGGATGAACGTGGCCAATCAAAACCTGCCCTTCAGTCGGCCGCTCAAACGAAATTAAGAGTTGCCAGTAACGAACCAATGGTTGGGTTTGTCAAGTCCCAAAGCAATGGCAAACTTTTGCCTCAACAACATCCAGAAATAATGTTACTCCATTTTATCAACAGTTGTAGCAAGATTTCTTATCACCTCAAGTTGTAATGATGACCTAATGCTACGTTATAAAATATGTTAGCAAACGTATTAAAATACTTATATGTTCTTAAAATATTTATGGAGACTTATAGTGGTTAACATAATAATCTACTATGCCCATGCTAGTTGGCGTTAGAATTTTTGAAAAAGGGAGTAAAAAATCCTTGGTTATTCCGTTCTTTGGAAAGAGCCTGTACGATGTACAGCAATAAGCAATAAGCAAAATATTTATATTACTATAGTATAGAATGCCTTTATAAAGGAAACAAAAAAATTATAATTGAAAAACGTACCATAAAAAACCAAGAATAAAATAAAAACACGTAAAAATATTTGTAAAAATAATTATTATTTTCAATAGTTAGATGTACGACACAATAGAGTTTATGACGCCTCATTCCGAACAGCCATAATCCATGGATTTAGAACGTAATGTCTTTCACAGTCCTTGAACCCGATTGTACATGTAATACTACCGATACCCAATAATAGTGTCCAATTTCCCTCACATAGAATTCCTTGGTGTCGAGATTTCATGCAAACCCAATCCTCTCCTATACGTTGTAGTGTATCGCCCTCCTTTGGTCCCTTTTGATCCTATCTTTGAGTCGATCCTTTATAACCATGTTCCTCTCTACGACCACATAACAATCTCCGGTGACTTTAATACCAATCTTCTGGTCCAATCAAATGACAAAATATATCTTGAAAACCTTTTTTACTCTCTGCACCTCTCCATTGTCTCTTTCTCTCCTACCCATCACACTCTCCGATCTGACACCTGGTTAGACCTGTTCATCATTGACTCATCCCAGAGACTCCTTTCTTCCTCACAATTACCTGTTCCTTTTTTGTCCTCTCACGATTTAATCCAAATCTCATATAATATTCAAACCCCAGAAATCCTACCGAAAACTATAACATTTCGCAATCTAGACGGACTCACTTCTGAAAATATATCTCCTTCCCTCGAAACCCTGAATTGGAACCAAATTTATTCCTGTACCACCGTCGATTCAATGGTCGACATACTTACTGCCAATCTTAAAAGCATCCTGGATATCCACGCTCCTCTCAAATCCATAACCTTCCGCCACCCTCCTGCTCCTTGGATGTGTCAAAAAATTAAAGACCTGCAAAGGAAACGTGATGCTGCTCGTAGACGCTTTAGACGCACTAGGCTTACCGATGACTACCAAGCGTTCAGGGCTCTTCGCAATTTGACACAATCTACAATCAGACAAACAAAATCCAAATACTTCCACGAAGCCCTTTCCACTGCTCCCGATCCTAAATCTAAATGGCAACTCCTACGAAAGCTCGCCCTTTGCAATCCAACATCCTCCAGAGCCTTCCCCGCTTCTCCTGACGAAATGAACTCATATTTTTTGTCTGCCTCAATTAACTCATCAAAATCCTCCTCCTCCGTCTTTTCATCAACGCCATCTTTCAACCCCGACAATTTCTATTTCTCAGACATATCACCTACAGACATTATTTCCTCCGTTCTTAAATCCCGCTCCAGTTCTACCGGATTAGATGAGATACCCGTCAAACTACTCAAATTATGCCTCATTGATATCCTACCTGTCCTACTTTTCATTTATAACTTCTCACTACAAAAAGCAGTATTCCCGACTTCCTGGAAAAAATCCCTAGTCCATCCTATAAATAAAACCCCAACCCCATTATCTCCCAAGGACTACCGGCCAATCTCCATACTTTCCAACCTTTCCAAACCTCTCGAAAGAATAGTCCAGTCTCAAATATCAAATTTTCTCGAACAGTCCAAACTCCTCGTTCCGCTTCAATCAGGCTTTCGCCCAGGTTTTTCCACTCAATCTGCCCTTACCAAAATCACCAATGACATATATAATGCCATGGACAACAGACAAATAACCGTGCTAATCCTCCTAGACTTTTCTAAAGCTTTCGATTCCTTGGACCATTCTATCCTTTTCTCCAAACTAAAGTCATTGTCTTTTTCCTACAGTTCTATTCTATGGTTCCAATCCTTCCTCTCTGATAGGTCCCAAGCGGTCTCTATGCCCAACCAACCCCTTTCCTGTTTCCGTACTCTATCCTCAGGTGTGGCTCAGGGCTCAAGCATCTCTCCTCTCCTTTTCAACTGTTACATCAATGATCTTCCTAAATCTGTTCACCACTGTTCCTACCATCTATATGCTGACGACTTCCAAATCTATTTATCCTTTCCTCCATCCGGGCTTTCATATGCGTTCGCCAGTATTCAGCAAGACCTAGATAGAATCAGTGCCTGGGCAAAGCTGAACAAACTGGAACTGAACGCAATGAAAACCCAGGCCATTGTTCTAGGTTCCAACTCTCTCCTTGCAACTATCCCCACCCTTCCAACATTAATCCTAAACGACCACCCCATCAGTTTCAGCTCCTCCGTTAAAAACCTAGGCATTACCATCGACCAAAACCTTTCCTGGAAACCACATGTCTCCCAAATATCCCGACGAATAATTAGTTCCCTAAAATTATTCCATCGTTCTCGGCATCTCCTTACACAACCTACTCGGAAGCTGCTCGTATCATCCCTCATCTTCCCCCACTTCGACTACTGTAGTGTGGTATACGGAGGCCTCTCGAAAATGCTTGAGAGCCGCTTAAAAAGAATAATGAACTGCGCTTTAAGATTTGTCCTTGGTACTCCGAGGCGATCCCGGGTGTCACATCACTATGATGAGTTAAAGTGGCTCTTCCCTCCCATCCGTAGACAATATTTCCTTAGCGTTTTTCTATACCAATCCATCAACTCGCAACACCCTTCATATATCTATAGTCTCCTCCCATTCAAATCCTCTGTCCAGCTGCACAAAACAAGATCTCGCCTTTCCGATTTCTACATTCTACATTCCTTCCCACAGAACTAAGGCATTCGAGCGCTCCTTCCTCGCCCGCTCCACCTCTGTGTGGAATTCAATCCCTCCTTTCATTCGCCATTCCTCTTCACTAGCTTCATTTAAATCCCTGCTTTTCCATCATCTCTTGGCATCTCAAAAAGTCGCTCTCCAAGCAGGTCAAAGGTATGCTTGAATATATCAGTATTGTAAACTCGATCCCGCTACCCTTGTTTTGTTTATTTTTCCAACTACAATGATGATTCCGACTTTTTAAATATATTATCGCATACTATGCTAATCAATCATTTTAGTTAGTAATTTCGTCATCCACTACTGTATTAATATTATTAATCATTATTTTGTTAATATAAATATATTTATTTTCTACAATTAGTTAAAAAGCAGTCAAGTTCGTTGTATTTTACTTATATATTTTCTTATCTATTTCTATTTTTACAATGTTTTTGTTCACACTTGATTATTTCATGATTTGTGTTATTATGTAACCTTCTGGCCAGATGAATTTTATGTTTTTTAATTTGTTCATTATTGTTATTCTAAAGGGACTTGTTCCCAGAATAAAGTTTATTTTCTATTCTATTCTATTCTATTCTAATAATTATAGTTAACAAGTCTTCACTCTAGAGACCCAATTCGCCCAAAAACTCGAACACAGACATTTTATTTCCAGATTCAAATTCAAACATTTTCAGTGTTTATCATCTTTTCAATAACATTCTCTAATGAACATAAACAGAACATGTGATCGTGATCATGTTGTAGTACATCCGAGCGAAGCAAATACGTATTCCGAAATATCGAGCAGCAATATTCGTGATGAAAGTTTCGTATCACGAATGCTCATTTACTTTACTTAGTTCTTCATCAAATATCACAGGTGGTATTCACTTTCACAATAATGTTTTAAATTTTTTTTCTTAAGAGGACATTGAAACACACACGTTTTTCCGATCTTGAGCGCTTATTATTTTTGTCCAATTAAGCTTACGATCTTGATTAAGTATACAAACACACCCTTTGATCAGTGAATGGTCCAAAAGAGATACGAAGACAAACGAAGTACTTAATCATATAACAGAACCAATTGCCGATGCCTCTTCAATCATAAGTACTAATACTTTTCTTTTTTGGATGATATCCTTAGGGTAATTAGTGATTTGCTTTCTCTTTCTCCACCAATGAATAGGAAAGTTTGAATGGATCCATTTGATTTCCACTTTTAAAGAGTTAAGTGCTCGTTGAGCCGGGCAAAAGGTCGCCTATATAGCAGCTTAATAATTTAGGTTTTGAGAGGGGCCGGCAAGGGCTGTATGGAACTGAAGATCGCGGGTTCTTGTTTTACTTGAATGGTTCCCTGCAACTTGTAAGGGGTTGGGATGGGGGGACGAATAAAAGTAACGCCACAGAGTAATACTTTATTCATTCCTAGTTATTTGTTCAGGATTTTTTTAAAGAATCAACAGGTTATCTAAATAAAAACAGCATAGGAGCTTTTTAGTACATGAGAAACCTCTCTTCTATTGACTGCAAGCATCTGTGTCATCATTAATTGCACTCCCATATTATTATTTTAACGTAATATTCAAAAAATATAATTTAAACGAGAGTGGGTTATTATTTAAAGAAGATGTAGACAGAGCATCTCCGAAACGTAGAACACATATTAATTAAAATGATAGAGTTATTAGTACCATCTTAATTAATTATAAGACTTGGGGGAGAGGTTTCGAAGAAAACCTTGAGAAATGGAAAAACGAATATTGAATTAGTATTCTACATGCCAAAAATAGTGAGGCATATGTTGGTGGGATAAATCACAAAGGTGTGTTACTAAATAGTGTTAATTAATTTCATACAAAGTTGTTCAAAAAAATTATTAACGCACGAATATTATTGGATTATTATACCACTAAGGAAGGGATACAAATATTCCCGTAAAACATATTTATTAAATGGATTGAGCTTTCAATTTTGACCTGGAGACTAAATGTCGAAGAAAATCTTGTAATATGGAAGGTCGATTTCCATTAACCTAAATATAATTAAAATAATTATTGGAATCATTAGCAGATTGACAAAATTTTGTTCGATGTTGGTAATAGAGGTCATAATCTGTCATTTGTGAATATCGGCGTGAAGTGAGGAAACCTTAAAAACAGCCTATTAGTTACACAAAATAGACTGTTTCCAAGACCTCAGCTGTTTTGGTGATCACTCTCAATAGTTTTTCACCTAATTAAGGGTGCCCTCCTTATTCAGAAACTAACATTGACACTATCGTTAACAGAATAAACAAAGGTCTTAAGCCGAGGACAAAGAGATTGGCTTAGTAACCTACGAATTGATCTATCCCTCTCCTTCATTATAAAACAATTAATTTTAAATTGCTACTTGGTCAGAACTGGACTTTAAGTAGTAGAAAACCTAATAGTGCATATATCTACAACACTGGTGAATAAGCGGTTAAGCTGAATATTCTTTAAAACCCTTTTTTTCCTTAACCAAGCAGAATTATGCCATTTTCGTTGTTAATTATGATCAAGGTTAGACAATGGCTTGAAAAAGAGTTATAGCTTATATTACAACTCCATTTTAAGTAAACTATGAGAATAACAAATATAATTAAATCTATCCAGAAAAAAATCGACTCAAAAAGAAAAAAATCACTAATTCACCGGGGCTGCAGATATCATCAGATCTTTTTCGTATCAAAATGGAAAATCTACCCATACGAATCCTGCCGAGTTTTCTATCCTGGAAAGATATCTCACAAATAGTTCCTTTATCGCCAATATAATTCATATAAACCAGAGAAGCTATTCTCCATTTATTGAAACATTGAGATTCCACATTTCAGAACTGGCAAATCGATAATATTACGTTTTGTTAGACTATAAAACTATTTATTTTCGTTTTATGTTGTGCCAATTATAAAAAGATAAATAATTCTGAGCTGTATCGAGCAATAAAATCCTGGAAGGAATCGCTATCATCCTGACGTGCCCTATATAATCCGCCAGTGGCTATAAAACAAATCCTTCTAAAAGGACCTAACTCCCTTCCCCTCCTTCCCAGGACCTCTTGAAGACCCTAATCGATTCGTCATTATAAATACACCGAAGGAAGCCCTTCCGGTTTACGGCCCTGAGATGGGAACGGCATACCTGAGCTCGGGAGGAGGGTGATAAAGAAGGCAGCGATTAGGAATTGAAGATGGAGGAGATGTTTGATGGCCTGAACCCCGAGCCAGTTAAATTTCAATTAGTACCCCCCTCACTCGAATTCTTCTCCCTACCTCCACACTTCCAGATTTACTGCTCTAATTTCGTTTTGCTTACAGGACAATAATGCTCTAATTCTTCTTCCTCTTGGTTTGGAATTAATTAAAAATCGCCCCCTTCCCTCGGAAGCAGTGAATTTATCCTTGTTGCAGAGGTACACATATCAAAAATTAGCCTCCCCTCCACTCCGAATCCCTCCGAACCAACGGAATAGCTGATCTTCCTCTTTTGTATTCAATTCGGATTAAGAACCTTCTTCTTTCTTTATTACCCCTGTTTTTAGGAAAGATTTTTTATTTTGGAAAGGATTATTTCAGACCTAATAACCATATAGCTGTTTTATTTTTGGATAGTTCTATTTTATTTATATGGTATTAGGGAACTACCAGAGGGTATCTCTATATGCCATTTTATCTCGCCATTCCAGGATGTATATATATATTTTTAAGCGGTAAATCATCTCCAAGCAAGAGCTATGTAATATAGTAAAAACTCGTACCACAACATCCCATAAATTTCCTTGGATTCAGAACTTCAAAAGCAACTCTTGTGATGAGATAAGACATGATGAATATCAAACTCTACCGTCAGTTTTTCTCCTAATTAATAATGCCCAATTTATAGAGGCTGGGTGAGCACCAAGAGGGGATCTCCAGATTTTTAATCCGATTCCAAGATGTTTAGTAAAATAGATATTTTTCCACCGAAGTCGATTTGAAATCCAGGCCTTTAAGTTTAATAGACTGTGATATAATGTTTATAGACTGCATCAGATAACCCAACCCACCAAAGAGATAATTCAGTTTTATTCATTGCCTTAATTAGTTTCAGTAACAGCACTATCACCAGCTAATACCACATAAAACTGACATTGACATACATAACATCAAAGAATAATATTAAAAAACATTCTTCATGATAATATTTTATAACTGTGTTCTAAACCAACCAATTTGTGGAAAATGAATTGGAAAAGTTTATGCTCAACCGCCAAGCGATATTTATCTACCGTCTTCTTTGCTCATGTAGCTATTTATACAACATGTAAAAGAATGAATTTTTAAACTCCAGAGCAGTGAAATAATCAAATTGTGTCTAAAATTTAATATTAAAAAAGTATAGTTTATTGAATTGTAACTGATATTATATATATGTATATATATATATATATATATATATATATATATATATATATATATATATATATATACATATACCTGATATGTGGAAGATAAAAACGTCTTTTGCCTTTGAGATTTATGACGCCATATTTAGACTAATACTGCTTTATAGTAAAATATGTAAATTTTATTTTAAATATGAAGCAAATTATTACATTTATTGAGAATAACGAATTGAGATAGCTTCCCTTAAACAGGTTATCGTGAAAGTCTCGCGTGTTTGGTTCTGTCAATAAAACGTCACATCACGTGTCAGGAGTAAGCTACCTGGCATGATATATCAGGCCTGGTGGAGTTGCAGCAGCAATATAGTGTGTATAAGTACTCTCTTAAGGCTGTAGTTATAGTTGAACATAAATTTTAATTCATTATACAAAATGCATAATTTTTTTTTTTTAATTGGTAACTTCAGAATCACTGTTACTTTAAAAAATAGCAAAAATCTTTATATTTTACATTTGAACGTATTATTCAATAAATAAAATTAATTAAAGAAATATGACTTCATAATTTCTTTAAAAAAGAATCAGTCTGGCTTTGTTTTCATTAAATTAATATTTTAAAGACATAGACAATATACTTGAATTCTCGCAAGTGTGTAGACAAATTCATACACAAAAGATATTCATTGATGGTCAAAATAATAAAAGAAAAAATATTTTCAAGAGGAAAAGCGGATTTAGGTTAAGAAATAATTAAAACCGTTTTCAATCCATAAGTTATTTAATGTTGTTTTAAGCGGCTGTAATAATTAGAACTAAAAGGACGGAAATTCTTATTTAATCTGAAGGAATTTCAATCGCACCTTTAATAATTTGATTACTATTTTTCCTAACCTGTATCACTACAGCCCATGAAGAATCTTGGATTCAGTACGTGGTTAAGACTTTACTAATTCTAGGAAAACGGTTGTGCAACGAGGCGATTGGTCCGAGATCACTTTATAGAGGCTGGCTCTCTTCCAACTGTGCGGGGCTCATTCTGTTTTTCCTTACTTAATTATATTCGGAAAATATAAAATAAAATATAAAAATGAAATGACGAAGAATGGCCAAGAATTAAATAAAATATATATATATAAAATCAGTTCTAATAAGTGTTATTTTTCATATTTTTTTCATTTTTACTGATTCCATCAGATGAATATCTTCTGGAACAAGAGTGAGTTTATAATGCCTGACTAATCTAATACTCCAGAGACGCCATTAAAGGCCCTGAGGAGTAATCCCGTAGGAAGGACAGGTGTAACTAACTGTTTAAAGTTTATTGGCCCTAAACGGAGGGTGCAATTGGAAGGGATGCTAAAGGTGAGGTTAAACGGCACTTAGGGCAGACAAGAAAGGGCAATAAAAAAAATTATGTAGCGGGCGGGAGACAAACCCGACGCTTAACCGTACTATAAAACCGCTTCAATCATCTCGTTCGCTTCGTCAATAAAATAAAGCGTAACGCGTTAGGTGGGGGAAAGACAATAAAGTGGGTGCAAGTACCATCGCAATTAAACCATTCAGTATAATTAATTTATTCTAATTTTGTGCATAAAAGTTAAAAAAGTTACTATTTACAAGTACCAAAAAAAAAAAATAAAATACCACAATACTCCATGAAGTACCTTGGGTTCAGTATGTGGTACAGGCTGTACTATGTACTTGGACAACGGTTGAGCAGGAAGGTGATTTGCCCGATATTACTTCAACCGTCATTTATTTTCCCCAAGTAATGCTAACTTTATCTGAAGGCTAGGTGTGCCTAGGAGAGTCTACAGACCCCAGACAGTCCATCTCCAGCTGTTAACAGATAAATTAAAATCTCCCAGCAGTTGGATTTGGAAACAGGACCTTCCACTCAATGCTCTACCACTGAGCTACCTCGCTCCGTACTTATACCATTATTAAAGGCATTTATCAAAAAATCCATTTATACTATATTAAACAAAATCATAGATAAATGTAGTTTTAATGGAGTTAAAATAGAAGATCCTAACTAAATACAAATATTAAAAATACTCAAATAAAAAGTTCAACTTAGAAGGTCACGAGGCCATCTTCTTTTCAGACGCCTCGGAGAATTATCAGGAATTAAAGAGTTTAAAACTAGTGGGTATGAGCAGAAAAGAACTTTTTTATGAAAAGATTGATATCGGATTCGGGCCAAATCAGCAACAAACGGGACATTAAGGTCATTATGGATTAGTTTGTTTGTAACAAAGTAAGGAGCATGGAGGATTTTACGAAGGATTGAATACGAGAGGAATTCGATGGCTTAGTGGAGCCCCAAAGCTCTATTCCGTAAGTCCAGATGGGTCTAATGATGTCATGTATATGAGTCTTTTTTAATTTATTGGGAGCATAGAGTGTTTGTCTAGTAAATGTTGAAGTAGCCTGAAACGACGCGCTGTTTCTAGTGGTTTCAGTCTGGTATGAGGATTCCAAGTTAGGCGTTTTTCAAGGATCAGTCCTAAGTACAGGACCAGTTCTACAGGAATCAGTAGGATGTTATCAAACGATACAGGAGGGCAGGAAGTCGTTAAGGTGATTTGATGAGATTTGTTGGAATTTATTTTAATCCTCCAGTTTTGACACCAATTTTCAAGATCCGTGATATGGGATTGAAGAGTACGGGATGCTATAACTGCATAAGTGTTGACAGACAATACACATGTGTCATCCGCAAAACAGGAAACTATACTGAATTCGATATTACGCCAAAGAAATCCCGCTACCTGCTCCTTTACTGTTATATATATATATATATATATATATATATATATATATATATATACTATTATAAATATCATATAAATATATATATGAATGTAGTTAAAGAAGTTTAAAAAAAAAAATATTTTCAGAACGAAGTGGAATATTGCAAATAAAACTGCAATAAACACCAGTCTCAACCCTACGTGTCCAACGAGCACGTAATAAAAATATTTTGTCAATATTGACAAAAAAAAAATGAATAAAAGCTGGACAGAGAGACGGAATAAAATAGGGGGGAAAAGGGTGGGGAAAAAAATCCGTAGGTAACCATTCCTCCCACCTGGATTTCATAAAGGACTCTTCAGAGGGAAAAAGTTATATATACTGGGACTTAGGAGCAGTTTACCTGAGAATAAGTCCCACTCCCTGCTAAGTCACATCGCTTTAATATACCTTATTTATGAGCTTGCGCGCAAGTAGGATTACTCGCGCAATAACCTTGCGCGATAAAATGATTAACATAATCTATTGTCGCCACGTGTTGCCACTTCTTTAGGGAAATAAAATCGTTTAATTTTTTTATCAACAGGTTATAATAGGGTTTTATTTTATCTTATGTATTAATTAGTGAAACAAGAATATTAGAGATTAAAATTTTACAAGTTTATCTTGAACTAAATAAACGTAGAATATATATTTTGAAATGCCACAGGTGTTGTTGAGTTTTAAGGGGAAAATAATACTGATGGTAATTATTTCCTTCACAACTACAGAAAATCTTTATTTATTATTTTACTTAATTTTTATACAGTATTTTTATTATTTGTATATTTATACTATATTTTAGCGATTTATTATTTTATGCTTATAATTTATTTTTGTTATTAATGTTATTTACATTTATTTTTAAGTGAAAAAAAATATTAAAAAAATTATTTTGAAAATATTAAAATGAGGTTTATAGAAATAAGAAGTAAGTCGAATAAAAAATGTATAGAAATTAATTACAATATTCTGATAAAAAATTTTAATGTATTACTGATATATTATTAATTATCCCCCCATTCTTCATATGTTTTTAATAACTAATTTTAATTTTTCCGTTCTACTGTTTTCCGTGTAGTCGTAAGATGTAAGTTTTTGGCAATTACAATTTTTGTTTTTCTCCAAGCATAAAACTTCCATAAGACCATTTAACTTCCGACCTTCTTTACAGGAAGTTAAATGGTCACAATAATAAATGTCATTAACCCAAATCATTTTTATATAGATCATAAGTAAATTCGTGATATATCTTATGTTGCAATATAAACTTGGAACAATGTTATTTGTAATATCAGTAGGCATACAAATCACTTCATTTTCTTTCATGAGAGCATGCAATGCTGCAGCATGCAATATAAAAAGTACATGAGTTCGCTAAATTCAATATATATACTTGCAATGCGAATATATATATATTCAATTCAATATATTATATTCAATATAATTACTATGCAATGCATCTATGTTTTATAATAATGCATAATGAGCGGATATAGATCCGCATAGGCGTTGTTGAGAGATTTATTGTTAGGATGTTATATTCAGAAAAATAATATATGTTGAAAAAATCATTCCCAACAAAGATATAATCCAACTTATTTATATGGTTCTTTTTTATGATGTTTTCGCTGTTATTTTATTCTTACCCGATCATTTTATTAACAAAATAACGTTTTCATCCAATATTTCTATAATTATTAAAAACAACTGTATTCCATTCGCTTTCAATATTAAGAAGTTGCTACGAAACGCTCATACGTCGGACTCATTTTTAAAAATCCCCATTGCGATTTTGTAGTAAAAAAATCTGTACCACTACAACCAGTGAACAGGTCTGGGGTCAATACATGGTAGAGACTGTACTGTTTCATGGACAACGGTATTGAATTGTCCTAGCTTCATGGAAGATCACGCTCAACTGCAAGATTCCCCCCCCCCCTTATTTTGGGTAATTTATTTTTATAACATTTTACAGAGGCTGGGTGAGCCCCTAGAGGGTTCTAGATCCCATATGTTCCACATTCGTCTGCAAACAGACTAAATAAAAGTCTTGCCTGCAGCGAGATTTGAACCAGGATTTCCGGTATGGCAACTCAGTGCTCTACCACTGAGCCACCCTGCTCCCATTTGCAGTAACTTAATTCAATTTAAATATCGGTATATTTTATTTTTGCTTAACCTGACGGGGATCACAAACATGAATATACAAAAGAATGGTTCAGTAAAACACGATGCGGTATTTTTATAAAGAAGTATAATATTGGTTTATTTATTTATAATAAATACGATAATTTATAAACAACAAGTAGTAGCTTAACAAGAGTATTCTTGGCACTCACCAATAATATGTTATGTTACGTAAGGACTTATTTGGCTCTAGGGCTGCCTCGGGTTTTACAATATCTCCCACGCACTGAATATTTTATTTTTTTAAATTATATAGTATATTTTATGGCGAGTGGCTTACCTTACTGTATAACTGCGCTGAATTGCTAAAGACAAGAACCTGGGTACAAATCCGGTTGCAGTAGATAAATTATTTAATCTTCTAGCAGAATTTTACCATTCCCATTACTTTGTGGGATAAGTGGACCTTCATGGAGCTCATCTAGCCTCTATAAAGTTGCTACCCTCAATACTTTGTGACAGAAGAAGTCCGATGCACCTCATTTTGTTTTTGTTGATGCTGATCATTTATCTAATTTTTCTAATCTATCTAATATATCGCAAAGGCCCAGTGCCCAGGAAGTGGGATTATTGAGTCATCAAGGTAGGAACAGCCTTTGCCATTGATACCCCCTAATAAAAAGTCGTTATCAGCACTAATGATATCATTAGAAAGTTCAGAAAAACTGTCACTACCGCAATACAATAGGTAATTAATAGGCATTAGTTCCGGACTGATCCTAATGTTATTTCATCGATAAGGATCGCGATGGTTGATAATGTTGATGTTAAAGAGTGGACAAGAAGGGCATGGGTGAATGTAATTAGACGCCACCTGGTGAGGCAGCTCTACCACCTGCTGTGTATCCACTGCCATGAATAATCCATAAGTCTGTCTCTGGCAGTCCGTATGTCTGTGGCAGAAAGCGAGGGGTGAAGATCGGAAAGGTGATATAAGAGTCAGGTGAAAATTGAACAACTCAACACATACGTTAATGATTGTTTATTAATGAAATGTTATATTAGCACAAACATAATTCGGAAAGCATGTAATTATCCAGCCATTAGTTGAACTTGGTCCTAGCAAATGATCGCAAGACAGTTAGGACCAAGTTGTATGCTGATTTATATGTTTTTTAAATATATTATACCCTAATGTAGTGCACGATATATTTCACACGGCTGTCACACATGAAGTGTCCGATTTTTTAAATCTTAATCTTAATAGAGGATTAAAGCGTTGCCTGTTGATTCCTAGAACAATATTTACTATCTGTAATAAGCATTTGTTAATCCTCTATTTGCAAACTGTGTTTGTTTTTTCCCAAGAAGGCATACAGATTTTAGTATAATTCTAACCGTGGCCATGGAAACACGCCATTTCCGAACGATATTTTTTTTACAAAAGGTCATTCCGCTGCCCAGGCAGTAAGAAATATTAATCATGCGTTTGGTGAAGGATGTGGTAATGACAGAACCATCCGACATTGGTTTACAAAATTTTCCTCAGGAGATAGGACATTAGAAAATCTGCCCCGTTGGATGGCATCAAACATCAATAGAAGTTAAGAATGCTGTTTAAGAAGACCCTCACAAAACATTCAGAGAATATTCGTCGGACCGATGCACAAGTCGTACGACATTTAAAATTGATCGGGAAGGCAAAAAAGCTCGATTCCACACGAGCTCAACGAACTACAGCCGTTGAAACGTCTGGAGACGTGTGTTTCTTTGCTTGCTCGTCAAACAACAACACTCAGAAGATCCATTTGTAATAGAAATTCCTTATCAAAAATACTACTTTTTTTGAAAATACTTAAGTTGAAAATACGTCTAAAACCTTAACTAATTTCATTCTGATATTCTCAACATTTCAGACGTTCAATGGGTGACCATTCCATAAACAATTTCAGCACGTTTTCCCTTTAGATTTCTTTTTATTTATTCGTTTTTATGTCAACTTGTATTTTATTTGATGATAAAATGGTTGACTGGATATGTCTTGGGCAAAGTTGAAAATGATTGGAATTTAAATTATGCACATATAAATACAACTTATTTTATTCTGTGCCAACGCTTCGGCCTAGTTTTTAGAGATGTAGAGTCCATGAGTAACTAAACATATGAAAAAGTATTTACTGCATTTTTATGTTTTACTTGCTGATATAGCTGGGGATGAGTATAATATGAAACATAAAAGTTTTTGTTGTTGTTTTCTCTTGTCTTTCAACATCGTTAACATTCATAATACAAGAGTTAGCCCTAACTTTTACATTGTTATGATAAAACATCACTCAAAGTATCCAAAAAGCCATTCTCACTGCAATCAAAGCCCATCAAGTACCGAAAATTTTCCTCTCTGGCCTGGATAAGACGCCCGCGACTTTGCAAGTACTTTAATTCTATTTAAAGTCCCTTCCCGATATCCATAATGACTCGGTGGAAGGGGTTTTCTATTATAGTCTCCTACAAAGCCCTCGAAAGGCTAAGTTAACAACTCTGTTAAGTTAACAAGAGTTAGTCCTGAGCACTTTGGGGACGGACAAAGGTGCTAGCCAAAGGGAAGGATTAGATACTTAAAATTGTTAGGGGGGGCCTTGTTACAATTTTAACGAGTCTCTCAGGACGAGGCCTATCGAATGGGTATCATCCCTGACTCAGTAATGTTTCGAAACCTGCCCAATTACCCACCTTTTATCTTCTATCTGGTTTTTTTTTATTATCATTTCGTTTTTTCTTTTTTTTTGTTAAGCTGAAGCTCTTAAGTGGAGAAGTTAGCAGCCTGGAAACTTTGGTAGCTGTAATAAAAAATCACTTAGAGGATATAATGCTGAAGAACATTGTCGTGGAAGAAAAAGTGTAAGAAGTGAGTTAACATTTTAAACTACATCACGCGATGAGATCAAAATTCCTTTTAAGGTTTAAATTTAAAATGTCCTGGCTATGTACTTTTTCTCTCTCTTTATAAATTTATCTACAACTGTCAATAAAAAAAAATTGACAATCAGCAGATTTTCAGTATGCAAAATTACAATAGCAGCAGAACTAGCGGTATCTGGATATATTAAAACAAAAAAAATAATTATTCTGAACACATCAGATAAATTTAAAAAGATTTAAATTGTTTCCATGGCAAAAACAGAAGAAAAACGTCTCCAAGATGACAACAGCTGTTTCCAAACTGAAAAGTCCGAAGTATTGCCAGCGGAGACATTAAAATTTTTATTAAAAAAACTTTTTAATAAAAAAGAATTCTTATAATATTGATCTGTGGATTCGAGTTTATTAATAGTTCCAATTCAGAATTATTTGCCTATCAGAAGAATTTCGTCATAATAGATGGTCTGATCCCTTAGTTCCCAAAGCGGTCCAGGGGTCCACGGAAGTTGACGTGACAAAAAAAATGGTTTTAATAATTAGAATCAATTTGTCGTCGGTACTTTGTTTATTCCATTGCAATAATTAATTAGGTAGTCCGATTCTGTTAAATTAGCCATATTTTGAATAAGACTGCCTTGTGATTACTAAATATTCACATTTTTTTGTCTCGAGTTTTGGGAATATGGTAGAAATGTTGCTGCAGGGGGTCCACCGGAACCAGCTAAATTTTCAAAGTGGTCTATGAGAAAAAAAGTCTGGGAACAATTGGTCTAATCGATGTGTGAAAGTTTTATAAAGTGATTTATTTAATCGATTTTTTTAAAAAATGAACACCATTTTCAGTCATTTTGTCTTGTGGTTTTTTGTTTCTTGTCGGGTCGAATCGTTAAAATCATTTAGATTTAGTTTTATTTTTTTTTAAAGAGAAAAGATAGGCCCTCGACCGGGATTCGAACCCGGAACCTTTGTCTCACCGTGACATCGCTCCGCCAATTGAGCTATCAAGGCCCCTCCCGGTCGAGGACTAACCTTCTCTCTTTTAGATCCTAAAGCCCCAGTGTACTCCCGCCATTTTTGCGATGAATACACTAGAACGAAGTTCTTTGAACATTAATTTTAATTTAGGATCTTATTGACTTTCGTCATATTATTATTTATAATTTTTTATAATTATTGGTCATTTTTTATGAGTTATAAATATTTTTATTTTTTTAAAGAGAAAAGATAGGCCCTCGACCGGGATTCGAACCCGGAACCTTTGTCTCACCGTGACATCGCTCTGCCAATTGAGCTATCAAGGCCCCTCCCGGTCGAGGACTAACCTTCTCTCTTTTAGATCCTAAAGCCCCAGTGTACTCCCGCCATTTTTGCGATGAATACACTAGAACGAAGTTCTTTGAACATTAATTTTAATTTAGGATCTTATTGACTTTCGTCATATTATTATTTATAATTTTTTATAATTATTGGTCATTTTTTATGAGTTATAAATATTTTTATTTTTTTTAAAGAGAAAAGATAGGCCCTCGACCGGGATTCGAAGTTTTATTTTATTTTTAGCTAAGGTAGCAGTCTACCTCAGTGTTGATGGAATTGCCATGTTTATACCTATCGCATCGCATAACAGAAAAATCTATGGAGAATGTAAGAGGAGTGAATAAAATAGTATTTGTGAGGTTGTATGGGCTTAAAACCTTTATAAAAGTCTGTAACACAACGACTTACGAATGGTATTGTGTTTAGTATATAATAGAGACTATATTCTTTCCTAGGCGTTGGTTACCCAAAGTAGTGCTTTAGCCGAAGTTAAATTTAACGTAGTTTTACCTCTAATTGATGGTATCCAATATATAAAGACTACCCTCACCCGAGCGTCAGGAGAGTCTGCTTATCCCATAGAGTCGATTCCATGCCTGTTATTAGAATTGGTATTTTGTTTTCCATAGCAGGTCAGAATTTAAAAAACAGTAGAGAACCATAAATAGTCAACTAATACCTATAGATAATTTTTTATATTATTATTTAGTAGTGCTGCGTAAATTTGGTTCAGGCTATATCTACAGCCCCGGTGAATAAGTTGTTTAGTCGAATTTTCTCTTAAATTAGTTTCTTATAGCTAGCGAAGCGGAATGAGGAGCTAAGTCAGATATGACAAGAAAGGGTCTTGTTGCTTATATTAGAAATCGATTTCAAGCCAAAAATTACAAGAACAAGAAATCGACTCGACCGCTTATTCACCGGGGCTGCAGATATAAACTCCCCATTTTTAAAAATTTTGCAGTTTATCACTTTTCCGAACCGACGGTATTATGAACCATACATGGTTAAGTATATATGGAGTTTATAATAGAACGAACGTGTCTGCTCGGTAAAAACGATAAATAACGGAAGTAAATGAAGAAAGTTGGCTAAGAAGGATACAGGAGGCACAAAAGACGCTGGCGGAAAGTAATGGATGTGGGTCAAACTGTGCAAAACTAATGAGGCGGAGTCGAGCGCTGATAGGGTCCGCCATTGTCTGCTCTGGCGTCACATGAATCACATCTGACATAATGCATCTTGTATTCCTCATACCTGCGTATTTTAGGGTATATCGGGTTCTATACAGGGTATACAAGGTTCATAAGTTGATATAGCCAAGGAAAATCTGAAAAAAAAAATCTATTCAGAGGTATAAAGAATAATGCTTATATTTTCTGTTCGTCTATGGGCCTATACTTTTTGTAAAACTGGTGACCGTTATGATTAGGCTACTAATTGTCAGTAAAAAAACAAAGGCTGTAAAATATTTTCGGCTTCCAACCCATGGAGATCCTAACAATACAGGAATACAGAAAGGTCATGCCTTAAAACAAAGAGTAGGTTTAACAGTAAAAATATCTTCCTTATGTGGACCCAGTAACCGTGAAAGTTCTGGAAAGAAGGAAGTGGAGATAGCCCATTCAATGAAATAAATTTACCCAACCTTCAGATTGAACATATTTGGATCTCGTTGAACAATAATAAATTGAAAATTATCATCTCATCTCATCCTTCAGGCAGTTTAGAACAGAATAGGTGGTTATTAAGCGCCTTGGAATTTTATATTATTGTACGGTCCACGAATATCTTCACAGATGGTAATGAGAGATCTACTTCAGTGGTTTACTGCGTCATTTGACTCTTACAGATGGTCAAAACTTTGAGGAATGCCCTACAGTAGTGATGAGTAATATGAGGCATGAATCCGACTATAAAATTTATTTAAAATATCAGGATATTCTGTTGATTCGAACCCATTAATATTCTTTTTTACATCTTACTTAATTTTATACATTACTTTCTATGGACCTGGCTGGCACAGTGGTAGAGCGCTGAGTTGCCGTGCAGAAGGTCCTGGGTTCTAATTCGGCTGCTGTCGGATTTTATTTAATCTGTTAACAGACGGGGATGGATCCTCTGGGATCTCAGACCATCCGGTTGCTCACCGATGATCTTTAAAGTGAGTACCCAAATTAAGGGAAAATCCTGGTGATCTCGTACAAATCTCCTCCCTGCACAGCCCGGACTAGAGTGCTAGGACCTAGAGTCAGTACAGTCTCTGCTATGTACTGAACCCAAGAGGTTTCATAATGGTAAAGGTTTTTTAAAAATAAATTAATAAAATATACATCAACGTAAATGTACAATACAATATAAATAAAAGTATTATTTTTTTTATATAGCTGAGATATAAATAATAACGATCAGCATTTTTTAAAATAATTAACCATTGAATGGAAATCAGCCTTTTCCTATTATAAAGGCTCTTAAATTCTCTACGGATCCATTAGTTCCTTGTAAAAATATTCATTTTTGAAGATATTAGTTCCAGTTCAATTAGTTACATGTCCCCCTATTTTTTATGAACCTATAATAGCCATTCACTTTGTTGTGAAGAATGGAACCAAAGTTGGCCTTTTTGGCCACAACATTGTTTTTTTCTGTCCCTTTCCTCACCTCCAATTTTATTGATTTATGTCATTCCCCCCGAGTTCCGTTAGGATTCGCCAGGGAGGGGCTGTTAGACAGAGTGTATACAACCGACATTTTTCCCTCCTCCTCAGGAGAGCTGAGAGGTTTGTAAGTGATTTAGGGCTCAATGTGAGCCAGATTATTCCTTTATTTATGCCCCTTGTCTCCCTTCTCAGGGCAGGCCCTTCGTGAAATATCGCCCCATCCTCGGCCATATTCCGCACGAGGTATAACCGCGACGCGCAGTCTAATTTCTCAGATCGCTAGGCAGTGTAATTGAAACCCGGGTAAGATCGCACGTGCACGACGGATCAGGTTCGACTCCGCGATCATTGTTGGAGGATGGAGTCAGCAGTTCTGAAGGAGGAAGATAGCGGGAGAAGGAAGTATTAATCTTCTTTGTATCATTGCTTTGGCGTATATTCAATATAAATAGGAATTTTCGTTAATTATTTAGTTTGTTTATTTATTTAACGTCACTTGATGATACTATAATTAATCCGACGATACTCCCATAAAAAAAACTTAAGCCCACCTGCCGAGCTGCGAACCACTTAATGGATTGAATCGGTCAGGCGGTGCAGTCAATGATAACACAAAATAAGCTGAACTTATTTTTTAATTGTGCCAACGTTTCGGCCTACGATGTAGGCCATCTTGAGGGCAAACAGAGGGTGTGGTGGCTTGTAAATCTAACACTTGTCAACCTCACTTAATATATAGTTATAGCTAGTTTAAATTATTACTAAATTCTTAGTAGTTTGAGTAGAAAAATCGTACAAATAAATAAAATAAAAATAAAACAAGACGATTTCATAGCTGGAATATAATATAGCACCGCATATATTTTTTGTGGCCTTTACATAAAGTTCAGTGCTCCGTTAATATATTTATTTAAAAAAGGTACAGACCTTACCAAACATAAGATTCTTCATTTGTAGACGTACAAGCTATATTTTTTAAAAACAAAAAGTGTTATGTAAGGCCATTAACAAAAAATATTACTTATTTACAAACACTTCGCAATCTGTTGACAAGCACCCACATTCAGTATTTTACATTACTGGGTAAATATTAATTTTTAATTAAAACAAACATTATAGTAACCTCAGAGTCTCCAGATTCCTACCAAATATAAGCGTGCATTATTAAAATTCTTTAGACGACGTCTTAAGTGAGTTATCAAGACGCGAACGCGAAAAAACAAACAGTCGAAATCTGTAGACGTATCCTACATACGTTACCGCGAAGCGAACGCGATCAATTGGCTTGATATATTCGCGCGAACTGGATGTGGTGTCGTGATGTTTTATGTATATTATTATTATATTGTGTTTTTGTAATAATGTCAGAAATAGATATTTTAATTAATTCTATCCATGAACGCCGTATATTATGGGATGAAAGGAATAATAATTATCATAATCGGTTACCTATAAAACTGTATTGACGATTCGTGCGCACATAAGACAGAGACGCTGCCCAGACCGCATCGCGTTCGCGTTCGCTTTGAATCGCTTACGTAGGAAGTAGGGTTACTGTTATTACGTAACATCACATGTTTCCCTTTTTATCAAGTAGTGATAATTTTTTGTTATTTAAGACCATTTACCTAACGCCACTCTTTTTTATTATTAAATATAAATATAATGCTCACAAAATTGTAATAATACAAAATTTTAAAAGTGTTTAACTAATAACTTTAGAGTAATGCTATATTAAAAAAAACTTGTAACGAAATTTGGAAACATTACGTCTTTTGAGGAATAGTAACAGATATTGCGAATAAAATAAAGTTAATAAAATGAAAAATAATTAAAGAAATGTTGAAACTTTCTTAAAATATTAGTTAATGATACATTTTTTATCTAAAACCTGAGTAAGGTAAATATGCTACACATTTCATGTAGAAGAACCTTATACATAACGAGTTATTAGCTACAATATATTACACAAAATTAATTGATTATTTAACTGAATAACATTAATTATAATTTATTTTATATTATTATTCTTATGATGGTGATAATTTTTGTGCAGGCAAATCTGGACAAATCTTTTCTCTTCAAAATAAAAATATTTAAGTATTAATTATAATTTTAACCGAGCACAGTTAAAAAAACATTGCTAAGTCGTTAGTAAGTTGGGTTGTTGGGTGAGCCGTACCGCCTGCAAGTCTGACCCTGATTCGACTATAATGAAGAAAAATCGAGCAGTTTGTCAGAGCTTGGGTCTTTAGCGACTCCAATAGGGACATATTTTTATCATCTTCGGGGCGTTTAGTATGGATGGCTTTTTTATTTCCATGTTTACTCCTTTTTAAAATAATTTAGTAGATTTTTTTCAATTCCGGATATTTACTCTAAGTGAAAATATCTGAGAAAATTACGATTAATGTTCAGTTTTCTAGTAGTTAAGGTGAATACTGAATGACTAAACAGATAAGATTTGTCCTGCCCGAGATTCGAACCTGGGTCTTCTGCATCTCCGGTGCAGTGCTCTAAGTAAGTCGTAAGTCAACAAGATCCCAATTAAAGTAATGTTCGATGAACATTCATTCCCGTTTATAGATAGCAAAAAAATACCCGGGGATATAGGATCGGTGAAGAGAACGGATTTGTCTGACTTGGATACAACCCCTGGTAGCTCAGTGGTTTAGAGCACTGCTCCGGAGGTGCAGACGACCCAGGTTCGTATCCCGGCCAGAAAAATCTTTTCTCTTCAAAACAAAAATATTTAAAAGTAATCACCATCAAAATAACAATTAATAAAAAATAAATTACAGATTTATGGTTTACTTTATCACGATACATGTAAGCATTTTATGACATTTCGGATAGTAAATTCTTCTTCAGGTATAATTAAGTCTGTAACAATAAACATGAATGTATATATATAATTTATATATGTATATATATAATCTTTAACAAAAAAGAAACACAATAAATAAATGTCATCATGACTTTTTTTTAGATAGGCAAAAAATAATATTTCAAAAAATATAAGTTGATAATACTCATTTTTATTGTTGTTGTTTTTTTATACAGGCATAGTTTTTATGCAATTCCACTGTAAAAAATTTTGAGTACAATTTTCCACTAACCTGATCTTGTAGATTTACTTTGACACAACTTTTATAGATAATTAATTAATGGTATTATATCTTTCTTGCATGTAGTTACATTTAATTTAAAAATAACAAGCAATAATGATAACGGACAAATTCGTATGCGAATTATTATGTGTTGTAAATAATATAATGTTTCTGTTTATAGTTACAATCCTACTGTTTCGAAAAAGGCATCAGGTACAAGCAGAAACGTAACGAATCAAATAAATACATTGATTCGAAGACGATATAGATTCTACTACCAAAAAAGATTCTAAAACTTGGGAAAATTTTATGCTATTAATATTATAAAAAACTACCACTGTGGCCCATGAAGGACCTTGCTGAACTGGTGCAGAGTGTATGGAGAATGGTCGTGGAGGGAGGGGGTCCTAGATCACTCTTAACCTCCAAGTTTTTCTCCTTATTTGAGTAACCACTTTATAGAGGCTGGGTGAATCCTAGTCCTAGATCTATAAGGATCCATCCCGCCTTCAATTAAAGTCAAGATGTATTTTCTTTGCCAAAACACTTGCTTACAACTTTTCATCAACAGGATGTTTTATATATATATATATATATATATATATATATATATATATATATATATATATATATTGACACAATTTTTATCTGTTTTCTGTGCGTATTTTTTTTTTCTCTCTAAACAATATAGAGAGGTAACTCTAACTAATCTAAAATTTCAGAATATTTTCAAAAATTAATATTGCATTCAGTTAAGATTCTGCAGTTACTTTCTATTGCTCAATGAAACTGAATAAATATCGATGACGAGGGCGTATCGAGCGACGAGAAGGGCAGCGTAAATGGAATAGATATTTTGTGTAAACGTTGAGGGAAAATCGCGGAAAATGATGCGGAGCGGTCCCAGATGGATGTCACAGCAGGCGGCCCCGGACGACAAATTTGCCCCCTCCTCATCAGGGCGGCAAAATATGAGCCGCGGATGACAACTTTACGGCCGCTGCTATCAAATTAACTTCAAATGGAAACGTTGTTTTATTAACGGCTCATGAATAATTTGCCCTCCCTCCCCCCCCCTCCCTCTCTCACTCACTCTCTCTCTCTCTCTCTCTCTCTCTCTCTCTCTCTCTCTCTCTCTCTCTCTCTCTCACTCTGGGATTGTCTCTCCAGTCATGGAATTGCTTTTACATTCGGTCCAGATTTTAGATAATGGTTCATTTCCGGACGGGTAATTATTTTTTTCGGTTATATTACTTCTACGGTTCTTCATAATTCTTCTCTCTCCTGATTGAAATATTGTTATAATGTTAAAAGGAGTATTTAGGGAACCTTCCTGGGACTCACCCAGTCTCTAAAAAGTTGGTACCCTTAATTCGGGAGCCATAATCACGGGCAAATCTCCTCCCTGAACAATTATAAACACTACAGTCTCTTCTATGTACTTGACTCAAGACCCTCCAAGGGTCTTAGTGTACCCTGTCTATGTTTTAATACTTCCCATAAATTGTTCTTACTTTTTTTTCAACAGAGAATTAAAATTGAAGCTTTGACGGAATTACGATTTTACTAACGATTTTGGACCTAATGTACCACAGCAATTTTAAAAAAGGGATTATTTAATAAAAAGGGTTTACAATTTCTTATAGCAATCCACAAGGTTTTAGTACATTAGTAATTAGTTATTAGGTTTTTTATTTTATATTATTAGTTTTACTAATAAGTTGAACTAATATAGTTGAAGTTCATATAAGAGAATAGTTTTAATGTTCATTTTATTTTTCGTCTGTATGATGTGATTGTACAAGCCGATCTTGTACTGTAATATAGCGCCGTCAATGTTGAGATTAGACACTTGATAGTCCTAGCCCATCATCATCTTCTTGAGTGGCTAAATCGATCATCGCCCTACAATCGATAGCCGTCGCGTGCAGTTTCTGATTCACTTTTCTCCCTTCCGCTATCGATTTATATTTCCATAGACTTAACGCATATACGACGGGGAAGCCGGGGGTGGGTCCCATTTATCCTGAGTCCAGGCAGCCCTGGCTTGGTAAATGGCTAACAAGGACTTTTTGCCGCTGTTTCCCGACCGGTTTTGATTTAGTAGAGAGGGACGTGGGGCGACTTACCAAGAGCAGAAGACTGTATATCCTCGAGGAGGTATCGCAACCTGAGGCCATTAGGACTCGAAGGGGAGGCGATATCTCAATGGAGTGGTTATGGGGAGTCATCCAGGTCTTCTGGTCTTGGGGGTCTGGGGACCGCTTTCTGATTAACGGGATACGGTTTGCCTCCATAGGTGATAATCATATCCTATTATGGCATCTTTTTTGCTTTAGGTAGTTTATGTTGTATTAGTATTACAGTATATTTACCAATATACTTTGTGATATGATCCTATTATCGGGCATAGCTAGTGCGGAAATTCGTTACTTATAAAAGCATGGCTGCAATAGAAGTTTCACTTTATCAACCATTTTTTAGTTTCTTTATTGCTAGAACTATAAGGAATATTGAAAAGGTAAAATATTACCTATCGATATCGTTGGGCGATGATTTTTTGCAAGCCTATCAAGTCGACTTTCGAAGTTGGCACTTGAAGTCAAAAGTCAAATGAGGATGATCCTAGTAACTCAGTCGCATTATCCTGCACAATCAGCTGTGCAAACTAAATTTAAACATCCAGGCTTGATTAAGCGAACTAACATATTACACGCTCACAGTGTTATTATACGGATCAGAGGGATGGACACTTACGTAAATAAATGTCTATAACCATTTGAGATACTGTAAATTTTTAATTTCTTATATACTAATATGTATTCTGTAATTATTATACTAAACTGAACTGTAATTAATAAAATGACAAGTAATATGCTTATTTAAGCATGGAGCATGTCCTAATATTAATAAACGGTCCCTTCTTGGGGTTACCATGGGGAAAAATAAAAAAGAAAAAAAGCATCTGAGACGTGCTATCGAAGTATGCTCAAAGTTTCATGAGTGCACCATGTTAGCAACGAAAGCATATTACAACGAATACAGAAGCCCCTCAAGATATTGAACAGCATCAAAAGATACAATTAGGCATTCTTTGGTCATGTGTTGCGAAATGAAAAGGTCCTCCTCCTGCGACTGGTCATACAAGGCAATATTGAAGGAATGCAGCGGTCAGTAAATTAAGAAGGGTCGCTACAATCACCAACGTCCAAAGAGGGAAGGCATTCTTGAAAGAAGTATTATCTGTTACATTTATCTGTTGTATCTAAGTATTACATGATGTTTATTATCATATTAAAAGGATAATATCAACATCTGTACTATTTGCAATGCTGCACACGCCAATGCTCCTCAACATACGTTTCGTCCAATCCTCATCAACCCCCAGGCCACTTGAGAGCCCAACCCAGTCGGATTGACGAAGAGCCAGCTGCGATATCTGCCGGTCACTAATTGCGACTATTAGATAGAGTTAGCCAATGGGAAGGGAGATTGTAAATCTCGACTATAGCCAGTGCTGCAGTCCTAATGTTGCTATATATATCTGGCTGGTGCAGCACCAGCCGTCTACCCTCTGATTTAGCGGCTGTCTCTTCGAGATGTTCACTTAGTCTCTCTCAAGCACAGCATCTTTCTCTTGATTTATTGTTTTCAATTTTATTATTATTATTCATCGCTTTATTAAATAGGTACTAAAAATAAAGGATAGTTTTGGTTATGAACAATAACCTTAAAATGGATTTCATAATATAAATCAGATAGTTCATAATTTATAGTTCAAGAAAGTTAAAAAGCTGAACGTAAACGTTAGGATTACTTTAAGGGCGATGTTACAGGTTCAATTCTTAAAGTTAAAAGCAACGATAGGCCTTGCTTTAGTTAAACCTACTGTTATTGTTAATAATATAAGCCTAAATTATTAAAAATTGAACTATAAGATTTTTATTTTAAATTTGTTACTTCAATTCTTAATAATTCAGAAAAGAAAAAGAAAATGTTTTTTTATACTATCCCTTCAAAAATAGAAAACTCAAAGCATGAGCTTGACGAATAAATTTGTTATTTTTTCCATTGTAGAAGTTCATTATTCAATGCGATTAACCAAATTTAAACAATATAATCAAACTATAAATAAAAAAGTAGCTGCTAAGAACTCGATTATTGAAACTCATTATATGGATATGGGATCAGTGAAGAGAATGGATTTGCCTGACCGAGATAAGAACCAGGATAGCTCAAGTGATAGAGTACCATCAAGGAAACAAGGGAACCCCAGGTTCGAATCCCGGTCCTGGGCATATCTTTTCTCTTTAAAATAAGATATATTTGAATTTAATTTAAGTTTTGAGGTTTTCTAACATTCTAGGATTCTCGGATAGTTTTCTATTATCTTCTTATTTAGCAATTTCTATCTTTCATTAATTTTTACTTCTTCGTAAAATGTGTTCTTCATCAGTTAAATTTATTTCGTACGTCTCATTTATATTATTCCAACTTATATGTAAAATAAAATATGACTCGACGAAAACTAAAACGTTTCTATTGTATGAAAGAATGTTTTAGTTTTCGTCGATTCATATTATATAATCATGTTATATAATAGAGATATTTATTGGTAATAATTTTAGGTAAAATATACTTATCCTACTATGTAAAAACCAAAGATAAAACGGATCCATGTGCATAATGAATCCATAATTCATTTTCTAATAATCCTTTGTGACTTCATTGAAAGTTTAAAGTGTCACAAAAGCGGGCCCTATATTACAAGGAGCGGGTGCAATATGGGAACTTGAGCAGTTTGGGCGCCTCACAGGGAACATTAATAATGTCATTAAATTCATTATAAACAAATAAATGGATTTAATGACTACAAACTCCTCTAGAGCTGCAGAGGTAATAGCTACCTGAACGCATTAAAACATCCCCTCCTCTTCGACTAACTGCACCTTTTTATTACTTCACTTACTTAATTAAATCGCCTAGTTAATCATGAAGGAGTGTTATTATGCAGATTTCCCCCGGGGTAATTATAAGGCCCGCAACGTCCATCCTATTTAAACTTAGATTTACTAGCATAATTTCAAAACTTGTTGGGGGGGGCGCAGAGATCTACTGGAAAATAATCCTCGACCCCCCGTCGTGTGATTCACAACAGACAAAAGCCATAATGTTCAAGATCACAAAACATTTTTTTTTATATTACAGAAGAACATTTGCTAATTTTTGTGGGATTTTCTTTTTTTTTCTCTCTCTCTCTTTCTCCCTCTCTCTTTAATCGTAAAAGGATTAAATCCAACCATTTTGTTTTAAATATGGTCGGGATTAGTTCGGAGTTAATTGAATTTTTTTTCTTATCTTCAATTACCCTAACCCTAAAAAAAAAAAAAAAGGAAACTGGTTTTCACATTTATAACAATATAAACATTTATAACACTTACCTCAGATTTTCCCTTAGAAACGCAGTTTCCAACGTTGCTAGGTTCTAAATTAAGTACGTCTCTCTGCAAAAAGAAAAAATATATTAATATAAATTTAAATCAACTGACATAAATCAACATAATAAAGAATAAACAATTAATGCAATCGAATTCCGAAATTTAGATGTCGATTTCACAATAAAAAAAATAGAAACAAGGTTTTAATTAAAAAAATATATTACTTTTACACACAGCTTTGATGCTCTACTAAACCATCCAATTCATCTCGTATCCAATCCTTACAATCCAACATCCTTCGTGAAATCCTCAATACTCCTTATTATTTCACAAACAAACTCATCCATCATGATCTTAATATCCCATATGTTGCTGATTAGGCCCAAACTAGACACCTCCATACATACTTTAATCCGCTACTCTCTCATACTATTCTTGATGACCCTCCGAGGCGTCTGAAAAGAAGATTGCCTCGAGATCTTCTACTATAGAACTTTATTGGAGTGCTACCGATGGGTAGTCTCTCCTCAAGTGTTCTTTTTTCAAGTCATATTGTTCATATTTGCAGATTTACTTGTTGCAAAATTATTATAGTTGTAAATATCAATAAATAAATCTATTTAAAAAAAACTTTTACACATAACAAAAATTATATGTATGGAAATATTTCAATAGATAAATTTCCTAGACCATAAGGCTTTTATCCTTTAAATTTAGAAGCTATTTTTTACCCTCATAAGCCAAAATAGATAGGATGGTTTAGTAAATACTAATTTTTTATAATTTATTTTATTTTATTTTTTAATTAATTGTTATAATTTTAAATGTTTTGATTTTTAAATTGGGGAAGAATACAAGGGGAAGAATGTTCATTGAACATTACTTTTAGTAGGATCTTGTTGACTTACGTCTTAAATTATATATTATTATAATTTCTTTTTTTATTTATTGTTATAATTTTAAATATTGCTATTTTTGAAGAGAAAAGATATGCCCACGGTCGCGATTCGAACCCGGGTCTCCCACATTTCTTTCCCTTGTATACATCGCAAATTGCGAGAACATGGGGATATGGGATCAGTGAAGAGAATGGAAATATCTGTCCGAGGTACGAACCAGGATAGCTCAGTCGGTAAAGCACCACATCCATATCTTTTCTCTTCAAAAATGAAAATACTAAGTTTTTAGTTTGGGGGCAGAATATTGGAGCTAATACAAGTAGTATCGAGATCAAATAATAACAAGCATTTTCATTTTTTAATTTAATTTTTTTCTCGTTATCATAGACCTTAAGTACTTTCACGACATTTTCAAACTTATTATCTTTGATATCACAAAAATCACCTCCTATTGTACTATCCAAATAGTTATTTTTGTCAGAGTTTACTTAATTATTTCATTATATAACGTTGGTTAAGACTACTACAACCTAGATGAAACAAATCAAAATTAATCTAGAAAAAGACCAGGTAGACTCAGATGATAACACAGACGAAAGCCTCTTTGCACACAAGCCGGGAAGTGATGTCTGAGAAGATAGCACCAGCAGCTAGCATATAGATAGCACTCAAAGTGGACTAGGAAGAGGGCCTTCAGTGAACGAAAGAAGGAGTACTGGAAGATAGATAGATCATGTTTATAATAACATATCGTTGGCTATCCTATATTTCGTATATTAAAAATAAATAAAGCTAATTAGTAATTATATTATTTATTAATAATTATATTTAACATTAACTAAAAAGACACCCTCGGATCAGATGGCTGAGGATTTGGAGCCGCTAGGTATGTATGTATATATATGCATATATATACATACATACCTAGCGGCTCCAAATCCTCAGCCATCTGATCCGAGGGTGTCTTTTTAGTTAATGTTAAATATAATTATTAATAAATAATATAATTACTAATTAGCTTTATTTATTTTTAATATACGAAATATAGGATAGCCAACGATATGTTATTATAAACATGATCTATCTATCTTCCAGTACTCCTTCTTTCGTTCACTGAAGGCCCTCTTCCTAGTCCACTTTATATATATATATATATATATATATATATATATATATATATATATATATATACCTAAGTAAAATTAGGTATATATTATATATGTATATATATATATATATATATATATATATATATATATATATATATATATATATATATATACCTAAGTAAAATTTCTTAAATAGGGTTCAACTATTGATTTGACAGCCAACGTTTCGACTTATATTGTAGGTCTTCTTCAGGGCTTATAATGGGCCATGGGTTGGAAATGAAAACAACAGTCTCTGAAGAAGACCTGCAATGTGGGTTGAAACGTTGGCTTTCCAATAAATATAAATAAATCAATTCCGGGACACCCGGACATTTTTTTTTGCCTAATTATATTTAATATTAACTATCTAGATATTTCTTTTCATCTTGTGTTGTCTATATGGTTATATCTGAGCTGTCCATGAAAGATAGCGAGCAATTTAGTTACTATTGGCAGGTTCTAGAAAATCTGCAAGAGCTAGTTTGTGGCGCTTCTTAGATCGACAGATTTTCTGTTTTACACAAGTTACTTATTTCGTAAATTAAATATTATTTCCTATATAAAAATAAGAATAACAACAAGTATGTTTTCTTCTGCGAGGACATTAACGTGAACGACGGAGGCAGTTGGAAAAGTAGCGGAGAGCTGAAGAAGGAACGCTATTCCAGTCAATATACAAACAAAATCTGCAAAAGGGTCACGTCCCGGCCAACCTGCTAGTCGAGCCTCTCACAAATAAGGCCTCTTTTTTTTTCTTTAAAGGTTTTCCTTTTTTCCTAAGACGGCTTACTCTAAGCGGTCCTGGAGATACTTAGCAAGGTTACTTACTTTGCATATGAACCAGTTTCCCGTGCGTTCCGTCACTTACTAAGGTACGCGCGTGTCTTGGGAAGGTGAATGAAAATAATTGTATGCGAGGAAAAAATGATGGAACATCATTTTTTTCTTCCTCAGAAGTATTTTTTTTAAAAATATTTTAGTATAAATTGAGTGATTTCAAGTCTATATTGTTCAATTTGTTCACATGGAATAACATAATCTCACAGACTACCTGGCTATTTATAGAAATGTATATTTTTATAATATATAAATTACTTATTATTTAACCGGATAAACTCAGTGATAGAGCGCTGAGTTGCCGTGACGAATATCCCAGGTTCATATATGGCTGCGGAAGATTTTATTTGAATTAGAAACTCTCTACTGGAACTCATCCATCTTCTATAAAGAGGTGAATCCTTTTTTATCCTTCCAATTTAGAGGAGAATCCTGGCGGTTGAACGTGATATAGGACAAACCACCTCCCAGCAAACCGTTGGTCAAGAAACAGCACAGTCTCAACCGCATACTAAACCCAAGAATCTTCATGGGTTGAAGTGGTACATATGTGAAATGGTTAATAGAAACTGATTTGGATCCAGGAGAGTCCCAGCTGTTAACAGAATAGATAATTTATTCGCTATTGCTGGTCTTAAACATGGGAATATCTATTTTAATCTTAAATTTCAGGAATATATATATATATATATATATATATATATATATATATATATATATATATATATATATATATAAATATATATATATATATATATATATATATATATATATATATATATATATATATACATACTAAACTAACATCGCTACGCAAGTACAAAGAAAACTACATTGTATTATGTTATTGTGTTATAAGCGTTTGATCGATAGGTGTTTTTAGTGAAAATGCGTCCCCAGTCGTTTTTTTTTTTTTTTAATGAAATGTGACAAAGAACTTCTATATGAGCAACTTCAGCACAAACTCGTTCAAATTGTTCATTCGGTATGATTTGAAACAATTATTAAAATTATATAGAAAGAATAGGAAGTTCATTAAATGAATGAAAAACAATTTTGTTCTGAAACTAAAAATAAATCCTGTTCTCAGGCTTGATATAATTTTTTTGAGCTTAATGTTTATAAATGCTCATACTTTAATTACAGGGAGTCATGGTTTTTACAGAAACATATATTCTTTTTACATCCTTTATTTTCCAGATCGGCTACTCCTACCCTTACAGGTTTTTTTTTAAATAATGAATTTTAAACTTTAACAAAAGTTAAAAGTGTGAGTTTCGTCTCATGTAAGAGACTCCCCTAACTGTACATTATCAGCTTATTTGCAAGAGAAGTTATAAATATATAATACTTTTTCTTTCATATAAAATAATTATAATGTAAAAACAAAAGAAATATATATTGGTTTATATTGATGCATTGATTTGATAATGAGTTATAAAGGATAAGATCGAATATCGATGGTTACATGTCTGTAGTGATCAACTCCTGGGAAAGAAAAACATTAAGACGAATATAAGGCTATATAACAATGGAATAGCGCAGGATCGCGGAGATTTGTTGGCTCTGGTGGAGGAGGCCTGGGTTATTGCAGGACCGTAAAGCCAGAATAATAATAAATGTCAGTTCGAACGATAAAGAATTTTCTGAAGGATGTACTTTTTTTAAAAAAAAAAGATAAAAGATGGTTTGGAAAAGTAAGTGGGAATTAATTATACTGAGAAAAAAATGTCTGAAAAAGGTATTTTAGATGAGATGAGCATGTAAGCAAATAAAGTTGAAGGAAATATTGATTAAGATGCAAAATAAGCAACTTAATATACGTTCATAAACTCCATCACTCGAGTACGTGAACTAACTCGATTATAATCAAAAAGTTTATAAATGAAAAAAAAATAAATAAGAGATTTAACATCTCCTCAGGGATCAGACGATTCTTAGCATAAACTTTATCCCGTATTAGGTTCCTTCAAAATATATATATGCATGAAGGTTCTTTAGCCATGCATAATGCATATGAGATAAAAAAAAAAAAAAAATTCCAGGGGAGGGAAAAAAGGTATTTCCATACATTGGGTTCGAAAACTGTCTGGAAGAAACAATTTTTACACCGAAGGGGTAAGTTGGCGAGATGCTATTTATGGGAGACCTAAACAGGTATTTGTATTCGCGCGAGGGTACCAAACCCTTTAGCCTCGTGGCCACCCGCGCCATGAATCCATAATCTCACCCGCGGCTATAAAAGTGGCTCCCTAAGCCTTATAACCTGTAACGGCAATTAGTAAGGCTTGGATTAAAATGCATGAGCTTCCAGGGCGGCTCCTGAAATCGATAGTCAGGAAGCATAGGCGGTGCTTTAAGGAGATCAACGATGCATTCGCAATTTACTACTGAACAGATGATGATCAAATTGAAAATATAAAATATTCATAATACATAGACATGACAAACTTAAAATTTAACCAATTACATCTAAACACACTCTGAGTATCATTGATCTAATGTGAAAGTATTTTTTGTTTAATTATTTAACGTGCCTTTATGGCTAATCAGATGATGCTTAGGTATGATATCTATCTTTACCTACTTGGGCACCAAATTCACGATAAATGATTATGTTTTGACAGAGATCAATAAGAGACAAGTATGATTTTTCGGAATAAACCGACATGTAAAAAGCTGTGGCCGTGGAATACGGAAACGGTTCTCTAAAAAAACGCTCATTTGGCCTACCTCTCCTTCAATACTGTTCAGAAGCCTGGGCCATAAAGAAAGCCGATGAAAAATCACTCCAAACTTTAGAAAGGATGATTTTACGGCAGATATACGGACCTATTAGAGAGAGGGAAGATACGTAGCTGAAAAGTCTATTCCAGTCCCGTCAAAGTAAAAAAAGCTTGGTAGGTTGCGCTGGTCTGGACATGCGGCCAGAATGACAAGTATTGAAGGGTCTTGAAGAATAATTGAAGAAAAGGAACAGTGCACTAGAAGAGTAGGGTGACCCAAGCTGTGATGGGTGGATGGAGTCATTGAGGACCCTAGGAGCCTGCTAAATGTCCGGAACTGGAAGGCCGCAGGACTGGGCAGGGAGGACTGGCGGGAGCGTATCCAGGAGGCCAAGGCTAATGGGCTGTAGAGCCGCGAAAGAAGAAGAAAGTTATAAATAGCAGAAAAACAAATTTATATTTATACTTTATTTAAAACACAACTAACTCATGAACAAAAACAACTCTTAAAGCATAGAACAATCATTACTTATAAATTTACCGCACAGGCTAAGAATTGCAATTTTACATTCCTTCAGAAAGAAGTTATATCTATGGATTTTTTACAACCCTTAAAAATAAAAAAAAAGTCCTAAGGCCAATTGTGGGGCTGCGAACTGTCTATCTTAGGGAAAGAAGATTCTTACGATATCTACTACACCACAGGTTACCCCTAAACTGAAAGTATTAAAACTATATCTAAGCGCTTAACTAGTGAGGGAAACTGTTTAATGTAGTTATGGGCGTACCTAAAATCAACCTTCAGTTTCTTTGAGAGGGAATGCTTTCTACACGAAATACTTTATAGTATACAAAGAAAGCAAGCGAAAAAGTTCTTACGCGTGTGCTACTGCTTTGAGCAGGATAAAAATTATTTTATATATTTATAGAGAACTATAGACACTTTTAGAAATGCTTGAACGAAGATTGCCAAAATAAACTTGAACTCGAAAAAATAAAGAATGTAGACCAAAAACAAATCTGGTATATAGAAGTTGAGGAGTCTTTAATGGGACTTGAATGTGGCAATGGTATAAGATTCTAGAAAATAGTATACTCATTTAAGGAGAAAATAAGGAACCTCACTGAGTATATGGAAATTCATATTTTAAAAAATCTGTTAGATTTTGAGATTACCAACATTTTTCCAGGAAAATAGCTTTCACGTAACAAATCTTTTTTTATCATTATTATGAAATGCCCTTTTCATTACTAATTTTAGATTGTGTTAAGTTGAAAAGGAATACTACAAATGCTGTTGACATCAGTTATAATGTCAGGCGGTGATAAAGTTTAAGAATTGTGTCTCTAACCTTTAAGTGACATTACAGGCAATGGACTTCGCCTGACTTAGTCCTTAGCGATTAGTCACAAGTCGATGTTTTCGATTTAACAGAGTTGCAACAAAAGTTCTGCCTAAGGATGATTGATATTTCGTCAGAAAAATTAAACTTCTTTCGTATATGTTATTGACAATTTTTTGTAGGAAATACGTAAATAGGTTCAAAACTTCGTTAATTTGGTTTTTTATTTGTTTCATAACTTTAATCATAAATAAACAAACAAACCCATGTTTCTCTCTCTGCTGTTTCTTGGGAAAAAAATTAATTTTAATTTTTGTTTCTACTATGGTGGTGCATTTTTTTCTAACTTCAATTACTGTTGAAGTATTCATTCTTAAATATTTTGGTCGAAACTTCAGCTTTAGCGCTAACAATTCATGACTACTTATTTTTTCATTTCATTTTTTGAAAGGATGAGACTACTGGAGAATACAGGAGATTACACAACGCGGAATTACGGAGAATGCACCCGGTCAATATTACTGAAGTAATAGCGAAGATAAGGATGGGCCTAAAAAAATGTTGGGCTCGTTAACGAACCAATTCCTAAAATGTTAATAATTGTTGAGCCGACTAATAAATGTCTGAGGAATAAACCGAGGCGTAGATGGGAGTATTGAGTAAAGAGTGATCTGGCGGATTTGGGTTTGGGTAACGAACCCCGGACGGAAGTTTGAATTTGGAAGAAACAGAGATTGATTGGTAGTATTGGCACCAAGACCTCGGGTTTTATTTTAAAAAATAATTTAAGTTTAATATTTTCCATATTATTTTCCGTACTTTGTAATCAAATATGTGTGTATTTATTATCTTAAATATGTATGTACGAACTTAATATTTTATTTATCTAAACTACGGTTGTTTAACAAGGAAATATGGATTAATACTCCTTATGTATAAACTGCTTAACTAAAGCAGCTAATCCATACACTAAGAGTGAACAAAGCTCTGTATTAAATTAAGATAGCAAACCACGATGCCGTCAATTACAATTTCCCGCTAGCGCTGAGTGATGCGGAGGAAGAAGATTCGGAGAGAGAAGACGTTCTGTAGGACTTGCTCGAGAGGGAAGAGAAAGCAAAGCCTTCCACGACAACTGATAAGTCCGGAATAATATTACTTCACTAATTAACGAAGTGACGAGGCCGCTGGCAGGATTCGAGACGAACCTACTAATTCTCTTCCTCCGGATCACAAAGGACCTCTGGTGTCCTTAATCCTGTTTCATTTAATTAAGGATAGAATCTAAGGACCTGTAATTTACTTGCTAGTTAAACGGCTAATTAAATGAGGAGCCGATTCCTCCTGAAACAGGTAATTTAACTTGTGTGCCCACCTGCCCAATGGCTCGGAGACTTATCTCACCAATTAACGATATAAAACGGTCCTTAATTGCCTTGTACCGTTGGGTAGTGACGCACCACGGGACGATATATTATAAGCGGGGAGGTCCCCCACACACGCACACAAACATACTCACACAGAGACAGAACCAAGCTATTAACGCCGGCTGGGGCAGATAGTCTTATTGTGATCCCTAATCGGAGCTGATGCAGTGAGTTTAGGTGTAAGTCCCGTCTTCGGGTGATAAATCTGTGTCCACTAGCCGAGCTCCAGGTCGCCGTGTGGTCTCCAACCTGGTCAGTGTGGAACAGAAAACCGCTGCGCCCTAGAGGAACCGTAAAATCAAAATCTCTGAATTGTATATAATTATAATGTATAAAAAATATTTTGAAACATTTTCGTAGCAAATAGAACTCTATACTCCGAGCTACCCCGATCCCTAAGTAATTATTTATTTTTTCTCAAAGAAGACAAACAATATAAATCAAAATAATTTCGTCAATATGTACTCAAACGCTATTTAATATCAGTTAGATCTTTTCATCTTCTTAAATGAGGATTCCAAAGACGTCTTCTTAAAATAACTAAAAGCGTTTCGCTATTAAAAACAATAAAAATTAATCTACATATAAGAGTCTACAACTTAGCTTATGATAGTTTATTTGAACTGAAAAAGAAGGATTTTTTTTAGGTTGAAAGAATTTTTCCGGTTACGAGAGTAGAAGATATACAGGTGCATTATAATCCCTTTTTAGTAGATTTTAAGGAAGATGTTACTAAAAAAATTACCAATAAAATAAAATATAGTCACTGTAGGTAATGCGCTGAAAAATGTTTAGATTATAATATCGTTGTATATAATAATTTTGATCGTTATATTTCATTGGCAATATTCATAAATGTTCAAATTTATTGACTGTAATTCATTGAATAATTCCAAAAATAATTTGTCGTTGACTGTAATTCATTCAATAAATTAATTTTTTAATTCATTGACTGCACACTCTTCTTAGAATTATCTAGTTAGAAATAGTGGTGTTCGAAACGTTGGTACCATAAAACAAGTCATTCTTGTTTTCGCATAATTCATTGACTGCACCCCCTAACCATTTTATAAATTCACAATATTTTCAGGTATATTTTGTCTGTGAATCAGGAGTTTTGTACCATGCATTAAATGTATCATTAAGGAATTTAATTAAATAAATAATAAAAATAATATATTGTAGAAAGTAATTTTCATTATAATTCATTTATAGTTATATATTAAATTCCGTTCCGAGATTCCGTGCCGGGTGGACATATACAGAGAGATTACCGAAGGGGCGGTGTAATCCTGTGGCAGGTGCTAGTTTACAAAACAATCGATATCAAGTTGGAATTGGTTCCGAGTCCTTTGAGGACAATGTTTGCTGTCTTCTGTCTCCTCAATCCTCTGTCACTGTCGTGCCGGTGTATCAAGAGCTTTACTGCCGTCATTGTCTATCAGCCTCTTTGTCATTACAAGCCAATCATTGATAAAACAAGCTGAGTTAAGTTAAATAACTTAGATATTGTAATTATGTAGAGATGTTTAATGACTACCTGACAAGGGCTCGGGACCGCCATTACGTCCCCTCCTGACATCCTAAGACCACCTAACGCGCTGCAAACCCACAATCTTGAGCATATAAGGTTGTAATGCTTACATCACAGGTGACGATATCAGTGTTAGCATATAATAGAGATTTACAAATACAAAGTCTTAAGCCTCATTAAACAAATCAACGTTTCTCCAAATAAGTCTTCATCAGGACGTACATCACTCATTATTATAGTTACTCATATCAATGAAGACCATTTAATGATTTATTTTTCAGTTTTATTACCGATTTTAGATAGTATATATCGTATTTTCTTGTCTTAAATTTTTCATCTTAATAACAGGGCCGTGAAGTTAAGACTATGATGATCTCCTCTGGTAATACAGACAAGACATACAGAGAACAATATCAATCAATACAAAATACTCTAATATACCGGAAGATAAACAATCAGTCAACGTTTCATCAATACAGGCATCATCGTGACACAACCAAATAAAAATTCTGTACTTGATTGAACGTCTTAACATGAGGTTTCACTAGGCTGTCACTAATCGATGACAATTGAACACATGGTGTGTTCAACAAGATTAAATAATGGAGGTTCACATGAGCGGTGGAACAAATATACATCATGTTGCACGTCTCACATCAACAGAACTTAAAGAAGCATCAATCTGAGATTACTCGCTTATTATTATTGTCAACCAATTTTTCTTAATATAACTTATTAATAGAACTCGATTTATATCATTTTCTAATTAACGCCATACCTACACAAACCATTAGTTCCAGTTAGTTCTTGCTTTATAGGCGTTCAAACATGGGTTGCCTCAACTGGTCAGAGCAGAGCTCCACACCTCTCGATCCATCCAATCTTCTTCCTTGAGACCCCTAACGGCAATCTCCTCCTGGACTCCCTCCATCCATCTGATTCTGGGCCGTCCGCGTCCTCCCTGGTGGAGCCCAATCCAAAACTCGATTCGGACAACATGGCCATACCATCTTAGTCGGTGTGCCCCGATCCTTTCATTTGTAGATATATCCACGTCCATCCTCAGTAGAATTTCTCGGTTTCTTGTTTTATCCAGCCTGATGACCCGGGGACACCTCCTACAGAAATCCATCTCAACTGCCTGCACCTTTGAGTACAGACGGGATCTCATAGGCCAGGTTTCCGAACAAAACTCAGGATAGATTCGACTATAGTTGTGAAAATAGGTCGTTTATTTTCTGTAGATATCTCTGTATTCCATACTGTATAATCTAGTATTCTTGTAGTCTTTCGGGCTTGCTCCACCTTTTTTCTAACGGCATACTCTGACGACCCAGTTGTATCCAAATACATAAACTTTTTTACAGACCTTCCTGTCCACTAGAAGCGCATTAGTATCAGGATCTGCAACAGTCGTATACTCGGTCTTCTCGAAGTTAATTTTTAAGCCACCGTTTCGTAGCACTTCTTTAGGGTGTAAACCATCATTTCGAGACAGACCTTCCGCCTCGCAAACACGACCTGGTCGTCAGCAACAAGGTCAGTAGCTGCTCGCCATCAATGAACGGCCCAACGTCCCCAAACTGCCTGTACCATGGTTTCGCAGCCATTAGTATTTATAACCAAATCTTTCAACCTAAAAGCTTTTCTGAAATCAGCTATATCATACTAAATAACTTTATATTGTTAATAAAAGTTGGTAAAAATTTGAAAAATCTTATTTATCTATGTTTCTAAAATTACATTAAACTGCTAACCAATCTACGTATTGCTAATTCAAAAACAGTTAGAATAAATATAGCACATCTCACGTCAATAGGCCAAACAGACGCATCAATCGGAATCTGCGACATGCCAAGATATCCAACCGAATATACTTGAGATTTTTTGTATTATCCCAAATTATTCAGATACTTCTCAATATGACACCATAACTGTTCAGAATTATTGTAGATACTTATTATTGTATTATTAAATCAAAACCAGAAAGATCAATTATGAGAAGATATCATTAAGTCTTCGGTTGCCAATATCTTTTTTGTTTTTATTAAAAAGTAATACACAGTAATTTATTAATAAATACTAAAAAAACTGTAATTTACTTTCTACAGGGGACAACGCTTTTACAAATAGAAAGTTAGATGAAAGGACAAGAGACAAAAGCCAAAGACAAAAAAAACAAAAAGGAGAAAAAAGATAAAAAAAGACACGTCGGAGGATTTAATTTATTTAGGAAGAGGCTGGGCTTAAATTATTAGGCCTAGTGGTTCCAGAGGGATCGGCCTCAATTAGTCTAGAGTCGAGTTAATATTAACTAATCTAACCCAACAGTAGTTAAGCTACTTATAATTTTATGTATTAATTTATTAATAAATTAAATATGTAATTTTATCGCTTTACATCCTACTTTCGAGAACGTTAAGCCACGGGCAATGAAATCATGCTTTAATTTTAATAGTTTTTTTTTAAAATATTGCACTAATTTACATCGGTAAATTAAGGTCCCTGGTTCAAATCCGGCTGTGGCAGATTGTATTTAATCTGTTAACAGGTTGGGAATGGATTCATAGGGATCAGTGGCCCCCCTGGGGCTCTCCCAGCCTCTGTAGAGTGGGTATCCAGAATAAGGTGAAAAACCTGGCGGTTGAGGTTGAGTTAGGAAAAATCACCTCCCTCCAGAACTGTTGTCCAAGAAAAAGTATAGCCTCTACCACGAATTGAACCTAAGGCTCTTAATGAGTAGTACTGGTATAGGTGTTTTTGAATGTATATAATCATACATATCTATGCAATGCATAAACTGTCGATGTTTTTCTTTAAATCCATAATCATACATATTTATATTATATCCATATTTAATTTATAAGATCATATATCAAATTAAATATATATGATACGATATATGATCACAATAGTACTATCTTAAGGATTATATGGTGAAATATTATAATATATAATGAAAATTGCTTCCAATAAAATGTGAATGTATATTCAAGTGAAAGAAAAATACTTCTCTTTAATTAGTTAAGTTTATAATTATCATCATCATCATCATCATCATCATCATGATTTTCTGTTATTTTAGTGACTCAAGGAATTATGTTTGGAATACTTCCACTAATGTACTTATAAACTTTTTATGTATATCTAGATGATTTAATTTAAACTATTTAATATAAACAACATACTCCGGACGAAATCAAAGCATTATTTGGAACAACTTATTTTAGTCAAACTTAAAAGAAGATTCTTTAGTAGGTAAGTCATTGAAATATGGAAAGTGCTGGTTAAAAATGTGAAGGTAAATAACCGGAAACTTTATTTAAAGATAATTTTTATCAAGCTTTCCTCAACCAAACAGCTTCAGGTTTTCAACGATAAATTATTTTTTATACACTATAAAGTATTCTGTAATACGTCTATCTATTTCAGACTGAGCTATTGTCCACGAAGGACCCAGGCCTCAACAATTCTCCTCCGCTCAGAGCGGTCCTCTGCAGCTCTTATCCATTTTATCACTCCCAGTAACTCTCTCTAGGCATGCCTCGACATCCTCTAACCACCATAGCCGAGGTCTACCTCTTCCTCTTTACCTTGGCCTCCCTCCATTACCTTCATAGTCTTTCGATACAGGGTTTTTATACCATGGTCTTTATACACGTCTCAAAGCTCATTGGTGGTTTTTATTTTCTAAGTATTTTTAACTTAAGTTGTCACTATTATGGGTCCCTCATCCCAGGCGCATAAGCGGCAACGAACGAACTGATGCTGGAGCTAAAGCAGCTGCAAAAAGTGATGAAGTTCCCTTGATAGAATCCACCTTTTTATCCGAATGGCTGGCAGTGATAAGAAATAAAAGTAAAGAAAATTGGCATGACGAGCGGGAGAGCCTTCCGCAAAACCATCTACGTCAAATAAAAGAAAAAAACACTGCTTGGATCCCTCCAAACCGCCTAACGACAAAAGAATGTAGTGCAATAAGCAGGTTAAGTATTGGTCATACTAAGCTGACACATCTCCACCTACTTTTAGGGCAGTACCACCCAAGCTGTAATTGTTGCAAATTACTGTAAAGCATCTATTTTAATGCAAGAAGTATCTAATAGAAAGAGAAATTTGGACATTGAAACGTGCCAACCTTTCAAATATAATAATGAACTACAGAGGACTCTGATGTACCTAAAACTCACAAAGTTAATAAAAGAAATATAAGAAGAGCAATCCTCGCTAATTGCCACAGCAGTCGAAGCCACGTTAAAGAAAATAAAAAAACAAAAAGTTTTTGTATGCCCACACTTTTCTAATTTTTTTTTTTTGCCACGTCCATTTTTTATTAAATATATCATCTTTGTCTCAGTATGTGTAGATTTTTATATAGCATCGGCAATACATACTTATAAATTGAAGTTAAGCTACAATTAATTTCAATTTAGTTCCTGTACTTGATTAATTAATTAAAATGAGAAAGCTTACAAGTACCTGAGGCCGATATCGGCTGATCACTAAGGCATTATAATTCAACTTTAATGCTGAGCTGGGCTGAGGCTCTTACACTTGCGATAAGAGTAAATTATTTAATGCGGGACTTATTAATGGATTCCATCGAACATTAACAGCCTAGCTTCGCCCAGATTTATAACACCACACTGGGCTCACTCAATCTTTTAATGGTGTCCTCATTATTTCTGGATCCGACGAGCGCCTGAATAATTAATGACACATCAAAGATTTAGCCCTGATTAGTACTGATTAGCCACTCTAGTAATACAAATTACAAGTCTGAAACTTAAGTTGAGCCCTTGTGCGGGGAAATAGCTCACTCGATTACTAAATTCTAAGTTCAACAACATAGGGCTCATAAGTTCATATTTATCCATTAATCTGTGAACTTAATGCCCAACAATTGAAGCGTTGTCTTGGAAAAGGTAGTAAGTAAAAAAAAAGTTTTTCAATTTTTTTCATAGAAAAAAATATAAATTAATCAAGCCAATTCGATAGAAATGGCAGTAGATCTAAATCGAGAGTAGTTTAGTTTCTATGAAAGGTAGTAGTTACTATTTTCCGGTTTTAGTTGTCAAAACAGTATTTTGCTTTACCTATAATGAAAAAATATAAGGGAAAACGACACATTGGACATCAGTATTTTTAGCGAGAGGATCTTGAGTATGGAAGGATCACAAGGCAGAAGTGGTCAGAAGACAGAAAGAGGCAGCAAGGAGTGATTGTGATTATAATCAACAAGCTTCCAATGTTATGGAGTAACCATGACAACGAAACATACTCAAGATGTAGTGTGATGTGCGGCATTACACCGTTCACTATCTCAAAAACTGTTATTTTCAGATTTTTAGAAATCTAACTCAATAAGTTTCAGCAGGCAATTCTAAAAAACCTTCTCCTTTTCGTTTTTTGGATTACTTAGAATAAAATTTTGATTTCTCTAGAACTAAATTTAAAAATCAAATCAGCAAAAAACATTTGTGCAGGGAGATGATTTGTCCACGCTCAACAGCTAGGCCCACGCACACAGAGACTGGGTGAGCCTCAAGAGGTTCTGCGGACCCCAAAGTGCTATCAATGGCAGTTAACAGAATAAATACTTTACAATAAATAAGAATAAATAATAAAATAAATAATCTCCTAGAGGCGGATTTAAAACCGCAACGTTTGGCAAAGCTGCTAGGCTCTCAACCCTGTACTCTCTGAGCAGCCCCCCCTTCCTAAAACTACAATTACTAATAATTATTTTACAGCCCAACTAATATTTTTCCTTGAAATTCTGTTCATATCGCCTCTTTCTTCAAGATCTATCATACTTAATAGCAGGTAAAATGATCGGAATACGATGTAATACAATGGATGTAATTTGACAATTTGAAAACATCATAAATGTTAGCATAAGTTACCCCGTCATTTGCCTTCAAAGTTCTTCGTTTTGAAGGATTAGAAATAAAAGGATTTTAAAAAATGCTATATCAATATGGATATTCCGTTTTTCCCGAAGGATTCCAGGCAAACTTGTAGATTAATACAGAGAAAAGGTGTCACTAACTGAAGAGTAAGTTTTCCGTTATGGATTTTCCATTTTGGTTTGGAGGCATCCATCATTGAAGTAGCTAATTTGATTACCCCAATGAAGGCGGTGGCTCTACTCAGAGAGATTAATGCGAGAACTTTGGCCGCAGGTAGCCGCCATACTGCCATAGTGCCAAAGTGCCATACTGCCACAGCTACCCAACTTTGGGCCTGTCCTCTTCAACTAATTGGGTATTGACTTTGGGAATGATCAGTCCCAAAGGGAATGATCTTGTATTAAGTCAGGTGTCATCAAATCTATGGATGAGATGCTGATAAGTCGAGGATACAAGTGATTTTTTCTATTTTAAAGCAAGAAAATTTGGAATATACTCTACTACGATGAGAGAGTATCTAAAATACTATATACGAAAACAAATGAAGTACAAAAAGAAGGTCAAAATATGCCTTAAGTAGGGAGAATTGTTTATTGGAAAGTCAACGTTTCGACCCACATTGCAGGTCTTCTTCTGGGATTGCAATGGAGTCATATGGCAAGCTTAAACTCCGACACATCTCAATATGGCGTATTACTCCATTGCAGGATACATACAATGTGGTTCGAAACGTTGGCTTTCCCACTTAAGTGATTTTTTTTAACTCCGCCCGGACCATTTTCTTCCTCACATATATAACATACATACATACATAGATGACTCTACAACCCACATGGGGACAAGGCCTCCCGCAATATCAACCGCCAGTCATCTCTGTTCATAGCTGCTGGTCTCCAGTTACGGATGCATAAGATGGCCCGAGCGTCCGCAGTCTCACCATCCGCCCATCGGAGCCTCGGTCTTCCAGCCCTTCTTGTTACATGCACTTTTTCTTGAGGTAATTTTTTAGGGACTTCATCTGCGATCTGTCCTGTCCATTGTAGCCAGTTCACCTCTATAAACCTGATAATGTCGGCATCTTTGTATAGTCCAGCTATTTCTAAGTTCGATCGTTGCCCCCACGTTATTATGAAATACTGCTCTGTAGATCCTCCGTATAATATTTTTCGCTAAAACCTTATGATAGCGAGCTCTTGTGCCTTTGTGAGAGTCCAACACTGCGAAGTATATGTCAGGACAGGCCTTATCAGAGTTTTATATATTCTTATCTTTGTGGTCCGGGATAAGGCTTTACTTCTGAGGTGCTTTTGCAACCCAAAAGAGCATCTATTTGCCACCATTATTCTTCTTAGGATTTCCGGTTGCACTCCATTGGGGGCATTTATCTCACATATATAAGGTCAACTATTGTTATTCAAAATGAAGTAGAACTTCCTTTAATAAAATAAATTAGAATTTTTTCTTTAAATATATTGGAAGAGAGTTATGTATTTAAAAAAAAAAACTGAATAAACGTTTTGAGAGACAATCCATCATAAATTATAAATACAAATCAACATAAAATGCATTATTTTTGCAACCTAAACTGACAACTCTAACTGCAATGTAAACTTGCTACATTTAAGAATGCTAAATTGACTCTCTAAAATGATAACTGCAATATGCATCAAGGGATTTCCAATTCAGAGATGTTTCGACTGAATTTAAATATAGTAATATAACTCTATTACTGTTGTGTGATTTATTCACTCATAGAAATCATTTTCAAGCTACAGAAACTGATTCTGTCATTCTGAACTGCAGAAAGACAAATCAAGGTAAACTTTAGAGATTGTTAGTTTTAAAACTTCTAACTTTTACCAGAAACAAAAATCACCGTTTATAACAGAAAGGACACTTGTCCGGTAGATAGCACAGCCTTGACAACGCTTTCAATAGGAAAAGATCCCATCAAAGTAGTCCAGGATTTTTTCTCCCTTGTAAAAATTAGAAAAGTGGACTAACTTTTCTGTAGCGATTCATATAACTACCTCTACTTTTGTCATAATCATTGAATTAGGTCATCGTTTTCGATCATGCTACATTGCATAGATTATTATTTTTTGGTAATAACGAATTCCCCAGCCCATGAAGGTTCGTAAATTCATTGCGTGATTGAAAACTTCGGCACAGATCTTAACTTTATAAAGAATGGGTGAACACCAGGAAGGACTGCAGATCCCTCTACAAGGACACTATAATTTTATAAAGCAATGGGGTCGTTATTGTAAAGATTTAAAAAAATATTTTTCTTTATATGACGATAACTTTTTTGCACTTGATCTTGTACTAATAAAACACCTAAAAAATGCATTATTACTCAAAGTCCCCCAAAACTTGGCTATTCCCTTCCCGGTGTTCCCTTATCCTCGGAGTTGGGATGGACTTTTCTTGTGAGAAAGGTCGCTCATGTTCACGATCTGAGCCCTTCGGAAGGAGAAAGAACTGAGCTTTGGGTTATGTACTTATTGTGTAGGATTAGTTTTACTCCAATCTCTCTCTCACTCTCTCTGCCTTTGCCCAAACTCCATCTTCTGCTTAGTTTCAAACTTCTCTGTGGCTTTACGTTCGGAAATGGCTTTCCAGATAGAAATCTCCGATACAGGATTATCCAAACTATATATGGAATACTCGGAAATAGGATTAGACGGATAAGAGATGTTAAGTATACAGATAAGCCCTTTTATTTATAACATAAAATAGACAGAATGGATATTATTTTTACTTGAGTAAAATCGAAGTCTCATTATTATTTTTTCCTTTTATTAGTCTTAACAATAATATCTTATAGTATTAAGCACGTCCTTAATTTGAAAAAAAATTCTCATATATTTAGCTATAAATATATAGCTCTTATGTGTGATTTCCTCAGTTTTTATTACTTTATTATTACAATAATAAAATTATATCAATTTTGTAGACAATGATTCAAAAACAATTTTATTATTATTTATATTATAGCCTTTTTATTTTGTTCTAACTCTACTCTATATTTTAATAACCTGTGCTCAACTTAAACCTATTCATTAAACATATGTTGGTTTTTTTCCATGAATAATTATAGAAATGTTCGATATACAACTAAGGTCTTCTAAATTATTTAATTATTAAATTTGTTGGTATGAATTTCATAATAGATATCTTTATTATTTACGTTATTAAATAAAACATCTTCATATAATGCTTCGGAAACCAGTTCATCTTTTAGATAATAGAGAACAATCTATAATCATTTTAAATGACTTTTATCAAACAATTTTTATTTAGAGTTATAATTATTGGGCAATTCATATTTTTATACAAGACTGATTTATTCTCTGAAGATAGGGATAATACCAAACGTTACCTAAATAATGTTTACACTTAAAACCATAACAGAAATTTAAAAATAAATTCGGAAGTTATTTCAAAAAGTTTAAAATACAATAATTTAGCTGGGAGAATATTCAAGAAAATTTGTCATCACCTTAAACCGAATAATTTGAACAGTCCACCGTAAATAAATTCCTAAAATAACATAAAAAAAGCCTCATTAATAATTAGAATATTAAGTGGTTACTTTAACAGTTTAATGAGACTGGACAATATATTAGACTATTGAGTAAAAGGTTATTATACATTTCAAGGATCTCAATTAAGACTTTACAAGGATGAAACAGTTCTAGACACAGCATATTATAAAATAATTTTAAATCTGTTTGTTTTTAATTGATATAATTGTTATTGTCTTGTTTTTTTACAGAAAATTTTGACTTGTAATCTTTATAGTTAAGTACAGTAAGGTTTTTGACGAATAAAACCAGAAATTGTGATTGAAAATGACTCTGTAGTCGAAACGTCTCAAAACTTAATAAATAAAGAATTCATTGACTGGATAATGGTTTCTTCCTTCATGATTTATGAAAATTTGAAGTATTTAGTCCAGTGGGATACATCATATTAAAATAAGAGGAAAAAAGGAAAATGAAAAGCGTTTTCAAAGAATCCTTACACTTTACTTCCTGATTTCAGGAGGGGCTCTCAAAGGAATGTGAAAATGGAAAATTTTCCAGATCTCAACAGAATAAACATATTGTGATAATCGATTTCCCCAAATTTTAAAAATGGAGGGAAAATCTGACCAAGTCAGTGATCCGGGTAATTTCTCTTTTCACCTGCTACTGCTTTCATGCGCCATGGTCACCTTTGATGTCACCATACCCAAACCAAAGGATTAAATATTTTTATAATGACCTCTTCTCACTTTCATCTTTCCCACTGACAAAAGGGACTTTTAGCGTAACCGTTTTGAGAAAAAAAAGACTGAGGGAGCATCACACAAAAAATATAAATAACGAAAAAAAAAGAAAAAAAAAGTTGTTTGTAGGTATGTAAGTTCCTTTTCATCGGCTGTTTCAGACAACTGTAACATCTCAGAGTGATATTTTCTCTTCTTTTCTAATATACACCGGTGGTTAGCGGTTCAAAGGAAAATCTTACGACCTCCATTTTTATTTTTTTATTTCTTTCCACATTTTTTTACCTTAAAGAAATGTATAACTTAAAACAATTTTAATATTTTTCTCTCCTTGATCAAAATATAATTCAGTAAGTTGACTTTCTTCCTTGAAATCTCCTCAAACGAAAAAAAGAGACCATGCTGAAAAAAAAAATACCAGCAATAGTAATTACTAGCATTAATTTTGAAAGCGTCTATTAAAAAATGGCGCCCAAACCAAATAATTTCCTTTTTAAACTAGTTCATGAAAAAAAATATATTTAATTTTGAAATAATTTTCGTTTAATGAGTAATCCCTTTTCAACAGTACTAGAATATCCCTTAGTAGTAATGTAATAGCCAACAGTAATATAACATGCCGTACAGCATAGTCAAAGATTTTGTTCCTTGGGTGAGGAGAATTCGCTATGGCAGGAGTAGAAAATCATTGACAGTAAAAGTTGGAATGTTCGGATAGAAATGAACTATCCGAAAAAGAAGGAAAAAAGGTAGTTTTCAAATAAATTTCGAAAGTATCTCATAAGATTGAGGAAAAGATTACAGAAAAATATTCAGAAAGACGGGTGTTTCTTTACATAAATGCAAGTGTAAACAGGTGTGGAAACCAGGTGAATAAATTCAGTACAAGTTACATTCGTCTAAATATAATAAAATGATTGATAAATACGACAATATATATACATTAATGTTGTGTAGAATTACGTCAGCGGCCTTGAACCAGTTCGAGTATTATTATTTATGTGTGACCCTTATTACTATGCACTTCGGCCTAAAAAGGCCCATTGTGCTTGAGTCCTAAAAATCCCTAACATAGGTCTAGACTTCTGAGAAATTTTAAAGTCTTTAAACCTCACTTCTTGAAGTTCCTTGTATCCACCGGGGCCAAGGTCAAATGTCCTCTTATCAGTTCGAGTAAAAACCGCCTTCAGCGGACTCAGCCCATCCGAAATACCGAAGGGTAACAGAAAGCTTTTGTTTATATAGAAGCATTTGCATGTATTTATTGTAAATTTGTATTATATTGTAAATACAATTTTGGAGGATGTGAAAAAAAACACACACACAAAATAAATTAAGCTCATTTTATATATCATTTCAACATTGAAAACTTCAATGCAAATTATCATGTATTGAAGGATTGTACATATGCCATCAAATTAGATTTTTGAATCATATAATATTTAAATTGAAATATGTGAATAGATACAAAAATTACATGAAGAAGTCGTATCACAGAAAGATTAAATGAAACACAAAAAAGGGTAACAAATATAACTCGTAACTCGCTGAAAATGCGAGAGGGGGCAGGCCCAGTAAAAAATTAAAATAAACATTTTTAATAAATGTGGTCAAAGTAATTTGTTTATGTAAATGATAGTATCTTAAAGACTTCATTTCAGACTATTGCTCCAAAATGTGCATTATAAATTAACGTTACACATTATCGAAAAATAAAAAACAAATAACTACTTGTGTCATATGGCAAGATGGAGGTAACCTTCAGTTGGAGCAAACAAGTGTGTAGCCAAGATTGCACTATGATATGTTTATAGGTTATTACATAATAATATAACATGATAATAATATAATACGAAAGACAAATGTAGCAGGCGCCTGATCAAGTACTTCTCTGTACCTGATGGTTTAAATTAATGAGTCTTATTCCTCCAATTTTTTTTAAAATTTAATATTTTCAAAAAAAAACTTCTAATACGTAAAAAAATCAATTAAATGTTAAATCTTTTAGTATTGCGCAATGTTTTATTTTAATGTTTAGGACACTGGATTTCACACCTGGTCCACAACACATCAAAGGATCCCATTTTCAACACACCTGGGCAAAATGAGATCTATGGCCGTAGTAACCACCTGGTTCGCTCTGATGAGTTTCAATTCGACAAGGGAATGGATGATTTCGGATACGTCGATCCGAAAATTTTCAATAAATAACAAGGTATAAAAATAACATCGGGAATAAGTAAGCAAAGTAATTAAAATAAGACTATTTTAAAACCACCATTTGTGATTTTTCATATTTTTATCGTTATGATAGTTAATAGAAGAGCGTATTTTATAGGGGAAAAAACTTTACCACTACAACCCGTGAACGAGTCTGGTGTTCAGTATATGATAGAGACTGTAATGTTTCAAGGACAACGGTTCTGCAAGGAGGTGACTTGTCCTAGGTCACGCTCAACCGCCAAACTTTTCCCCCTTACTTATTTTGGGTACCCTATTTTTTAAAAATTTTATAGAGGCTGGGTGAACCCCAGGAGGGTCCTAGATCCTATATGATTCATCTCCGGCTGCAAAAAGACTAAATAAAAGTCTTGCCTGCAGCGGGATTTGAACCAGGATTTCCGGCATGGCAACTCAGTGCTCTACCACTCCGCTCCCATTTTATAGGAAATAGTTATATCTAATACTTAAGCCATCAAAAGTGTGAATAGAGAAAAAATTAAAGACGAGAAAAAGTAGTTGTTTGAGTACATGACGTTGATGGCCAATTAACAAATTATTATTCTATAAAGTAATACAGTAATTATTCCATCTAAATAAACACTTCAAGCAAGGATATAAATATAATAGAAATACATCTTGAAAGAATAAACCACTAGAAGTCACTCATTTATTTTTTTTTTTCCATCAAGCAACTGTCTTTCTCTGAAGCAGCTATTGTCAATTCTAGAAAGGACAAAGCCTTACCATGTCAACTAGTGAAAATTAGAGTAAGAAACGACTGTCATGTCGTGTTGGTAAATTTGTTATTTAGATAGACAGCGAACATTTTGGAAATTGATCTTACAATTAGAATGCTTAAGGCCCATGGAGAGGGTCTGGTATTTAATCTTTCAATCAAGAGACAGCAGTCATTTTCAGCAGTCGTTTTATGTTCCAGTTTGCCTAATTATTCCATAGCTTAATCTTTAAAGTATTCGAATATACAATGAAATACCAGAAATAGACTTCGAAAATCTATAATTACCATAAATTATTAAACGTGGATACTGGAGCGGACTCAAAGTTCCTGTTGCAGCTTTATTTGTTTAAGTTGATAATAATAATAAAGCTTAGCCAACCCGAAGGTTCGATGCCGATACTACCAATCTTCACCTAAAAACTTCCGTCCACTGACCATTATCCGAACACGAATTCGCTAACTCACTATTAACGCAATCCTCCCACCTACGCCTCGATATACCTCTCCGACGCTTCAGACGGTACAGCAGTTATTAACCTTTTAGGAATTCATTCGTTACTAAGCCCAGCAACTTTACTTACCTTAGCCCAACTTAATCTTCGTAATGCAATTACTTCAATAATCTAACCGGGTCTATGCTTCGCAATTCCGCGTTGTGTAACCTCCTGAATTCACCAACTTTTTTTGTACTAAATGTTCTACGCAACATCTTCATTCATCATCCTTCAGCGTTAGCGGCCACGCTTTACACATCCGTAAAGAATTTAAATTTCGGGACAAAAGAAAAAAGTGTTTAAGATTAATAAACTTAATTCTTTTTGGATATTCTATAAAATTTATTAGTGAACCTAGAAAATTTCTCCGCCTGAACCATAATTTCCCTGCGTATCCTCTGGTAATGCCCTGATCGGAAAGACCGCCCTGGTGTAGAGCACGTTCCCTCCGTACTGAAGTTGGAACAAGTAGGGACCCTCCGAGTTCCTGTAGCGTAGTTATCTCGTCTTCATAGCCTCCTCTACCCCCGTCCTCTTTTACGGTGTATTGTTTTCTCCCCTCTTCTTTCCCACTGAATAACTTCCGTGGGGCCTTGAATTTTATCGGTCCTTCGGGAGGGAAAGGAGGGAGTTTTTACTATGTTGGTACCCCTGCACACCCTCCTAACAAAAGAAATTCGGGCAGATTGCTGTTCTCCTGACGGCGGAGTCTGAGATAACACAGTCAAAATAAGTGTTCATTTCGTAGATTTGCTTTATTTATGAGATGAAATTCTCACCTTCTAGGCAAACTACAAAGGGTATTGTGTACCTCTGCTTCTACTATTCAAACATATTCTTTTAAAAATCTGTAGCGCTACAATTTAGAAAGAGCCCTTATGTTCGTTGATGTCATAAAAGGACTGTATTGTTCATATTGTACTCACTTGATGAAGAGGGTTTTTAGATTAATGACAGCAAGTCAATAAATTTGGAACTACAAACAGAACCTGTACATACTGAGCTATGTTGGTCCATATAAACATATTTTTAAAATATTAAAAATTTATTTTAAACCCGTTCATAAATTATCTACTAAAAATCACTAACAAAAAACCTATACCAAAACGACCCGTGGAGGAGTTAAGTACATGGTAGAGACTGTAATGGTTCTTGGGCAATCGGTGTGAAGGGAGGCGATTTCTCCTAGATCACGCTCAGGCGCCAGATTTCCCCCCTTATTTTGGGTACCCACTTTATAGAGGTTGAGCCCTAGGTCGCATAAGAGCCATACGGCCGCTAACAGAATAAATAAAAGTCTGCCAGCAAGCAAACTGGGATTTGAATCCAGGACTTTTGGCACGGCAATTCAACGCTTTATCGCTAATGCACTCCCGTGTCAGTCATTCCTAAACAAAACTAGTTTAATCGCTTCAAGAATCCAAAAATAAATTTAGGATTTACTCTGTTGTAATCAAGCCAATATTTATTATTATTGAACTAATTGACATTATCTAATATTTACAACAAGATCAAAGATAAAAAAGAATCTAAATATTTTTATCATGATCATTAGAATCATGTTTATGAATATATATATATATATATATATATATATATATATATATATATGTATATATATATATGGGAGCGGGGTAGCTCAATGGTGGAGAGATGAGTTGTCGTGCCGAAGGTCCTGGGTTCAAATCCGGCTTGCGGACATTATTTAATCTGTTTAGGTCAGAATAAAATTGGGTACCCTAAATAGGAGGAAATTCTGGGGGTAGAGTATGATCTAGGACAAATCACTTCGCTGCAGAACCGTTGTCCAAGAAACAGAAACAGTACAATCTATACCACGTACTGAATCCAAGACCGTTCTTGGTTTGTAATGGTACAGGTTTTTTTTTATTGCATATGTTAAATAATAATTCTTTATAATCTTAGCAATAATTGTTTAGTCCAGGGAGATATATTTGGAGTAAAAGTATTCCGTAAACAACTGCTGAAGAATACATAGGACAGCTTGATATGTATTCTTAGCGGCTTCCCCTGGGATATTGGTTTGGTGTCCAGCGGACCAGAAGCTCTCCAGATCGGAAGAGTTGAGCCTCCCGGATCCGCTACTGTTCCAGACATCTAGTTTTACAGACGATAAAAAGTTAATGGCAGAGGATCTGGTCCGGATTGCAACATAGATCCAGCTGATCCCTGGAGTCTGTCTGGAGGAGCGACTGATTTATTTGGGGACTGTATTTTGGCAGATGCAATGCTGTTGTACGATATATCCTCTCTAACACTAATCGAAAGTAATAAACCGGATAATTCGATTAATATTAACTTAAAGATTTATTTAGCTATCAATAGTCTCTGTTAGTGGTGCTATTAGTTTTAGCGATCCAAGGGCATTGTAACGAATTTGACATTCAGAGTAAACAACAGAAATAATTTTTCGAAACCTTCCATGAAACGTTAAAAATCTTTTTCCCCAGAATAATTTACTTACATAATCATTAAGCTATGAGGAAAGTTACATTGAATTATTGACGATTTCAAATAGAATAAAAATATACTTAAAAAGAATGTTTTTCTTAATTTCGATGAACTCCGAGAGCCCTAAGAATGAAATCGTGAAAAAATTTGGAATGCCGAGTTCATATTGGATGACATTTTTAGGAATGCGGCAGCTTACTTTCCATCCAGGGAGCGTTATTTTACATTAACTTTAGATTCGCTCAACTTGAAATGAATTTTATGTTTTTAAACTATCATGTTAAACATTTCACAAACATTTTAAAGAGCATTAGATCCTTAATATTTGGTTCTGCTAGTATTTATATGTAAATTGGTATACGCGTTACACCGCTTGAACAAATAATCGGACGATGCTACATGGGAGCTCTAAATTTTGCCTGCCCAATTAGGATATGGATTTTTAACGAGTACCTGACGTCATACAGACTCGGTACCCGCGTTTAACGTCCCTTCGGAAGGACGGCGTAACTAAGGGCCCCCCCTTTAAAACCCTTTAAAAAATTCTAGGGCCCCTTGCCGGGCTATGAACCCGTGATCTTGGGCTTAGTAGTTAGTTGCGCTAACCACTAAACCCCAGGTCACACCATTAAAATTGTTTAATAAATATGTTATCATAATAATTATAATCAATATTTCTCATTATAGTGAATATTTCTCAAGTCTCAGAAATCATGGAAGAAACAAAACTCGAAGAACAGTTGATCGATGTGTTGACCAGTTGTGTAGTGGTTAAAAAATTAAAAAAGTCTTGGTCGTGCTGTCTTTCGAAAGAGACGTAAAATAGAAATCCCGAGTTTGTTCGATGTCAGGAGCTCGTTAAAGATCCCAATCCTAATTATACCTGGATAGACAAACTTTAGGACTTTCATTGTAGCATCGACCAATTAGCCATAGCAGCATAAAGTGGCATTAATGGCAAACAGTTAATCAATAATTATAGATATAATATTACTATCCATTAAACCCTCCGGAAGCGGAGTGGCTCAGTGGTAGAGCACTGAGTTGCCATGCCGGAAATCCTGGTTCAAATCCCGCTGCGGGCAAGACTTTTATTTAGTCTGTTTGCAGTCGGAGATTGGTCATATAGGATCTAGGACCCTCCCGGGGCTCACCCAGCCTCTATAAAATATTATAAACATAGGATACCCAAAATAAGGGGGAAAATCTGGCGGCTGGGCGTGACCTAGGACAAGCCATCTCAGAACTGTTTTACATGAAACAGTACAGTCTCTTCTATGTACTGAACCCCAGACCTGTTCACGGAATATATTTTACTTTGATATATTATATTCATTTCCAAAACAAATATAAGAAGAATAATTGTAGTAAAATAACCGATGAAAATAGATAAAGGAAGAAGTCGTTCCTCTTAAATATACCTAAAAACCCGAGACTGTGAGGAGTAGAATAATCGGTTTCACCCTTGATCTGGGAGGAGACTCGGGGAGAGGGAATAAATTGGAACGATTAATAAAAGAGGAGAAGAGGTAAGAAAGAGCCAGGGGAAGGAGAACGGATAAGAATTTATTGAGGGGGGGCGCTCGGAATAATGCCTAGCGTCTTTACTGTCTAATTTATCGGGTCTAATTATTAAAACTCTACAGCCCTGTTAGGAGTTACTGTTTCTTTAGTCCTTTTTAAGGAGCATTCCTTTTAATATTTAATATAAATGGATAAGTTATATTAGGAAAATCAACCATTTGTTACAAAAAAGTAATGGTAGATCGCTGAGTTGCATTATTGAAAGTTCTTGATTCAAATCTCGCTCGCTGGTAAACATTTATGTAATCTGTTAGCGGTGGAAGATGGGACCGTCTTGGGGCTCACCCAGCCTCTGTAAACCTTCTAACATACCTACATTAAAACCTATGCTTATCCTAAATCTGCTTAATTCTCAAACAGATACTCTCTTGTCAAGTATTTTCATTATCAGAATTAACTAATGACTATTAATTTTCATCACTAGTAACGATATTATTTTTTGTATATTTATTATTTATGTATGCTTATTTTTTTTTTGCTTTGTTTAAGTTATCGTTGTAGGTTGTTTTTTTTTGGGGGGGGGAGTTCTTGAAAAGAAGGCCAGAAGGCTTCAATCAATGGTTTGACCAACTGATGAGAATGAGAGACAATAGATGGCCAAAAGAAACGCTTCCTATATAAACCATACTATAGAAGAAAGAGAGGAAGACATGGATAGTGCATGTGATAAAAGGAATGGCAGCAAGAGGCCTGCCAGAGGAAGAAGAATAACGGACTGATAGCAAGAATTGAAGGGAAATTATTTTGGGTATCGGGAAACATAGATTGTAAAAAAACTCGAATCAATAAATAATTCTTGAATAGAACATAAATTTTTTAAAAACATACTTTTAAATATTTTTTAGTTTATATTTATTTTCAAATACTTATTTAAATACTACATGATTCTTATTCAGTAGCCTCTTAGCAATATATATACTATTATTATTGTACACATATGTAATTTTTGAGACTCTGGTTAAAATAAAATTACTTTTCTAGTCTATTCTATTATGTATATATATGTATATATGCGTGCGTGCCTGTTTGTGTGTGGTCTTATTTCCGTGTAACCTTCATGTAAGTGTTGATTTTAACCGAAACAATTTTCTCCTGCTAAAAAGGAGCCAACTCTTCGACGGCTACCAAATGCTACAACATTTGGTAACCAGAGGAAGAGAGTTTGCGTGCTCGTGTCAACAAATAAAATGGCGGTTTTTACATAGCATATAATTATCTTAGTCTTGTTCCTCTCGTATGCTTAACCCATTTAATAAATGTTGACAGATGCAACCACAGCAGTCTTGGCAGTACGAATATGATTTTCACAAGATAGCTATTAAGTAGCAAAACACCCAGTGACTAATGCCACATTTAAACCCCTACATTATTCATCTTTCGTATTGTTTCAACACATGACATAGATTCTGATTGAAATCATTGAAATATAGGAGAAGGAATCATAACATTTTTTTATTCTGCTTCATACCTTATATAATTGGCATTATTCATTGTTGTTTTAAATTAACTCAAGTGTTGTTTAATCGTATTGTACATAAATAATATTGCGGACGAAGGATAACACTATAGCATTTTAAAATTAAACAGATTTTTTTAAAATCTATTTGAAGAAATATTGTTTTCTAATAAATTCAGAAAATGACTATAAAATAAATAGAGAATGAAAAAAAATATTAAATTTATTTAGTTCAAATTAAAATTATAATTCATTGTAGTAATCTGTTGAAGAGGAATGTAAATTAATAAATTATTAATTAAAATTCTGATTCTGAATTAATTTCCTTATGTTTTATTCCAAGAATATTTATTTGTTTAAACCATTCTTTTAATATAATATATATTTAAAGAATGTAATACATTTATAAAATCAAAGTATGTGTTCAATTATTAATTCATAAAACTTTAACAAAAGAGTTTTACTGCAAATATTGTTTTTATTTGTTTATTCATTTAATCACTTTATGCTACTTTGGCTAATCGAATGATTTTGCCTATCCAGGACTGATAAGGTATTAACAAGTAGGTACCTAACACTCATTTTATGTCCCTTGCACAGGATGGTATAACTAAGGTTTTCCAAATAATGTGTAAACGGATAGCTTATAATTTAAATATGTAAATAGTTAATCTAGGAATATGTCCTGTTGTATCCTTAATAATATATCCATTGATTTCTACTCTAATAACGATTATTAAATTGTCATGATTATATATCCTTAAATTTGAGGTTAAAATAATTTTAATATTGCAATACATGAAATATATTTATTTAAATTGGTTTGTGAAACAATATATACATCGTCGCAGTCAAAACAATACCGCCTATGTATGGGCGATTTTACAGGAGAAAAAAAAAACGCGCCGAATGTAGGCAATTTTTTTCAGAACTATTGAAGAGAAGTATCAAAAAATCATAGCCTGCCATGTTGCTGACCTTAATACCTGCCTTCCTTAGTGTGTAATTCAACCTATAGAATGCGTTACCGTTACTAACTCATTTTCATAAAAAGTTATTAACAATAGGTGGCTTTGACAGCGACGATATATATGTATATATATATACATCAAATAAGATAATAAAATTTAAGCATACATCTTAGAGAGAATGGAATATTTCAAATTCGCAATATACATGCTTTGCACGATTCCAGCGGTAATTTCGTATCTGGAATCAAAGCTCCTATAGGGAATTTATTACCCCATAAGTTAGAGAAGATTGCGTTCCAAATAAGTACAAATTAGACTGGAAAAAACGAAATGAGGTAAAAAATTACCCGCCGAGGGGAAAATTGCAGTAAAAGAGGGGATTTTCCCTCCCTCGCATCAAGGAGAGAAGAAAGTAATTGTGGGTTGGCGATAAGTCTCACCGCGACAATATGTCAGTCACTCCTTCCTGATCTTCCTTCTGTCTTCTCCGTTGAATTTACTATTATTTCACAGTACTCCTTCCATTTTTTTTGTCAAGTGAAAAATCTACTGCCTCTATAAAACAGGGATTTGAGCTCTTCGAGGGATATACTATCCACGCACTCCCCTGAAGCTAAGACTCCCCTGCAGGGGTGACACGCCGAAGGGGATGCCGAAGATGGGTGACGTGGAAAGCCTTTCTGGATTACCGCCTCTTCCGGAAAAATTGAAAGGATCTGAAAAGATAGAGAAGTCGAATTTCCCATCCCTGCCATTTCCGGAAGTTTCAAAAAGAAACTGCATTGTTTTCCCGAAGTCGTATTAAAGAATAATACAAGAACATTCCCCACTACAACCTATGAAGAGTTTCAGGCTCAGTACATGGTAGAGACTGTACTCTTTCTAATCCTACGGTTATGCAGGTAGATGATTTGAACGAGATCACGCACAAAAATCGCATTTCTTCTCCAAGTATAGTAGCTGGATGAACCCCACGAGTGTCAGCAGATTCCAGAAGGTCCATCCATGTTTGTTAACAGATTAAATAATTTATCTGCTACAGTTGGATTCAGACCGCAGACCCTCAGCACAGCAACTCAGCGCTGTTCACACTGAGCTACGTCGATTCTTGAGACGCATAAAGAATTATAAAATAAAAAAAATATTTGAAGTACTCTATAAAACGACTATCTACGACATTTCACTAACTTCAATTTAAAAAACCCCCTGACATCGTTTTACATATAAAAATAGTCAACAGGGAGAACTATGAAACACTCTGTTCTGTTAGAAGTTTGCAAGAATAAAATGTATGCAAAAACAAAAGTATATACGCATGTAGTAAGATATAAATAGAAACAAAATGAAATATAATGTAAAGGAGATAGTTGGGGGGTGCAGTCAATAAGAACACAGAATAAGTGAAGTACTTATAAAAAAATGAAATATAGTTTAATTAAGATATATATATATATATATATTTTTTTTAAATATTTATATGATAATATTAAATTTCAATCGTATTAGTAATATTATAAGATTAATAAACTCATTTAAATAGTAATTTAGTCATTTAAAGTTTCTTTTTTGCCATAGTAATGACATTATTGATTAAATGAAAGTAAACTCCATCTATCTGTAAGTTTGTTCAAATTCAAAAATGGCCTTTTTACAACCTTTTACCTAAATTATATTCACATGAGAAAATTGAAATGAATTCAGCAAGTCCGCAAGTATAAAATATATTCCAAAACAAGGTGTAATAATAATAATAATAATAAATTCTTTATTTATTCTGAGACAAGTCCCTTTGGAATAACGTAACTGTTTATTATTGTGGGCTCATATACTTATATGGCAAGGTCTAAAAAGAAAGGCGCTATGAGGTATAGTTCAAGGTATAGATACTTTTGTGTATATTTAAATAGGCAATTGGCAATTATGCGGCACTGTTAATGTCATAGTTACATAATTTATAAAGATTGTTGGTAAATAATCTTGTACCAATTGATTTGGAAGATAAAATAAGGTAAAGACAAATAAATGATTAAAAGAAGAGAGCAGATAAAAACCTCGAAATATATGAACAAATCGGAATGAAATATCTCTAACTACTTCACTGTTCTTGCTTTGATAATTTAATGCAATTACATAAGATGAAATAAAATTTAGATTAAAATTTATATAAATTGCATATATCAAACTCACATCTAATACTTGGTTCAACAAGTGATATACAACATGCAACAAGTAGATCCAATGACATACGATACTTGAAAATAATTATGTGGGGGAGAAACACTTTGGCTGAAATCCAGGGTATTGTTTTGAACGGAGTTTCTGAGACCAATTTGTTTGGCCTATTTTTATTTAATGTTATCTTTTTCCCATACTAAGGAATAAGAGCTTCATATATTTAACCCAGCACTTTGAGTTTATGAATATTTTTTTTTATATAATGGTTTCGCCGATATACAAGCGTGATGAATCAGATTACTCGCTGTTCAGTGGATTAGAGCACTGCGACGGAGACGCAGGCAACCCGGGTTCAAATCCTAGCCACGGCAAATCTTTTCTCTTCAAAACAAAAATATTTATAAATAATCACTATCAAAATAATAATTAATAATTAAATATAGTTTATTAAAAATTGAACTATCGTCAAGGGAGAAAACTGTTATATCTTATATCAATTCTTAACCGTATTCCTCCTGAGGTATGCAATAAGGAGTTTAATATCAACTTAAACACTTTGCTGGCTTGTAAGACAAGTTGAAGTTCATGAATATGGAAACTTAATGTTACAGTGGGCTCCCAACCGCACGTTACAGACAAGTACATTTTGTCTCATGCATTCCTGCATAGATAAATACTACTTTCATATGAAATCTCAATGCATCTGTGTTTTTAAACATACAAAAAGTGAATTGATTTATTGAGTAAAGAACAGTCTTTTTATTTTATTAAACTAATATTTTATTTTGTTTATGTTGGACACTTACAATTAGAGTCTCTTGATATCATTGGCAACGAGAAGCAATTAAAATCCATTATTTTAAACCAGTAATCACAACTATGTATCTAGCACAATTATTTATTTATTAAATTCATTTATTTTTAAGATCATTTGAATGGTAAAGAAATATCATCGAAATCAGGCAATGGCCATACTGAACTTCGTACATTTGCATGTTTTTTCTTTCTTTTACATGTTTCTTTTTTGTTAAAGCACAAATTAAAAAAGAAAAAGAGATAGTCTAAGTCATATCCTGGTTCATCCAAGATGCTTAGTTATATTAACCTTTAAATTTATGTTGACCTTTAAATTTCTTACAAAACTGAACGTAAAAATATAAAATTTCCGACCAAAATTAAAATTCGTAAATATTATCGAACTTAAGAAAACCAATTATTTTATGGTCTGCGGTAAAAAATGGCTATTGAGGGAACACATGGAATATTAGTTTACTTTATCCGATATTAATTTATAATGATTCCATTTACATAATATTACAGCATGAACAATGCATAATAGATGTATTGGCCATATATTTACGAAACGAGCATATGTATATAGGTATTAGGTAGTGAGACAGGAAATGATGGATAACATACACACTATCCAACACTAATGGTCTGATATCTGTCATGGAGCTATCTGTACAGCTATAAGTTCATTCATTACCTTCATTAATCTCATCAGAAATACCACTCATTTGTTCTATGACATATATTAATCTTCGAATTTATTGTTAACGATTTTCTTACACAAATTAATAAAAAAAAATGCATGAAATTCATCATTCTTTGAGCTTGAGCCCGGGTTCATCAAGCTTTAAATTTGAAGTTGCTATTTCTTGTAAAATCAATTATATAGACATTGTCCGAATATTAAGTACCAGTAAGCGTTTACTCAAGATAATTGTTATTTCATTGATTTAGTAATTACACTATTTGTTTACTTTTTTTTCGGACTTTTACAACCTTCGGTCATATGCCGAAACCCAACACATTTTGTCGCCAAAACTCTCGGCCTTCCTACTCTCCCTCCGCCAACCCTCTCGCCGCCATCATCTCTTCAACTCCTTGCAACCAAGTTTTCCTTTGGCCAAAAACAGTTGGATTTGACTATTACATTCGTATCACATGAAACGAATTTCTTTATAAAAGTCAACGTTGAAAATTTTCTTCAAGACACAGAACGAAGTGCAGAAAGCATGAAGGAAATGTTTTAACTATAAAAAGCAGGTATAAGGCACCTACATGTCTAAGAAAAAACAACCGTGAAATCACAGGAACATTACAAAGGAAGAAAAAATAGTTATATTGCGTCGTTCGTAACTAGAAACTGCTTTCAATTATTGATCCCTTCTTCAAGCCACAAGTAAATACTCTGAAGATTGCTAGACGAGTTAAAATAAGTTTTATCAAATAAATGATAGGTTACATGAGGTATGATGCAGATGGCAATTTAATGATTGAAAAAGACATCAACTGTAATTAATGCGAATATCAACCTAACACTTCTTGGCATTCTTGGCATTTAAGACCCCCCCTCAACCCTTTCCATCCCCTTCTCGCTTATCCGACGAAGGAGAACATCCGGATGAATAATGACCTGGGAATGAGAAAATGGGAGGCAAAAAGTCGTTCATTAGGAAATGGAAAATCTTCTTAGTTGTACAGGAATTAGAGTCTTCCCTTCAGACGTCTCTTTTTTTTTTTTTTGTCATTTCTATCGGATTCATTATCCCAATTTCTGATTGTCGATACTAATTTTTCTTTTACAATATCTGACCATTGTCTTCAGCTAGATTGCAATTTCCTGACAAATCGAAAGGAAATGAATAAATGAAAGATAAAAGGATTATGTATTCGGTTATTCATAAATGAATAAAAAATAAAAAAATCAATTCATAAAACTCAAAAATAACATATGCGCCTTGTTTCTATATTAAAAAAAAATAAACTCAAAACCCTTTCATATCCTCAATAATTGAATAGAATAACGTCAATTTAGTTGACGCCAATTTCTGCCAATCGCATGCTGTTAACACGATGACAGTTTGTGACAGGCAGATGTTGGACTGAAACTAGCAATCTTGGGGTCACCTGTGGTGCAGTGGTTAGCATAACAACCTACAAGGCCAAGGTCGTGGGTCCTTAGCCCTCCAGGTGGCCTCAGGATTTTTAAAGGAGTAAAAAATCCCTAGTTATGCCTCATTTCGGAGCTGTACGGAATAACGTACTCGTTAAGGATATCTATTACTTATTATTACTCTATCCTTATAATAATTATATCTTTATTAGGATAGAATAAAGGTAGGACTCACATGGTACTTACACTCATACAGTAGTACTATTTTCGATCACTTCTGCCAAATCATTTGTTTCAATCAATTACTAGTGTCAGAGATCAACCCATCACAAGCGTGAAATAACAAGAACATTACAAAGGAAGAAAAAATAGTATATAAGTGTTAGCCTTTTCATGAGTATTTCTATAGGCAAAATTAAACAAAAAAGTATTCCTCCTGTTTTATGGGACATAAGCAGTGGAGCTTAGTTTGGATAATATGATATTATTCTTTTTGTTATTCTATTTTCCTCCCTGACGACTAGTGATGACATAAGGAATAGGTTATATTGAAACTACTTTCAATTATTGATCCCTTCTTCAAGCCACAAGTAAATACTCTGAAGATTGCTAGACGATTTAAAAATAGTTTTATCAAATAAATGATAATTTACATGAGGTATAATGCAGATGGAAATTTAATAATTGAAAAAGACATCAACTGTAATTAATACAAATATCAACCTTATACTTCTTGGCTTTCTTGGAATTTAAGAACCCCCACTCAACCCCCCCTCAATTATAACAACTATCATTTAATCACGGAGTTTCAATTCTCAAGATTTGACAAATGTATTAATACAATTTTTATGCAAATTATACTTTAGAATCCATCTAATCTTTAAGTCGTTTTAATATTTTAAACAAATTATGTTAGTTTAGAAATAGTCTATTGGCCACGAAAACCAAATATAAAAACACAAACCTTTACACTACAACACTTGAAGATTGAGTTAAGAACACAATAGAGATTGCACTGTTTTCAAGACAAAGGTTGTGCAAGGATGTGAATTTTCAGAGGTCATGCTGAACCGAAATGTTTTAATTTAGGGTACCCACTATATGGAGGCTAAGCAGATCCCTTAGGATAGATAACATAGTTTATCTGTGACAGCTGAATTCGAATTTGAGATTCTCTTTGGCTTTCAAAAATAGTTATCCCTATCTAAGAAATTTTTTTCTGACCTTCACCCGGACAATTTTCTTTCCCATAATATATTTTTATTTCCTACCTCCTGGTGTACAAAATCTATTCGCTTCAGATGTCAATAAGGGACAAGAGACATGAAGGACGAGCCACCTACTTATGAGAAGCCCTGTGCCAGGATAAAAAGTACTAATCGATGTAGCGGCATTGTGTAACAACTATCGATATCAGGCCGCAATTATCGATATCACAAAACGTTTAATCACAGCCGACGGGAGGTGTCAATAGCGATGAAATATCGTCTAACGACGTCGACTAAGAGGAAATAATAAAAGAAAAAAGGAACAGTGAATAAATATGAAATACAGGCCCCTTCCGAGGCGATGCCACATAAATCAGAAGAGGAAAAACTAACTAACAGCATTTACATCGAAGGCGGTTTATTATTGAAAGCTAATTACGATAATTGTAGATGACACGTCATTAGTAAGAGCTATAGCTTGTCAGTCGAGGCATCAATCTTGTTCCGTGTGGGGCACAATTACCCTGACACTTAGCCGTCGTCGACAATCTATTAACTGTCATTTATTAGTCGTAATTAATTAACAAAGACATCGTTAATTAAGTGTATGAACTAAGGAATAAAAAGGCATGAGTATACCTACCAAAGGTGTCACCCAAAAGTTGTCTTAAAGGTTGGAACCCATAATAACTCTGACAAGTCCAGATTCTATTTTTTTATTTTTTTTTAAGGATGAAGGTAACTGTTTGGCGTTTTTAAATGAAATGTCAGCTTTCAACAGAAAGCATATTTAATTAAACAACTTTACGAAATCAAAACATTTTTATCAACTTGTTATCAAATTTTCAAATGAAATAAAGTCTGAAAATAAGTTTTCTACTTGAGAATCATTTTCAATAATTATACACTTAATGAAGTTTGCCAAATTGCTGAAAAGAGGAAAATCTTTTGGTGATAACTTTTGCGAATGATGTTGGTGCGGGAGGTAACACTGCCCGTTTAGTTTCTACACCGCCTGTCCTGAAAACCAAGTACAGGTTGTTTTTCGATACGTTAAGTCATTATGTCAATATCCCTGCATTACATGTTTTGTGATCGAAACGTTACAAAATATGGAAGAAAATAAAATATTGAATTGTCATATTTAATTGGCTCTATCAACAACTGAACTACCATCTGGCTACACCCAGAATCCAGTCAGACTACAGAAAAATAGAGACTCCTACCTTGACAGTCATCTTCCTTCCGGTCGGACCACGACCCTGCTCTTGAGTTCTTGACTCTCACTTATTAAAGGAAAAACGCTCTTAAAAGGCTCATACCTGCAAGCATGAACAATTTCTATCCTTTTCCAGTAATGTGCTGCGCCCTAGCGGACATATTTGCCTAATTTCTTTTGTTCCCGTGAGAACAAATGACTAATTTCCGGCTACGTTGACAGAACTGGGCGAGGGAAATGTTTTGTATACACGTCTCGACCTCGGATGAGAGCCTTTTAATATAATCTCTTACTCTGCATTACAAATTCATTTATTTTAATTTTTAATTGATTGCATTTTCTTTAATATATCGGATACTTCGTGGTGCTGATACGATAACATATAATAAAAAGGCAGGACGTGTTTCAAAATGACTTAAATACGTTGCTTAGAATAGAATATTGCATCCAATACAACTCTTGCTCTCATCCTTCAAGAGATCCTCCGAAGAGGCCATAGATATAGATTCCCTCCCACCATTAATCTCGCTAAGTTTTTATATAAAAGAGAGTAGACTTTAACTTATGTGCCGCGCTGATCTAGAAGGGAGGGGGAGGAGGGATGGGGAAGTAGAACTAACGAGACGTGAAAAGAAGCTGGTTGAGGGATCGCCGGTGAGAGGCCGTGACAAATGACGAGAGTCGATCCCAGGACTCCCGACCTCCTATTTCATAATAACACCCTCTCTTGTTATTAATTGTCCTTCGTCCTGCCGTGGCTTCCTCTGTTCCTATTTCCGGTTATACATCACTCCTCCCCCCCATCGTATTATTCGTCATTAGGATGAACTTTTTTTTCCTTGCCCCGTCGAAGGGAAAATTGCATTCCACAAACGAAAGTGTAGGTAAACCTTATAAAGATAATTAAATATCCAAAATAAAATCATACATTTAATTTTTTAAAGCAGGCAATAATAATGTTAACTACTTTAAAAAATCAATACTTTGTAATAACTGTGATCTTTTTTGAATTTATAAATAAATTAAGGTCTGAATTATTGAAAATTTCAAATTTGTAAATTTAAATTGTTATCCTGTCCTTGAAAAATTGTTTCAAATCTGGAGGATTAAAATAGTTTCCCATAAATCCCTTCAAATCACCTTTACCCTCCGTCGTAAACCAATGACTTCATGCCATCCCTTATCGTTTAATAACATCCCACTGATTCTAGTAGAGCAAGTCCGGTACTTAGGACTACATTTTGACAAACGTTTAACTTGAAATCCCCACACTATACTGAACCGACGAGAAATTCCTCGCCGTTTCAGGCTTCTTCAACATGGACTAGACAATTGTTCTAAACTCCCAATTAATTACAAAAGCCTCATATACATGACCATCATTAGACCCATCTTGACATAGGACATAGAGCTTTGGGTTCCGCTAAGCCATGGAATTCCTCTCTTATTCAATCCTTACAATCCAAAATCCTCAATGCTCCTTACTTTGTTACGAACAGACTAATCCATAACAACCTTGATGTCCTAGTTGTTACTGACTTGGACCGAATCCGATATCAATCTGGGGCGACCTGTGGTCTAGTGATTAGCGTAACAAACTACTAAGCCCAAGATCGCGGGTTCGTAGCCCGGCAGGTGGTCCTAGGATTTTTTAAAGGGAGTAAAAAATCATTAGTTACGCCGTCCTTCGGAAGGGACGTTAAACAGGGGTCCCGAGCCTATACGATGTCAGGTACTCGTTAAAAATCCCTATCATAATTAAACCTGGATAGGAAAAATTTAGAGCTCCCACTGTAGCTTCGTCCGATTAGCCATAGCAGCATAAAGTGGCGTTAAATGAACAAACCCTAACCCGATATCAATCATTTTAAGATAAACTTATTCCCACACAAACCAACTAGTTTCAAACCTTGCGACCTCTTCAATTCCTGATAATACTTCTAGGCATCTGAAAAGAAGAACTTTCACGGGAAACACAAGTTCAACCAGTTATTGATGTTTTGAGTCATTATAAATATCGATTAGTATCGATCGCACAACTATTTAAAGACTTCTTAGATAAATATAATTATTCTTACATCAATGGAATTCTTCAAATTAAAGTCTCTCGAGCTTGTTGCTGACACGAACCTACAAGTTTATCCACTTCCAAAAGTTGCAAAATAAGGCAAAGGATGTTTTCACTTCAAAAATGTAAATATCTTTATTTTGTTTTTGAATTCTTTAAGGAGGAACATTTTTTTCTAAAATATCGTATGCAGTGGTTTTAAATATTTAATCCTCATATCTCGCGTTAACAATTCTTATTCTTATCAAAGAAGAAAGTTTAAAAATAAATAAATAAAATAACACAAAAGAAAGGAAGGGAAACCAGCAACTTCAGCACAAGTAGAATGCGTAATTTCTCGTTCATTGCACCTCCGGGGAGAGGAATTCCGCAAACTTTTCTTCTAGACTCCTGTTTTTAATCTTTTCTTCAGTAAAATTTAGTGCAAAGAAATCAAAATCTATATCAAAGTCAGTTATAGGAATTTGAGGGACGCAATGGAGTACTCATTAAATGACATTCTCTTCAAATCTTCATCCTCTACCCACCATTATTAATAGTTTGATAAATTGTGACTTGAAACATCAATGGTAAAGTTTTTCTCTTGCATATTAAATAATACAAAATATATTATATTTTCACAACTTTCGATATTTCTCATATTAACCTCAGAAAATAACATATAACATATATATATATATATATATATATATATATATATATATATATATATATATATATATATGAAACGGTTCTAGCATCTTATCCATCCGTGGCACCGCACAAGTTATATCTAGCGGAATTCGTGGTAATTAAGTATTTAAAATTCCATTCCAAAATTCGTAATAATAGGAATTACTAGCACTTAACACTGCTTTATATCTTTACCAAAAATTAGTATTCTGAAGAGGGATAGCTTAGTACGCAGGTTGTTAGTAATTTGAATTATACATTTTTCTGTTAACAACCGTAAATTGACTCAGTAGGACTTGATTATCTAGGGCAAATCGCTTCTCTGCACAATCTTTGGCTCAGAAAAAGTGCAGTCTCTACCGTGAATTACCCTTTATGCTGTTGTATGAATTTTTTATTTATATTGAAGAAAAGAGATGTCGGATCATAAAGCGCCCATAACCAAGAGAAAACCAGGTCATTGAGTTATCTCGGCAAAATAACTTCCGTGAACAATCGTTGTCTTAGAAAAAGTATATTATACCATGCAGTGATATAATATTACCCTTGTCATATTTTGTAGTTTTAATTTATACAGATCGGGAACTTGATTTTTTTTTTAAATTTTGTCTAGTGGTGTATTGCTGCAAGAAAATCAACTTATTGTTACAATTTATTTTTTACAACGCTTTTCAAACATTATGTACATATACTGATTCGGCTTATTAGTCAAAGTAGCGTAAATTGACTGTTGACGTAAATTGTTAACTGAATAAATAACATACATAATAAAATATTTCATATAATCGGCGAACCATACTTCGGTCAACAAGATACGCAAAATTAATAGTGAACAGAACGGTTGACTATATAATGGAGGAGACTGGACAAGTCCTGAACGGATTGGACGGGCTGAGTCCTTAATCCTCGGTGAAGAGGAAGAGCTCCAGGCGCCGCTTTGATTCACTATATTCCCTTCCATCTTCCACCACCTTCACAAATCCTAATAAATCATTCTTTTACTTATCTTAATCCTTTTCCTTAAAAATTTATTCTTAATAATACCTGATTAACATGTAAACTGACTGTTTGGATAAGGACTTCTCAGCTACCTCATCTTAAGTGAGGGGGTATCTCAGTGTGTAAAGCACTGAGTTGCTATGCTGAAGTTCAAATCCGGCAGTGACAGATAAATTATTTAATCTGTTAAGAGCCTTGGATGGAATCTAGGGCTCACCCAGCCTCTAGGAAGTGAGTACCCTGTACGGATAAATCACCTCCCTGCACAACCGTTATCATAGAAACAGTACAGACTCTACAAAGCAGTGAACCCTTGATACTTCTAGTTGGAGTTCCAATTTTAGTTGTAATGCAACAGATGTTTTATTAAATTATGTACATGTATTCCAGTTTCATTGGAATTATGAACATTTCAATAGATATATTGCTGAATTAATTTCATAACACTGCCTCAAGTGAATTCGTATTTTCTTTATTTTACACGAGTGTCCCAATTGCAGAAATAATGGTAGTAAGGGAAACGCAATAACGCTCCTCAGTAATTTATTTGCGAATTAAATGGTTTCAGGGCAAACCATAACTGCTAACATCGTTTCCATTAACCTGTAGTTTACATTTTAAATATTTTTTTGTTTATTTTTACTCCATACATACTAGGAGATACTTTACGATTATCTCAGAATATTTTATTTAAAGGCTTGAAAGTGCAAATAGATAAAATGGCAAAACTAATCAGTTTTGTTTACTTTCTAAAGGTATCGATCTGAAGATACTAATGACGTAGATAACCGTTTGATACAAGCATCAACTGGAACAATTTTATTTATGTTACTTTATCAACTGGTGAGTATTTTATCTGAACAAAAATGTAATAGGGTTTTTCAATAAAAAAAGGTCGTTTTTTCAAATTCAAAATTTCAAAGGAATGTAAGTATTTTAAACTTATTAAATACTTACAAATACTTGATTAATTTGTGAGGGAGTGTTGCGGGTCGAATGAAACCGTTAGTCGCCATCTACGCTCCATTGGGGAGGTAAAAAAGTGCTGTAGAGTGGTCCCTCACGAATTTACTCCTCCGCAATCAGCTAATGAAGCTTGAAATTTGTGAAAATTTATAGAAAAATCCACCGTATAGTCCAGACATCTCACCATCGGATAACTATATGATCACCAGCCCATTTTCCTGAAGGTAAAAAAAATTTTGCGGAAGTTGAAATTGCAGTTCAAGAGTTCTTTGACAGCCATGACAAGCGGGGATCGAGCAGTTGGCTAGCCAATGACAATGATAGATAATGAAGAAATAGTTTGAGTATTAATTATATTTTATATAAAATAAATAATAATACAAATATATGATTGAAAGCGGTTATTTTTTTTATACATCCTATTACTAACCCTAAGTATTTATAATTGATTATAAAATTTGGATTAGTCATTTATTCTTTCAACAATTATTCTAGTTGCTAGAAATTAAGACTAGAAAGACAAAATAGGTTTTTGGGATCCTGTATATATGAATGCATTACTTATAGTGCAAGTATTACCCAGACTTATCTATTCTCATTTATGTAATATAACTTATTTCCACGATCTTCCAGCTCCGGAGAGTGACGCCCTCCAGATAGAATAAACCCCGGACACTACAGTTACTCCTCTTCCTAGGCTGATGGTAATTTAATGCCCCCTAATGCCCCTCTTATTAGAGTCGCTCTGAAACACTAATATACTGGCTAGCCGCTCCTGCATAATATCTTAATATACTTAGCTCCAACTTCGTTCTGGGGACTTTGAGGCCTTCCTCCCGGCCAGGATTAAGTCCTTTAAGTGCCCTTAAAGTCCTCGACTGTATGGCAACCTAATTACTTAAACGCATTCCCTCGCGGCCTAATCCTGGGGTAGTAAATCCGCGATAGCGCTCCGCTGGGACCTGTTAGCTCTAACTGCTGCCTCCTTTCAATGAAGGAGGAGAGCGTGGGAGGGAGGGGGGAGGTTACCCGACGAACAGGGCATTATCCGGGATCTATTCTTAATAGATAGAATTTTTATTAAACCGCCATTGAATTAATTAATACACAAAAAACAACTTTAAATTAATTACACGATCCAGCATAATTTACGGTTTTGGTAATTCTTTTTTAAGTTATTTATGGAAATTAGAAAAACCACACAGAACTAGGATGGAGTAATTTTATTTTTTCATACTTTTATTTTTCCATATAACATTTGATACTGCTGTTACTTGACTTAGGATCTTAACTTCTTATTTAAATTTTTTTCCTCGTGTTACTTAAAATAAATTGGAATGATGATTATTGAGTCCATCTTTTGTATACTTAAGATAGTATAAGATGGTCGAGGTAAAGATGAACTTACTTTAGAATGCAGTGAACTGTAACTTTTATGAGCCTGATTTCTTATTTTATTCGTCTGCTTCTTTTTTCTCTTGCTTCAATAATACTTCTGTAATTTTAATTAAAAATAAACAAATAGGCAAACTACCCAGTGGTAGTACTCAAAAATTTTGGAGATAACGAGGCCATCTTCTGCTCAACCGCCTTGGAGGATTATCGGGAATTGAAGAGAGGGCTAGGTTTGAGACAAAGTTGGTTAATTTCGGGGTCGGGCTGCACATGACATTACCGAAACAACGTACGGAGCAATGAATATTTTTTAATTGTAAGAATTGGATAAGAGAGGAATTTGATGACTAAGTTCTACTCACATCTAAATACTTGAAATGTCAGAGGATATTTCTTTTTATTATTATTTTAGAAACTTATAGATTGTAAGGATTGGATTCGAGAAGAATTCGATGGCTTAGTGGAGCCCCAAAGCTCTATTCCGGAAGTCCAGATGGGTCTTATAATAGTCATGAGTCTATTAAAATTGATTCAGAGCTTGTAGTGTTTGTCTTGTAGATGTAGCCTGAAACGGCGAGCATTTTCTTGTCTTTTCACTCAAGTATGAGGATTCCATGTTAAACGTTAACCCTAAGTATCAGATCTATTCTACAGAAATCAGTTGGATATCATTACACGATAATTTAGTAAACTCTATTGTGTTAGAACTTTATTGGTATGATTGCTGTCTCACATTAATGAGCATTTAAGGCTGTTGAAATTAGGTGTGCTGCATCTGATCTTCATCAATTTTAATTTTATGGTGTTTGTCAAGATAATGATATCGTGGCGAGCCGCTGACGATACTAACAGAGCTAATCATTATCGTTATCTACCGTTTCATTTATAACATGTGTTATGTTTTTCTATTTATTTTTGTTTATATTTTATGGAAATCAATAATATGGATTTTAACCGTTACTAGTCACTACTATAATAGCAACAGAGACAATAAGTCGACTGGCAGTAACAGTTGATATCGAGGCATTATGATTGAATAAGCAATAGCTTCCGAAATCAGTTTGAAACCAGTCACTAGCAAGTTTGAATCAAGTTACCAACATTGATCCAACGACTTAATAACTTTATAAATTTACTTAATCTATTGTATTATTTAAAAAAATAATTTATGACTTACCTCACAATTGGAGTGGCTAATATTGCTTAAATTAAGTCTATAAACTCGGTCCCTGAAAAAAAATCAAAAATTTACATTATTTTCACAGTACTTTAAAATAATTGAATAAATATGAAAACATGCAAAAATGAGTGAAAAATAGTTACATTAGAGAATGATATTTAAATAGAAATAAAAAATTGACGAAAATATCTAATCTATAAATTAATACAAGTATTAATCAAGGATTGGGTAGGTTTGGAGTCAATTTTGGGAACACTCATAAAATTATTGATTTCTCTAATGGTTTTCAAAAGCGCCATTTGCACTTAGAAAAACATTCTTGCAACATTTTAACAAGTAAATTTAACATGTGAGATACAAAATCCGACTACAACGATAATAAATAATTTGGGCGTCAAATTTGGTCCAAAAGATTACTATAGCTATTTAAAATATAATACAAAAACAACTAACAGTCATGCAAGTTGGTTTTAAATGGAACTATAGGTAACGTAATCTCTATACCCGATTGCGTTGTTATATGTTTTGTTTACTTTAGATTAGTGAATTTGAATATATAAATCGCACTGACACTCATAAATAAATCGCACTGCTACTCATAAATGAACATAAAAACTCTCAAAGATCGCTAGACTAAAAGCTTCTATTCCTGGCTTTCAGTAACCCAAAGCAAAGAAATCCGCAAAAAGTACGTCAGAAGCAAAGGGACTTTTCCATAAACGACCTGAATCTCTTTCGACCTTAGACCGGAAAACAACTCCAAGCAAAAGACATAATAAAAAAAAATCAATCAGCCAAGAATGGAGCCTATGTATAAATATTTATTTTTGTATATCAAGAATTGATATTTTTATACATATTTTTTTTAGAAAATCGGTTGATTGATACGTGCTATAGTAACGATTTAATTAAAAAAATTAAAATGAACTTTATTAGTTTTGGAGGTTCACTTTCATGAGATTAAAATAGCATTAATCATGGAACATTTAGTAGTCAGTTATTCCCAACAAACTATTTAGCTCTTTATTATGAGATGGTTGATAATACAATGGCTTAGGATAATTGACTTTAATGTGTGATAAAAAAAATCATATATTTTCATAAACTAAACTCATAATTCATATATCACATAAAAAATATTGAATAGAAAATAATAATATAATTTTATATTTATTTGTATAATTTCTAACATCATATACTATAATAAAATTAAGTATCTAAATAAAAAGAAAATGCAGATGAGAAAAGACTCTATAAGCAGTAATAGTAAATATCCAAGTATGGGTAAATACGAAGAGGAAGGTAAAAGGATAAGCCCTAAAGGTTGTTTACTTGCAAGGAGATAAAGGACGAGCCACTTCTCCTCCAGGACATGTTATTCAGGATAAAATCTTTTAATTCAGGCAGGACACAGGACGCAGGACGCCATTATCTTACCGCTATGACAAAAAGAGATCCAATTTGGATTATAGTCCTCCTATATCCTTTTTATTACCTCTCCGGAGGCCCCTTTCTCTTGGTGAGGGGGGGGCAAAAAAATAACGACAAGGATTATTCCGATAAGCGGGTTAATGTTATTAGTTCACTATAGATTTTTCCTAACGAAAAAAAAGTAAAACAAAAAATATTCTGGATTATATTTTTTCTGGCCCATTATTAATTATGAACTAAGAGAAAGAAGAAAAAAAAATAAAAAAAGGGGTTAAAAGCGGGGGGGGGGGATAACAGATGTTTAAATCCCTTTTAAAATGCTCAGCTACTCAAGTAATTTAGACCATTAAAAGTTAGTAATTAAACAGTACATTTTAATTTAGTCAGTTAGTAATTCCCTCTTCTTCGAAAGTTTATGATTAACTGAATGCTTTCGGTAAAATTACAGGCTTCGGAGCCAGGCCGAAAAATTATGCCTACTTTAATATTTAAACGTTTCATACATTTAATATTCAACATTCACCCCCGCATGAGTATTTAGGTCTTTCGGGAATATTAATCGAATTGATTAAAATTTATTGACAAAAATGTATTTATAAATAAAATAAAATAAACATAGGCGTATCAATATGTAAAATACTTTATAAATATGTAATGTTAGATAAATATGTATGTGATGTAAACTACACTTACTAGTGCAATAAGGAAACTTGTAAGACTAGTAGCATACTTGTGTGTTAGCCGGTGTGTAGGGGTAGAAAAGGATTCCTCCATTGTTTATAATCCGAACACTGATAATTCAGATACAGATAAAACCATTTTCTTATTCATAAACTAGCGACTCACCCCAGCTTTGCTCCGGTAAAAAGGTATATTATGCCTTCATAATTTGTCTATTGTGTAATGTATTTTTTTTTATCACGTACCGGCCACCAAGGACCACATGAATATCATTGGTTAGGCTTCTTTGGGAGTCTTGATTTTCTTTCTTCCCATCTCAGCTAATGTACTTTATTATATAGAAATTATAAAAATAAAAACAAAAACAAATTTTTCTTTATATACGATTTTATTATCTTGCACGTTAGATAATTGCACGGGATTAGGTAAGCAGCGTCTTCGGTGAAACCCATCGATATTCCAACCCATTTACACACCTCGACAAATTATATACCTAAACCTTCCTGGTGAATCACTCTATATATTGGTGAAAACGGGATGAAAATCCGTGCAGTAGTTATTGAGTTTATCGCGAACAAACGCGGCCGAGGACTTTGTTTTATAATATGTATAGAAATGGAAATTGAAATTTACAATAAAAAAAAAAAACCTGAACCACAACAACCCGTGAAGGGTCTAGGGTTCAGTGCACGGTAAAGAAAGTACTGTTTCTTAACCAACGGTTGTGCAGGGAGGTGATTTGTCCTAGGTAACGCTGAACTGCCAGATTTTCCCCCTTATTTTGAGTACATATCCATTTTATAGAGGATTGGTGAGCCCCAGGAGGATCCATCTCCGGCTGCTAATAGATTAAATAAAAGTCTTGCTAGGAGCGGGGTTCGAACCCAGGACTATCGGCATGGCAACTAAGCTCTCCACCACAGAGTCACTCCGATCTCGCAATTTACAATATATAAAAATAATAAAAAAAACTATACTTCTAGACCCTTCTAGTCACGTTCTTCTTTTTACATAAATGTTTCCCTACACTTGTGACGAAAACATCTCTATAACTATCCGCGTCAAAATCTATTAGATGACCTTTTTTTCATAAATTCATCTTTGGAATTATTCAGAACTTTTGGAAGTGTTTTACAGCTAATAATATTTTTCTATCTATTTTAAAGCTAATAATCATTTTTAAAATATAATATCATGTCAACTTGTACCATTCTTGCAATTTATTTATTATATTGTTATAATACTGTTGTAAATTTCATTGAATAATTTATTAAATAATATATATAATTATAAAAATGGGAATAACAAACGGAATAAGACAAAACACAAAATTAAATGTAATAAGACAAAAACAATGCAGACAACCATTTAATAACGCACACAGAAATAACTGAAACGAGACCAGTGATAAGAAGAGGTTGCACGTGATAAGGAGGTAGGTTTCAGGCAAACTGGCTAACACGCAAGTAGTACTTGTAATAACAGTTTATGAGTTAACTTGGTACATCACTATATTGTAATGAAGAATGCAAAGAAGAATCTTAAATTTAGGTACATTTTTCTGATTGTAATGTAGCAATAATTTATAGTATGTATTTGTTATTGCCTTCTTTTTTCGACTGAGATTATTTATTGTTTATCTATTGTTATTAATAGAATATAGAATTATATAACATGAATGTATTATACTTCTTAATATTCTTCATTAGAATTAAGCAATGATTAAAACATATGATACAAGTTTTCTTACTTAAATAGTAGGTTCACGTTACGTCATCATTCCTACATAACCTCCCCTATTTATAAAGTATTTAACCTAGATATATATATATATTTTTTTTTTTTTTGTTTCTGTGTTAAATAGTTTTGTTGCAGTTAACACACAAGCACGCAAACATGTATGTATGTCGAAAGGGATAAATAAATATTCATGTTTTACTAATCGATTATGTAAACAAAATGGTAGAGAATCGATATAATATGATGATAAACGGATCCATTCTTGACTGCCCTCCTGCCCGTCCCAGCCTCTGTTTCCAATTCCCTTCGTTACGGTAGGTCACGTTTTAGCTGCACAAATCGAATTTCCACCAGCACCCCCGAATTTAGCGCCATCTATATTCCCCTTTCCTCCAAATGGGGATCTCCTGTTATGGCCAACGGCCCCATGAACCGAAATAATAGAGCATTTTTAAAAATCTATTGGGCCTATCTCAGATGAATAGAAATATTCGCACAGATTTAGATAATAGAATGGACTCAAATCAATTGTTAAGGTAATAATTTTTGTATTACACACATTCATTAGTTTTACAAGTCATACTTCAGTTTTAAACAGAACCAAAAATATTAGATTTTTACACACCGCATTACTAATTAAATACAAATCTGGACAAATGATGTTTTGAACGGTTTTTGTATCTTGTGCTAAAAAAGTTTCGATATTCAACTAAGGTATTATATCCAATATAAATATTTCATATTTAGTATGATGTTGCTAAAGATATATAAAAAAACAACAGTACTAATGGTCTACCTTGCACTAGTAAAAGTTCATGGTAAAAACACATGAAGGGTCTTGGGTTCAGTACATGGTAGAGACAGTACTGTTGTGCATGGAGATGATTGGTCCCAGAAATCGCTCAAACCAACTGGTTTACTTCCCCAATTAGGGTACCCAGATTATAGAGGCTGATTGATCCCCAGAAGTGTCTTGACATCCACAAGTCCGTGACTGTTAATGAATCAAATTATTTATCTGCCACATCGGATTCGATCATAGTAATTCAGCGGAACATATCGCACCTTTATACGACATAACTCAAAAATTGGTACTTTTGAATTGAGCCTACAGTAGCAAATGCATTGGTTGAAATGCATTTTAAATCAGTAACCACATACCTGATATTCCATTTCCAACATTTCTTTTGTAGAGTCCTATTTAGAATTTTATCATGTTTGAAATTGAAAGTTAAAATAAAAAAAACTTCAAGTTTTTAAACAATTTCTAATGGTCAATAAAATAATTTCAATATCATTACAATAGGAATGCTTTCCTTTACTAATACTCAAATATTTATTAAAATACGTAGAAATTTCAAATACCTTTATTGAAAAATTAGGTTTTTTGAGTTATGACGCTGTTATTTTGAAGGAGCGATAAGATTTATAAAATAAAACAGAGTTATTTTTTTCAATTTCCTACTGCAATGTCCCCTCTTTCGGGTTTTCTTGCAATATTTTCTCCTTCTTCGCCCTTTGCCCCTCCCTCTTTGATGAAGAAAGATGGGTCGTAAACGTAAAAGTGTGACCGAGAAGACGCGGCCATCTCCTCCAATGACATAGAGACTCCCAAGAGAACCGGCCTAGCACACGCAGGGCGCTCCCGACACCACATTCTTCTCACTCAGAGGCCCCGAAAATAAATGAGGAGCTATGAATTTTAAATTGGACTTTATTCCCCGTGCTAAATTGTATTTATTCCACATATTGAAAAATTTTACGGCCCCATCTCCTCCCCTTTTTGCCCGGCCATTTATTTCCGGTTGGGGGAGGCAGGATGGACTTTTACGACTTCGGGTATTTACATAATCCTTCCTGAAATATGGTTTATTAGCTACGGCAGATCGAATTGTGCTATTGGAGATTTTAATTCACCCTATAAAAAAAATAATAATACATAAAAAAAAATTGTTCAACCTAAACAATTGTGGTAGATTCAGAAACATATGTGCCCAATTGGTTGCCTAGAACAATTAACCATAGTATAGAAAAAATGTGAAGCTCTCGTTCATAGAAAACATTTATCTTTAGTAAAATAATAAACTTCGGATATTTGCTACGTTTTATTCTATTTATAAATAGTTGTATTTAAATAAAGTTTGCTTCAAAAAGTCAAGATTAACTTTATTATTATAATTACAGCATATAAGGAGGCTAAAACGTCTCTGGAGCAGGGAATCTACTCCACATAGATGAACCACCTTCAAAGGGACGTTTCGCCTTACACGCTGCCACTTGAATCCCTTAGGGGATGTTCCAAAATAAGATCACATATACAATTTGTGCTAAATAGCATTTGTATAATCTCTCAAATAAATATTTTTATTAATACTATTTTAATTATATACATTATACATTATGTCTCTACATCCCCCGTGAGGACAAGGCCTCCCGCGACATCAACCGCCATTCATCTCTGTTCTTAGCTGCTGCTCTCCAGTTACGGATACTTAAGATGGTCCGAGCTTCCGCATCCACACCATCCGCCAATCGGAGCCTCGCTCTTCCAATCTTTTTTAGTGACTTCATCTGTTCCCATACTTGCGATGTGTCCTGCCCATCGCAGCCTGTTCAGCTTGATAAACCTTACACTATCGGTATCTTTAAATAGTCTAGCTATGTTTAAAGTCGACCGTTGCCCCCACGTGTTATTGTGAAATACTGCTCCATAGATTCACCGTAATATTTTTCGCTCAAACCTCATGATAGAGAGCTCTTGTGCTTTTGTGAGAGTTCAACATTCTGAAGCATATGTTAGGACAGGTCTTATCAGTTTTATATATTCTTATCTTTGTGGTCCGGGATAAGGCATTCCTTCTGAGGTGCTTTTGCAACCCAAAAAAGCATCTTTTCTCTTAAAAATCTTTTCTTTTCAAAAGAAAAATATCCAAAAACGCATCTATTTCCCGTCATTATTCTTCACTGGAATTCGGGTTGCATTTCATTGTTGACATTTATCTCTGTACCTAGATTTACAAATTTGTTCACGTTTTGGAAGGTGTAGTTTCCTACTTTGATGGTTGTTTCCCTCTGTTCTTGCTCATTTATTTGCCTCGTACACATGTAATTTGTTTTGGATTCTTTGACAACCAGTCCTATTTTAGCGGCTGCATTACTTAGAGCAGGGAACCCATCCCTCACAACTTCTCCCAATGATGTCAATATCATCAGCCAACCCAAGAATTTGTAAGGCTAAAGTAAATTAAATTTCAATTACTAAGCCAATATTAAGACCTTGGTTGATTCGAATTGACCATAAAATAATATTAACGAGTCTGATATCAGCTCAATCGTAATATTTATTCACTCTCATTTAAAGATACCCATTCTATAGAGAGGCAGGGAGAACCCTAATTGCGCTCCTCTATCCCATCGGTTTGATTCTAGGCTGTTTACAGAATAAACTAATTTTTTTTGCCACAGCCGGTCTCGAACTCCTGATATACCATGTTGCCTCGGTTATTTAGTTTTGTTGTTGTTTGTTCATTTAACATCACTTTATGCTGCTATGGCGAATCAGACGATGCTATATTGGGAGCTGTAAATTTTGCCTATCCAGGTATAATTGGGATAGGGATTTTTACCGAGTACCTGTCATCGTGCAGGCTCGGGAACACCGTTTAACATCCCTTCCGAAGGATGACATAACCAAAGATTTGTTTTTACTCCCTTCCAAAAATCCTAAAGACAACTGGCGGGATACGAACCCGCGATCTTGAGCTTAGTAGTTTGTTACGCTAACCACTAGACCACAGATCGCCCCATTATTTATTTTTTTATCAAACCATATATTTGAAAATAATAACAAAACAAATTGGTGGCATGGAAATATACATTTATCCTACTTTATCTTGAATATATATTTATTCGGCAGTATTACGAGTAGATAATAGGACTGGAGTTGAAATTATTTATGTATTCCTTAGTCGTTTTGTTTTCCCAACTCTCGTTTTACTCCTCCCACCCCCACTCCTTCCACCTCTTCATCAAACAGTCGGAACTCGGATCTGAAAACTTTTCCAATTACCTCACAATTAAAGAAAACACCGGTGGCTCATCAGGTTAGCAAAGTTGGCTGTCAGCTGTTTACAATTTTGACTCTGTTAAATCTCATTAATTAATTAGCGGTGTTTTTAATTAGCGAGTCTTTCGGAGGAGGGGGAAGGAGGATCCTTTGTGGGGGGGGGAAGGATCCTTCTACTTATCCTGGAATTCCGAGTTATTCCTTGGAAGGATTGTTATTTGTTGGATGCTCGTCGAGAATGGGAAAGTCAGTGTTGATTTCACCGACTTGAAATTTATATTTTTATTGGTTATCTCGGTTCCTATAATTAAACGATTGGTAGCTCAGTGCGTTAAGTGCTCAGTTGCTATGCTGATGTTTCTAGGCCATATTAAGCTGTGGTAAATAAATTATTTACGTCTTGACGGCCATAGACCCTGTAGGATCTAGAGACCATCTTGGGGCTCACCCAGCCTCTAACATGGGGGGAGAACCGTTATCTCGGACAAATCACTTCACTGTGCAGCAGATGTCCTAGAAATATTACAATATCTACAATTTACTCTACCAAAACCATTCAAGGGTTGTGGGTGTACAGGATTTCTATTCTCATCAACTTTCAGAACTTACTGCAGTATTTAATTTAATCGTTAGTCTTGTAGATCTTTAATTTTAAAAATTACAAAATTGGAATAATCGGTTTCTAACGATCCAATTTATAAATTAAATTGAGCTAATTCCCAAAAAATAAAAAGTGTATGCATCCAATAATAAGCTACTATTATTGGTCAATGTTAAAAGAATAACCTGAACCGGCATATGCCAGGAAAAAAAATAAAACCATTCTAAATTACTGATTTTGGATTCTATCTTGAAAATTAAAAGAGAAATTGGACTGTAATGAGCGCAATTATATCAGAATTATTTAGTTCATGTTTTTATTAATATGATTAGGAGGATATTAATAACGAGTATAGTAGTAAAGAAAAGCATAATCAATATTGTTACTAAATATAATAGTTTCTGATTATAGTTCCTAAGTGATAACAGGACTCAAAGTGATCGGTCTTAGCTATCAAGTCTATATTAAACACATCAAAGGCAGCATTCCAGATTTCCGAAGCATCTGATGTAGTGTATCCTTTGTGACCGTTTTCTGGAATCGTGGCTATTAATCGATAGTGCTAAATATTGATAACATCGGAAGCATATTATCGATACTATAATATACCTTCGATTTCGTGTAATAGAGAGCATTGTAGAGATGTGTGTAAAGCTACTAGCTACTGATCTAAGTTTATGATATGAAGTTATCTGTTTGGAGACCGACCTACGAATGTATGTTTCTATACCCTTCTACGGTTGACAGTTTTTGAGCTAAAGAAACACAAAAACAGTCCACCTCAAAGGTTGAAAAATAGAGTCAAACATTGATTTGTACAACTTCATTTTTAGTTAATAACTGATTATCATAAGTGTTACTTTACTTGCATATAAATATATATATATATATATATATATATATATATATATATATATATATATATATATATATTTTTTTTTTTTTTTTATTTTTTTTTTCGTATTGGCACACTTGCAGAAACCTACTAAAGGTGACTTATTTTCTCATATTTGGTATTATCGATAAAAGATAAATAAACTGTGAGAGAGGGTTGAGCTAAAGGCAGTAACAAGCTGGCACCAGTTCAGTCATTGTGCTCCCTCCACCTGAAAGCCAACTCATCCACCATGAATGGGAGAAACCCCACCTCAAATACTTTTATTCTCTCTATTTAATATCAACTTTCCACGACGTTAGTCACATAGCTTTATTTATTTATGATATAAAGTTTTATATATATGTATAAATATAAGTTCTTATATGTCAGAATACCCATAGCTTTCTATGTTCTACCTTAAGTAATATTTTTATCTTCGAAAAAGTTGTAATCTGAACTGTAAGTGTTTTAATAGATAAACAAAGCGGAGTGGCTCTATGGCGGAGCAATTAGTTGCCATGCAGAAAATAGTCGTTCAAAAGACTTTTATTTAGTCTGTTAGTGGCCGGAGATGGATCATACATGATCTAGGACCCTCCTGGGGCTCACCCAGCCTTTGTAAAGTGGGTATCCAAAGTTAGGGAGAAAATCTGGCCGTTGAGCGTGACCTAGGACCAGTCACCTCCCTGCCCAACCGTTGTCCATGAACCAGTCTCTACCATGTACCGAACCTTACACCCTTCACGGGTTGTAGTGGTACAGTTTTTTTTTTCATTTCTATCATAACACACAATTCCTCATCTCGTAAAAAACTTTTTGATATTTAATTTAATTTTAGAGACTTTATTTTAGTAAAGCCCCCAGACCCGTTCAAGGATTATAGTGGTGCAGGTTTCTTAGATAAACAAGGAAATTTCACTTTTATTAATACAAATAAAGTTATATTGGTATCTTGGTCCTATTATACAAATCTCATATTAATATTTATTAATTATTAAATCCATGTATTTTATAAAAATGCATCAGCTATAAATCTATTAATAAATTATTCCTTATAATTTATGGAAACTATGTCTTGAACAATAGTATTATTTTATATTCTCACAGCATTTTTCTATTTTATTTTATATATTTTACCCTTTAAAAAAAAGCTTATTAATATTTTTTTTTATATATATCATTAATGTTTCTACATATTTCTCTGTATATTCCAATCTCTACCAATTTTAAATATCGCTTATCAGATTAATTTTTATTATTTCCATTATTTATCAGATAATACTCAATAATTATTCCCTCAATTTTTATATTTGTCCAAATAGTTCCCCATCATTATCGCTATAACTCATATCCCATTGTTTTAGTTAATACAATACAAATAATACCTTAATTTTATCCTATGACTTAAATCATCCCCACTTTAGTACATATTCTTTTCTCCAATATCATGATTTCTATATTTCATTTTTATTCTTTACAATTTTCATGTATCGTTTTAATTTAATTGTATCTTGCATATCTAGCCCTGAAGAAGACCCGCAAGGAGGAGTCGAAACGTTGGCTTACAAATAAATAATTTAACAATATTCAAGACATTTTTTCTGACCTCCATCCGGACCATTTTATATTAATGAGAATTTATAATTAAATGTGTCTAAATTATAATTTTCTTAAATGAATCACAGCTCTGGATTAATCTAAATAAATATTTGGATAAGGATTTTGTAGGAAAGTGGAAGATGGAGGCGGATGGATATGGCTAAAGTTGATCCTAGCTTGTTGACACTGCAAACAGCACTTGGTCTTCTTCCCTTCTCTATTCCACACACAGCGCAGGAGGCACTATAGGCAACCAATATTTGTTTAGTCTATGATACATTACACAGACCTTCCTATGTGATTTGGAGTTATATTCTCTAATGTGATTTGATATCTAAATTAACTACAACTAAACTGAATTTATAACAGGAGATATCAGGACGATTCTCAGAAAATATGGAATTTTAATAAATCAGACATGTTTATTTTATATTTATATTTCGGAACATGTTATTATTAAAATCTTCAGAATTATAATTTTAGACAATAAGGTATAGTTACATAAACATGAAAAAATCCTTATCGTGTAAACTATTCATGATTTCGGGTTTAACAAATGAACATTCCCACAAATCCCGTCAAATCACCTTTACCCTCCGTCGTAAACCAATGAGAGTTCTGTAGAACCGGAACTTAGTACTACACAGTAACAAAAGAATCTATATACTAGAATGAAACGACAAGAGACATCTTGTTGTTTCAGGCTACTTCAAAATTTACACAAACGCTCTAAGCTCTCAATTAATTACAAAAGGCTCATACACATTAAAATCATTAGACCCATCTGGACTTACAGAGTAGAGCTTTGGGGCTCTACTAAGCCATCGAATTCCTCTCGTATTGTCGTATTCCTCTCGTATTAATGTTCCATTTGTAGCTGATTTGGCTCGAATCCGATATCAATTTTTTTAATGACAAACTTCATTCCCACTTAACCCCACTAGTTTCAAACCCAGCAATCTCCTCAATTCTTGATAATCCTCCGAGGCGTCTGAAAAGAAGATGGCCTCGTGACCTTCTAAGTTGAACTTGTTATTTGAGTACTACCACTGGTAGTTTCTCTGCTTGTATTTATTAATGCCAATATGTACCATTCATTATATTTAATTGTTTTATTAGTATAATACTGTTGTAAATTTAATTGAATAAATTATTTTAAAAAAATGAACATGCAAATTGAAGTGAAAAACTCCTTACTTCTAAAAGCTCTAACTCCTAACTTCGAAAGTAAGGATTAATTATGATGGACGGATCTTCCAGTTGTATTCTGAGAATTGATTCTTGTCTCTTTTTGAATAATTTCTCTTTTAAATATTATTTAAGGAAGTTGTAATACAAAAGGATTTAAATGTATGAATCCTGAATATATTCGTTAAGGACAAGAGAGCGCAAGAGGGCGGTTGGAAAGAGCCTAGTTTGTGTACTGGTTAACCGCAGCGAGGGAATTCCCCAAGGCTCTCTGGTTAATCCCCTACCGTTCTCAGTCCTCAAGCCGCACATTACTGTGTCCGAAACTTTTAACTTTGTCTCTTTAGTTAGAAAACTCCATATACGTATGTATATACACATTATTATTAAGTAGTAGGTAGGTATGCATACAATATGTTATAAAAATCCCCGTATCAAAATAACTCGGAAGAGGTCTAACTGATGATGGAAGCTCCTACAGAAAACACAAGAGGGAGAAAAATGGTTGGGTGACTCTCAACCAACTAAAACTATATTCTTTGGTATAGGAAAGTTAGCCAACCAGCAAAAAAAAAAGCTTTTCCATTCGTTTCTAGAAAATATTACCCGGTACGGATCCGAAACATCCGAAAAAGGAGGAAAGGAAGTTGTTGGCTATAGAGATATTCCATTTCCAGAATTCAACACGTCCCTAACGATACGATACTGCAGCTGGTAGAACATAAAACAACTATCCTTTACAACAGAAAATGGCATGTCCAATTAAAAAGAATATCAGAGGAATGATAGACTAAAACAATCATTGACTATTGCTTAAGGAGGAAAAGAGGCTGATCCACAAAAAGATAGTTGTAGAATGTGGAGGAGAACATGGCAGTCATAGAGAGAAACTGGTTCGACCGATAACTTTTAGGAACAAAAACGTTTTGTACGATTGTAACAATAAACTTATGATTTTTGTTGTTAGTAAACACCATGCACAAAAGTAAGTTCCAAGCATCGGAGATGAGATCGGAGAGAGAAAGATAGAAATAAAACTAGACGAGGCATCATTCGTATAACTCAACCAAACCTCGCAATAAAACCAGCTGAAAAAGCTTTCTAAGAAACCGTTTGGACATGTCCAAAGAATGGAAAACACCAAACTGACAAGATAGCATACGTAGTTGGCGGAAGAAGGACCAGAGAAAGATACCGACATACCTGGGAAGATGTGATTATTGAGTGCTTTGTGAAGAGAAATCTAGAATGGAACATAAGAAGAGAAATTGTGGAGGATAGCAGGTGGCTGTGCAGAAGTAACTCTCACACTGCAAGAGCGGTATAGAGGAATGATTCAGATCATGAGGAATGATGAAGATGATTTTTGTCGTTTATGAAACGAATTATCATTCGTTAATTTACTTATATTTGAATAGAAAACTATCATTGATTTGTATTGCATAACCTTGTAGTTTGGTTTAATCCATTTTTGGACACTGGAAGGTCTCAACTGAGATTCTTTCATACTTATTAAAATAACGAATTAGAATAATTTGATTTTCATTATATAAATATTTCGATTTTTTCTTTTATGTTTATATTACTTTGAGATACATAGATATATGTAATATGCATTATGTAAATGTATATACGTGACATGAGTTGGATGTAGTGCAACCCTATATATAGAGCTATGAGATAGGTGTTAAGTGTCCTGGCAATCGGTAGGCCTCTCGATTAACAATAGATATCAACCACAGGCCTAGTTCTAGTCTCACAAGGGTCCTCGAGTTCTGATCTCGGTATCCTCTCAATGTCACAATCAACGCCTCTACAGTCCGCGATATGAAAAAATGAAAAGAAGGTGGTTGACTGGTTCGGGCGCCAAATCATGTAGTCATACAACAGTATCGAGTCAGGGATTGATTCTGTTTAAAATACAATATTCAAGATTCTAATTCTTACTTCCACATAACAATAGAAGTAAGAATAATGAATAAATCTAATTTAAGTATTCGCTAAACTGGTAGATGAAGATAGTGGCGAATAGACAAGACAAATGCGTAAGGCAATAAATTAATAAACATGACTGTTCATAGTTGTCTTTAAAAAAATGTTAAAGGTGGATCTAAATTAAAATGGATCTGCAGGCAAATCCTAGTTAGTTTTAAACAGACTCTCAATACTCTTAAAGTTGCCTACAACGTATATGCTATTCCAACAAAATAGTCAATAAAATACGTTTTAAATCCAACTATGTTTTAAGAAAACCTTTTAAATCCATTCATAAGTATTTATTAACTTATATTACAAAATTAATTATATTTTATAAACAATATTTGAAAAGGTAGTTGTTTCAATAGCGATTTAACCTTATTGTTAAAAATATTTTTTCATGGTTTTAAACTTAAATTTACTATGTATAAAACAAAACTCATTTCTCCGAAGGAACAGGTAAAATAATAATCTAATTTTATTTTTTTTTTATTATGCAAAAGCCTCAAGGGAGTACTTTTTTTTCTAGTAACAAATCGTCTTTTATCTCAAAAAAATTATAACTACTTTCATTAACCAACTTAGTTATTGTGAAATTCTACAAATATTTCGATCAATACTATACTAGATCAATACTATATACTAGATCAATACTATATACTAGATCAATACTATATACTAGATCAATACTATACTAGATCAATACTATACTAGTTCAATACTATATACTAGATCAATAGTATACTAGATCAATACTATACTAGTTCAATACTATATACTAGATCAATACTATACTAGATCAATACTATACACCAGATCAATAGTATTCCTGGTTCATATTTTAGTATGTACTTCCACTGTAATATTGTGCGAATAGCCATAGTAGCAAATGGCGAAGCTAAATACATAAATAATAACCCAATTCATTTAACATAAATATTATTCAATAGAAAATAACATGGCAATAACATTTAGCGACAATTCTGGTAATTGAGGCGTTGACATGGAAAAGGTATTTAGTAACTAAAAAAAAAAATTATTCTTCAGCTTTTTTATTGAAAAGGTATTAATTAATTATAAAACTAGGATAGAAATAGGAATAATTCAAAACTAGGAATGGTTGAGTTTCCATTAACGGTGATATTTAATACTTTCAGTTGAAGCTATCGGTATCAATAGTTTGTAGTTTGTCCTGCAAAATAACCATTTCATGACTTAAATCCATACACACAACGGGTCAATTATTTTAATAAAATAAATAAAAATACCTTACTGCAGATAAATCATTTTACCAGATTGTTTCAGATTACACTTATTGTCATATTTCAATCAACCAGATGCTATAATAAAGTATGTAAAAAATAATATATATATATATATATATATATATAATATATATATATATATATATATATAAATATTTTTATTTTGAAGAGAAAATATTTGTCCAGGGCCGGGATTCCTGAGATATCCTGGGTCATATCACAAGACAAATTCATTCTCTTCACCGATCCCATATCCTCGTGTTCTCGCATTATGCGATGTATTTAAACATTGTAACAATTAATACAAAAATAAAATATATAGTTTAATTTGTCTTTTTGACTAAGCATGGAATGAATGTTTTTTTTTTTTAACGAAATTAAAATTAAATAAATCACAACCCTAAATAATATTAAAAAGTAAAAAATATTTAAATTTAATGTCTAAACACAAATATTTGTATTTCCATTCACAAACCATTTCGCCCTATTAAGAAAACATTTCCTTAGAAAGGATGTTGAACGAAATTATTCAAAACATGTTTTTGCCTAAAGGGCAGAGACCCATTATCTTAATTTTCCTTCGCTTAACCTGTTTTTCCTTCTTAATGTCGTCTGTAACGACTTCTACACACGTGGAAAACTAAAAAAATATTTTAATCTTCTGTTCAGGTGATGGCTCGTTAAGACGGAACTTACGTGACTACATGTTCTAATGGATGTGAGAAAACATGACTGATCCTAGGTCATAAGGATCACCAATGACATTGATTGGTTCTTGCCAAACCCAAGGCATACCTTCGCCCCAGAACGATTAAGGGCCATTGAGATCGTGAGAAAGAACTCAACGAGATCGTTTGAGAACGTAACTAATTATAGGGATGATGGTAATAATAGAAGGGTCTTTAAGGTTAGTGGGTCTAAGGATCATTATTAAATAATAACAAGAGGGTTATTAGATAATATATTTATTTTAATTAATATTTATTTTAATAAATAAAAAATTATAGTAAGTGAAAAATATGGAAAAAACATGGTATATAAAATTCTTATAATATTTCATTATAAAAAAAAAGTGTAATAAATATCGAACAAAATATCGAGAGGTCCCTTAAAGATAGTTTTAAAATCAACGGGGAAATAACCGATATTTCTATATAATTTTATATTTTAGGAAGATTAGAAGAGAAAGGTGTTTTCATTGAATTGAAAAATAAAGCAACATCAATTATGAAGTCATATTTTTATCTCTCGCAATTTAAATTACATTAGTAGCAAAAATGGAATAGTTATATATTTCTTATATTATATTAGCTAAACAATAGTATAGTTTTGGAAAAACATAAATTATCAAGATCAAAATTTGATCTCGATAATCGAATACATCGAATCAAAACCATCGGATGAAACTATGAATATCAAATAATTATCGTTTGAACTAATTTTAATGATACTACTATATAAAGTGATTTCTTGAACTTTATGAAAACAATTGAACGTTGTAATATTCAACAATTTTTTTTGTTTTTTTGTATTTTTTAAATGAAATGACGTGCTAAGATAAACTAAAATGAGTGATATCAGTTTACTGAAGTGTAAAATAACACCCTATTTCTCCACATTTTTAAACACCTTGAACCACAACCATGAATGATATCAAATTTCTTAACTACTTAAAAGTTTTAGAAGTTTTTAGAAGAAAAACACGGCCTTCAAAATAAGAGAAAGGAATAATGAGTATCTTTTATAAATTAAGGAAGCTGTAACAAAAAAAAATAAATAAAACATATAGAGTGTATGCTCTATTGTGAGAAGCTAAAGTCAGAAGAGATCTGAAAATCACTTTTTCTAATATTGGAAGTACGTATATGCAATCGCTGCATAAAAATTATGGCTGTTGGGCATTCTAATATTACGAATTAGTCGTGTATTCTGTATTATTCTTTAAGTTATGTAGAATAGAAACATATATATATATATATATATATATATATATATATATATATATATACATATAATTAGGTTTAGGGATTTTTAAGTTATAACTGTAAATATATCTTCTACGGATGCAGAAATGATTGAAATGGATGTATCGTAGATCAGTTTGAATGGTCGAGGGGTGCAGACAATACATTGTAAACAAATTAAGTTTAACTTTTTTTTATTTGTGCCTAAGTTATAGATCATCGTCAGGTCGGATAATAAAATCACTGTTTTCTTTTATTCCCAGTCCTGATGATGACCTAAACTTAGTCCGAAACGTGTTGACAAATAAAATAAGTTAAACTTATTTTGTGTAAAATACATTGACTGCACTCCCTGACCACTCCACACTTTTTTATCTCAACGACATATACTTGATTAGACCAACTTATGGTCAATTGAAGGATATATATTAACTTATTATATATGCAGATTATATATTTCACCTCGTGTATTACATAAATCTGAATCGGACTTAATTTAATCCAAGTGAATACGATGAATTTGATTTCAAACCTAGTACTTCTTTTTTCTAAAATGGGTTGTTAGTGAGACAGAAAAACAGAGCTAGAGACATAGATACTTCGAGGAACAACTGCTTCTTCAGCAAAACAAGTTGGAGAGATGTTCTCAATCGCCTCCCCCAATAATTGATTTGGATACCGAAGAAGTAGTATTAACACGAACACGAAATTTCGTGTTTTAAGATTTTTTTTTCCATAGAATCGCGATATAATAATCATAAAATAATATACTGAGGCGAAACAACAGAAAAAGTTGACTTCGTACGGACGAATAACGTTATTTAACACAACTGTTAATCGGTGTCGGAAGATTATAGTTCGCTTTTATTGATAAGTAAAAGGGACCAGGAAGGGGGTGGAGTTAGAGAGTAAAAGTTAAGAAAGAATGATAAAAGAGGAAGATACGTGGCTAATAGAAGCCGGCTACGTGATCTAATAAGATACGAGGAGAATGTAGTTATGTTCTTGAGCAAGACGTATGGCTCTCGAGGCGACCCTCAAGAAGGGGGAGGTTTCAGCGCGGTTACGTGCGCACTGCCACTGACGTTTTTGCACTTCCTTTCCTCCCACCAGACCTCCGTAGTAATTATCCTCCGGATGGCTTTGATCCTGGCAATATCTCCAGGACCAGGCAATAACTCGTATCCCCGCTGACATCCGAGAACTGGAGTGCTGCTGACGTATCCCCGACAAGTATTAGCAGATGGGTATTAACTAGTCCCATCATCGCCGTACCTCCGGAATCTCTTGGTTTTAATTAGTTACTGCCTCGGTGATGATGTCTGCCTCTCATCTGCCAAATCGGATCCTTTGCCTGTCATGCTTCAGAGCTCTTCCAGAAATAGGTCATGTCTTTCGTCCAAATAACTGCTCCTCTATAATGCTAAATATGGAGTTCATACCCAAAATATTAATAACATTAAACTCGTGCAACATTGAATAAGTTTACAAGCTCAATAGACATTATTATGGTTTCGTATGAATACAAAATTATTTGGCATCAGTTAGAGGCAATATACATCTACATCAAGGGATAGCACTTAAACATGTGATGTTTTTTGTTATTGTGCCACATCATTGTTAACAAATATCTAAGTCAAGGTATATGAGACTTAACAGGACTTACTTTGGTCGACTTACTACATTAAGGCAATACCATTTTTAAAAAAAAATAAACGGTATCAGATCCGCAAATTGTCGCTTCGAGTTAAGTCTCGAGAAATTATAACTTATCTTTCGTTTCCTTTTAATCTCAAAAATAAAAATAATCGTAGGTTTAAGTATGGAAAAAAAAGAGTGTAAACATGAGAAATGCGTGTGTTTCGGTAATTATTTCATCAAAAAGCAAACGTTTCAACTAATATTTCGTATAGATGATGATATATTTTCATAAGGTTAAAAAAGTTTGAATCCATTCATCAAGTATTTTTTCTGATTTCGACATTTTTTTGTATTTTTTCCCCTAAAAGAGGTAAAGAATTTGACGACACGGTCGAGTTACAATATACAAAAGAAATATTTGATGAATGGATTCCAAATATTGGCCGTAGAAATTTATTAGCACATTTTAAGCTTCTTTAACTCTACAACTCGGCCAGAAATCCCCACAATAAATCTTTCAATCTGTAACACCCGGGAAAATAAGTAGTATACATTATTAAGGGTACTCATGATCAATTATGAATACTGGACAGAAGGCATTTGGAAAAAAAAAAACCTTCTACAATTCGTCTTTAAAATACCGGAAGATAGCTCAGCAATCTACGTTTCTACAATTTAGGCATCGTCAGCACACACACCAAACATCAATAGACTCATCAATTAGGAATAATATTACCCTAAAACATCCAATCAAATGGAGTATTGAATCCCTATTTAGTCTGTGTACTAACCCCTATTGGTTATAGGGATTATAGGGTTATAGGTTATGTACCACTAAAAAGAATATAACCCTTGTTTAGGGAGTGAGGTAGCTTTGTGTGTATGACAGTGAGCTACTAATCCTACAGTCATAGCAGTTGTAAATTAATTAATTTATTACGTTTTTTAAACCATATCTTTATTTTACAAATACAGTTAGTATTTTGTAATTTTTAGTTCAATATAAGTTTTCACCTCAATGATATTGGTAAAATATTGGTTAAATAATGTTCTTTTGATTGTTCATTTACCGTCACTTTATGCTGCAATGGCTAATCAGACGATACTACATTGGGAGCTCTAAATTTTGCTTATCCAGGTTTAATTAGGATTAAGATTTTTAACGAGTAACTACCATCGTACAGGTTCAGGACCCCCATTCCGAAGTACGGCATAACAAAAGATTTTTTTACTCCCCTTAAAAAATACAGGCTACAAACCCGCGACCTTGAGCTCAGTAGTTTTTTTATGCTAACCACTAGACCACAGGCCGCCCCAAATGATAATGTTGTTCCTCCAAGGAAAATGAAATTCTTTTATAGAATAAGAAATACCTACCCGCTCTTCTTTTTTTCATAAGAATACAAACAGAACGAGTATGTGAGGGAGAAGAAAGAAGAATGAGATGGTGAAAGATATGACTAGTGTTCCCAACTTGAAGACAAATGGTCCAAGAGATGACTTTTTGTTCCAACATGTTGTGCATGCATAGTGGCCAAAGATGAGCTAAACTTTCCTCAACTTCTTCTCTGGGTATGGGCCTCTATAAGAAGTGAACTTATGTCCTAGCATTTTATGTGACAGGTACTACAGTGTGATATAAGGTAACTGCGAATTTAGGAAAACGATAGTCGTAATATTCAAATGGTATATATGTGTTATGTAATATCTACTTTTTTTTCAATATATTGAAAAAAAAGGAAAGGAATATTGTTCTTACTCATCGCGTTTCCTACCCAAATATAGAAATTAATCATCCTTGTTAAAATTTCATGAAAAAAATGTTTTGCTTAAAAACTAAATACCGAAAAAACGAAATCCAAGAGGAAAAAAGGCGCGATTAAAGGCGGAAAATGCTTGTTATCATTCGGTCTCGACATTACCAAGCTCGCATCTTTTGTCCTAAAATCTAAAAACCAGAATCTATAAAACCATCATCCTTCCAACTCTTTTCTTTTACTATCCTGATGGATGTGAAATATGGCCGCTAACACTGAAGGAGGTGTTAAGTAGAATATTAGGTCCAAAAAAGGATGAGGCCACCGGGGAATATAGGAGATTATATAACGCGGAATTGTGAAGCATGCATCCGGTAAATATTATTATAGTGATACCGTCACGAAGATTAAGTGGGCCTGTAAAGTTGCTGGACTTAGTAAAGAAGGAATTCCTAAGATGTTAATAAGCGCTGTACCAACTGGGAAGCATCAGAACGTCGGTGAGAGGATTGCGTTAAGAGCGATCTGGCGGATTTGGGTTTGGGTAATGGTCCGTGGACAGTTTGTAAGCAGAGAATGGTAGTATCGGCATTGGGGCTTCGGGTTCGCTAAGCCTTATTGTTATTAAACTAATAACTTTTCAATTTATTTACCATAGAAAGATATGTTTTGAACGCTAAACTTCCAACAAAATCCCAAAGCACTTGATACGGTTAAAAGAATACATTACCATTTCGTAATATTAGAACTGTAATTAATTTTTTCTAGCACCAGATTTATGTTTTTCTCTTTCCTTTAACAGAAAGTACTGAGAAGATGTAACCAAGATCAAGATTGGTTAATTCCCACTTTACTTTTTTTAGAAAGTGTAAAACCCATGCTTTAATGCTCTTAACAAAACCCTGATTATTTTAAAAGGCCTTAAACCCCACCTCTATACAGTTTAGCTTTTTTTGGTATCCATATAAAGCTCCTGTATTCAGTTTTTTTATCGAGTGAATATTCCATGAATATATTATGTAGGCAACGCATGGTAATGACCTGTCGATAAAAAAGTATAAATTGTCCTTTGATATGGTTCACGGTAATTTAAACTAATTTTTTTTAATTTAAAATATATTAAAAGACTTGAGGAACTTTTTATATACAATTTAACAAGCAACGTGCATTTTGTCAATTATCTTTTTTATTTAACACCCCTAATTTAAAAAAAAAATATTTTATTAAGAAACACTTTGCATTAAAAATGGACAAGAATAGTAAGTAGCATTCACATAATTTTGTACATTTAATTATACAATGTTATAATAATTAGTGTTACTTATTGACATTTATTTGATTATTTTTTAATAAAGCAATTATTATAATAATATTACCGTCATTTGTAGATGACGTGAACGCTTACTCTTCTTCATTTTTAATTGAATTAAAAATAAGGAGTAATTCATCCTAGTACTTTGTATAGTGAAGTTACTGACTTGTAGCAAACGAGTTGGAGAATATTACTTATTCTATAATCTATCTCCTACAGTCTATTATGTATTGTAATAGCCGTTAATCGACTATGGGATCGAGGCAGTCCTTGGGCACACCCAGCCTCTATAAGATGGATGCCTATAATTTGGGGGAAAACCTTACGTTAGAAGATTTGGTAATAAATGTTTGATTAGAAACAATACAGCTCCTACAATATACTAAATCCCATACCTTCATGGTTTGAAGTGGTACAGTTGTTTTTGTTTTTGTTTTTTTCGTATCGCATAATTTTTAATAAAAAAAACTCTCTAAATAGTGGGTTAATTAAGAGCGAGAGAACAAAATACGTTGGGATGTGGGGATACGATAAAAGACTGAAAATGTAATGTAATCGTCGCTAATAACGCTTTTCCGCAAAATGATGCGTTTTAAATAATTATGTAAATAACATACAATCAAATTTTTTTTTTACTCAGTAAGTTTTAAATTACTGTCAGGATTTCCATTGTATACTAAACGTCTAGATTTTATCAAGATTAAGTCAGAAAAAATACTCAGATTTAAGAGCTAAATTATTATTTCTGCTACAATTATTTATTACCCTACATATGTCGATATAATAAAGGCAATGCAATAAAATAATCGATTTTACTATTCCAATTAAGTTTCTATTCAATTGATAGCTCACGGTCCGACGGTTCCCCTTCCACGCGTCAGCTGTTCCAGTAATATTATCCTTTCTTCTATTGCGATGACTTATTCAGAATTGAATAATAACATAGAAAAAAAAAACTTCTGACTGTAAACACCTGCTCATGTTCATTTCCTGTTATAATACATTTATAATGATTAAAAACTTCTTGTTAAGAAGTAACTTGGGTGGTATTGTAGAATGCTACGTTTATTATTATAACTCCTGATGTAACATATAGAAGAAAAACAAAGGATGCTAGTAGGCAATAAGAGAGAGCAAGGATTAGGATTTGTAAGGATGGGAAGAACCCGAAGTCATAAAATTTATCAGGGCCCCCCCCCATCCCGAAATTAGTTTCTGTTTGTGTTGTAATAAGCAGCGATTGCTATCTCCTCCTATTCCCGAACCCTATATCCTCCGTCCAGCCGTTTGGTCTACCCGGGTACAGTTACAAAAACTGCACGCTTATGTTTATATGGATCAAATAGGTAATATTTTACTATATCAATTAACTAATTTATCTATAAATTATTATTTATTAGTAAGATCGTAAATACATAATTAATTATCTGGCACACTTGGATTTGAACACGGCAACTCAGTGTCCTACCACTAAACTACAATGTTCCCAAGTAACATTTTATTTTCATCCAATACTCATCATGAGTTATATTGATAGCAGATTATTCATTTGCCAAAAACTGTTAAGACTGAATAATAATAATAAAAATTTGTATATGTTTAAATATTTTTTATATCATAATTTAAAATTATCACTCACTCACTCACAGACTGGCGCTACAGCCCTTGCAGGACCTGGGCCTCCTTTAAACAGCTTGCTCCACTCCGCTCTATCCGAAGCAAACCTCCATCTCCGGACTCCCATCCTACGCAGATCTCTTCCACATCTTCCATCCATCTCAATCGGGGTCTCCGCGTTTTCTCCTTCGGGGAGATTATCGCACACCATTTTTCGAGGAAGTCTCTTCGGATCCATGCGTTCAACATTACCCAACCAGCCAAACCTTCTCTTCCTATTGACCGTGACTAAGTCTGGCTCCGCTAGCAATTCCATCAGTTCTGCATTGCTTCTTTATTTATTTAAAATTATATTAACTAAAATATGATAGAAGCTTCAGTATCACAACCGATTTATTACTTTATAGCTTTTGATACGCTTTAAAAATATTATATATTAAAATATTATCTTTGCTTCAGAGCAAAAAACGTAAATGTTTTAATTATATTAAATCTCTTTAGCACCACCGTAAATAGTACAGTTTTCACTAAGTACCGAGGTCAACACCATAATGGAATATACAGATACAGTTTTCTATTTTATTTATTTTTCTTTTGCTATGTTTATTATTTATGGTATATATTATTATTCCAATATATCCTATATATTATTACCTATGTTATTACTTTCTTGAAGCTTGATATGCTTGAACTAGACTAGAAGAGCCTAGCATCATACCCCATGCTATAAACATATACAAGAGAGACCTCCCTAGCTTCCCCCTGGGAAGGATCCCCAGTGGACAGCCTGACCATAAGCAGACAGGGCAGTTAGAGAGGAGACACCGACATGAATACAACATGCACCTCGACCGAGAGATTGGCTAAATGGTGCATATAAACTGTGTAATTGGCCAGGACTCTCTATACTGCTCCCTCTTATTCCTTCAGCTCCTGTTTTATTTGTCTTTCTTCCGCTCCGTATTCCTTCAGTTTCCTCCTCCTGACTTAACTTAGTAGCTCTTTTGCTGATTCCTTCACCTTTTCAGGTTAGGTAAGATTATTTTTATTGTATTGTAACGCGCTATAATATTACCATATGGGTATTA